>VSWD01000002.1:47338402-47757089 GCA_033119305.1 Pinctada imbricata
TACTCGTCTTCTCTGTGTTTTTGCCTCGGGTGTTTCAGTGTTCTGTTGTTGGATATCCCTCCTTCCTTATTTACGAAGACGATAGATTACTGATACGATGATGTCGTATGTTATGTCGTATGCATGTTAAATGTATTCAGTTCAATAGCATCATTTAATACCTGATAAATTTACAGCATGGACCAGACATGCACGTTTCGGGTACTAAACCCTCGTCATATGTATATGATGAAAACTATTATGGTGACAACATAAATGACGAATATAATAATAATTGCAATGATGATGATGATGATGAATATGATGATGATGATGATGATGATGATGATGATGATGATGATGATGATGATGATGATGATGATGATGATGATAATGATGATGATGATGATGATGATGATAATGATGATGATGATGATGATGATGATGATGATGATGATGATGATGATGATGATGATGATGATGGTGATGATGATGATGATGATGATGATGATGATGATGATGATGATAATGATGATGGTTTACATAATAATGATGATGATAATGATGATGATAATGATAATGATGATGATGATGATGATGATGATGGTTTACATAATAATGATGATGATAATGATGATGATGATGATGATGATGATGATGATGATGATGATGATGATGATGATGATGATGATGATGATGATGATAATGATGATGGTTTACATAATAATGATGAAATTCATCACTATATTGATTTTGGTGATCTAATAAAGAGGTCCCGAAATGACGTTAATTATTTCATTTTTCATCCAAATAATATTCTCATAGCAAGCTAAAAAAAAAGAGATAAATGTTATTTAGAAGTTAAACGTCTTCATATTGAATAGCATAATTTAAGAACAGGTCAATTTACAGCATGGACCAGACATGCACGTTTCGGGTTCTTAACCCTCGTCGTTGATCCTCAATCTGAACAATGTAATAAAGTGTGAACATTATTACGTCCAAAATGAACCTAAAAACATAGCAGGATGGGTGGAAAATGATGCTATAAGACCCACATTTTAGACATTTCAAGATTCATTTAAAGTTTTTGAGAATCAAAGGTACATTTCACCTTCAATTATGCCGCGATTCATTATAAGTATCATTTATAATAACAGGTACATAATCAAACTTTAAAGAAAGGAGAGAAAATAACTGACCATTGTTCCGTATGATATATATTCAGCCCTTGACACTCTTCCATCATCTAAAACAAAGGATCGCATGTTCATCTCAAGCATACACAAATGCCCGCTACAGCCGGCAGAGCACGGACTGTATTCTATACGCCCTCTTTTTATGTCCATTTACATAAACCTGTGTTGCTTGGGCCCCTGTGTTTTGCAGTCTTGTTTGTGTGGTCTTCTAACAATGTTTTTGCTGTGGGTGCTTTTGGGTTTTGCTGCATGTTGGTGCTGCAACCTGGTGTTGTTGGAGATCCCCTCCTGACCTCTATGAATTACTCTATTCAGCGTTTTGATTTACAAAGTGTTTGTGTAACACAGGGTCCTTGCAACCCGTTGTGAAATAACCTTACTGTGAAAAGATCATTTGTTTTAACAAGCAAGATTATTTGTTTTTATAAGCAAGAACAGTGCATCGTGGACAATTTCTGTCTATCTAGATAGGTTGTTTAATGTAAATGCATATTGTAATAGATGTTCGCTCACAAAACAAAAACAATTATCCCATATCAGCATCTTCTCGAGACAAGTGTACGTCATACCTTTCTTCGGATGTCATACACAAAACTGTGTCTACCGTGAGTTTGACAGTAAGTGTCTTGAATATATTTCCCTGACATTGTCGCCATAGCACTTTCTATATAGACATAACGTCAGACAGTGCATGAAGTTTATATATTGTTTTCATTTTCGTGCTTAAACATCGACGGCGGGTGCGGCTAGCCAACAGAGGATGCTTACTCCTCCCGGGCACCTGGTCCCACTTCTAGCTTGCTAGGGGTCCGTCGATGCTTAATTTTGTACTTTATTGTGAGTGCTGTTGAGATTATCGTCAGGATCTTCTTTAACTCATTCGAAGATTTATCAGCCGAAAACTTCGAATAAATTATTAGCAAAAGTACTCATTTAATATTTGACTTACGGTCAGTATCGACTTCTTTGTAGTACTTAAGGTTCCAGCAGGGAATCCTCTAATATTTTACTTACGGTCAGTATCGACTTCTTTGTAGTAAGGTTCGAGCAAGGATTCCTCTAATATTTTACTTACGGTCAGTATCGACTTCTTTATAGTAAGGTTCTAGCAGGAATTCCTCTAATATTTTACTTACGGTCAGTATCGAATTCTTTATAATAAGGTTCTACCAGGGATTCTTTTAATAGTTTACTTACGGTCAGTATCGACTTCTTTATAGTTAGGTTCTAGCAGGGATTCCTCTAATATTTTACTTACGGTCAGTATCGACTTCTTTATAGTAAGGTTCTAGGAGGGATTACTCTAATATTTCACTTACGGTCAGTATCGACTTCTTCATAGTAAGGTTCTAGCAGGGATTTTCTAATATTTTACTTACGGTCAGTATCTACTTCTTTGTAATAAGGTTATAGTAGGGATTTCTCTAATAGTTTACTTACGGTCAGTATCGACTTCTTTATAGTAAGGTTCTAGCAGGGATTCCTCTAATAGTTTACTTACGGTCAGTATCTACTTCTTTATAATAAGGTTATAGTAGGGATTTCTCTAATAGTTTACTTACGGTCAGTATCGACTTCTTTGTAGTAAGGTTCTAGCAGGGATTTCTCTAATAGTTTACTTACGGTTAGTATCGACTTCTTTGTAATAAGGTTATAGTAGGGATTTCTCTAATAGTTTACTTACGGTCAGTATCAACTTCTTTGTAGTAAGGTTATAACAGGGATTCCTCTAATATCCTACTTACGGTCAGTATCGACTTCTTTGTAGTAAGGTTCTAACAGGGATTCCTCTAATAGTTTACTTACGGTTAGTATCGACTTCTTTGTAGTAAGGTTCTAGAAGGGAATCCTATAATATCCTACTTACGGTCGGTATCGACTTCTTTATAGTAAGGTTATAGTAGGGATTTCTATAATAGTTTACTTACGGTCAGTATCGACTTCTTTGTAGTAAGGTTCTAGCAGGAAGTCCTATAATATCCTACTTACGGTCAGTATCGACTTCTTTGTAGTAAGGTTCTAACATGGAATCCTATAATATCCTACTTACGGTCAGTATCGACTTCTTTATAGTAAGGTTCTAGCAGGGATTTCTCTAATATCCCGTCATTAGTCGATTTTTTTATAATTAAATTTCCATATACCTCTATTGTAAAATCTCAATACATTGTAGGTGGCGCCAGTGAAATAAATTAGGGCTGCGCACCCAAAATTTAAAATTACGTTTTTAAACGGCAATATGTGTGAATATATGCCTTAGATTCGCCTGAAAATTTGCATATATACAAATGAGAATATATTATTTCATATGAAAATAAAAATTTTGCATTCCAAATTTTGTAAAATAAATCATTTTTTCAGGGACAACATCCCTTTAAAACCAAATCAATTTTCAGCATGGACCCGACATTCACGTTTCGGATAATTAACCCTCTCAATGATCCTCAATCTTAACAATGTAATATTACCGAAGTATTTTAGAAATGATGATAATAATACGGAAGATCGCAAATACTTCTAACCAAGACTATACGAATTTTCTCTCGCACTCTTCGATTGTTCTCTATTGTTATGACGTCATCAATTTACTTGGGTAGAAAAAGGTGCCCAAGTTTTAAACAATGGTTGTGGTAGGTGACTAAATGAAAAAATCAGAACGGACACGCTGCACGCGCTGCATTTGCCATCTTACGTATTCCGGGTAATTTTAATATGAAATAAAATACACGTGTACGAATTCCGCCGAAGTAAGCAGATGTTGAACGATTTTTATGCCATAAATCTTTTGTGTCGAGTGGAATGGTGAAAGATAAAAATATTTAAAAAAAAATAATAAAAAGAATACTACATATGAGCTTTTACTTGATCTATAAAAGAACTAGATTTTATGGTGGTTGATTTCTGCCATTACTTTTTTTCGTTTTGTCGCCAAGACTATCCCTTAATTATCGACTTTTGTCCCGCTATTTATCTTCATTTCAAGGAGACGAGAAGAAAACAAATACATCTCGAAAAAGCGAAACTATAAAGCGATAATAAGCCTCGCCTCGCTAATCGATCTTTCGTTACGCTTATCATCGGGTTGTCACCCCACCTATATCGCGCTGCTAATCTTCGCCTTGTCGTCTATTTCGATAGAATTGTACAACTTATTTTGCAATACGGTTATGAAGTTTTGGTTTTTACAAATTCCTGTCTAATTATAAATTTACATATGACTTTTTGTTAAAAATATTTTTCGCTTTAATTCAAAAACACCTAATTTAATGATCTATATGGGGAACTCGGTAGACATCCTTTATCTATATACATAGAAATTAGAATTATTTGTTTTAGAGCAAAAATGCACTTTTCACCAAATTTTGATAAATTAACTACAAAAATGTATGTTTTTCTACTTAATAGGGTTTTACACGGAATAAATATATCAAACTTGATGAATGTGGATTATCTTATTTATGGACAACTTGTGAAATTGTCAATATCAATTGGATATAATGTAATGTAATATGAACATAAAAATGAGCAAAATTGGAAAAACATGGTTGATTCCTTTTACATTACATTAAGTAGAAAAAACATACCTTTTTGTAGTTAATGTATAAACAAGTTGATGAAAAGTGCATTTTGCTTAAAAACGAATCATTCTAATTTCTATGTATACAGATAAAGAATTTCTACCGAGTTTCCCGTAGATGACTGTGCAAAAGGGTTAATAGTCTGATTTTTTAAAGAAAAGATAGAGCTAAAAGATTATTTGAAAATATTACCCAAACAAATCAGCGTCAACATTGGTTACATTTAGAGAATATAGTTTTAAATAATCAATAGAAATCGGAAGATGGCAAAATATACCGCGTGAAGAAAGAAAATGTCAAATAAGTCCAACTAGCCTAACTGACGTCGAAATCCACTATATATTTTAATGTTCAAATGTTAAAACCCCCCCAAAAAAAACCCAGAATTTATTTTGACTTGATATACAAATAAAACGAACAACATAAAAATCAAACAATTTTTCTCATCTAAAAATCTGAAAACATAAAACAAAATTTGGTAAATTTCCTTGATTGTTCAGACAAATTTCGACTGATTGATATTTCATATAGGATAATGAAGATGCAGCTTAAGATATAGAGATAGCAAAAATAAATTTATTAAAGGAATTACTGTCTTACTTTTGTTGTTCATTGGTGTATAATTCTAGTTGGTCACGTGCAAATTTCCTAAATTTGGTATCCAACCAGAATTATACACACATGACAACCAAAGTGAGACAGTCATTACTTATATCTACATTTATTCTAAATATCGATCATTTCTATTTGCTTGCACTTCGCATATTTTGCCTGTTACAGCGGCTAATGTGTTTGATCTTTTGTAAATTCTTCCTACATGGAAACCTTGTATGTTAGAAATAGTGAATCACTGCGTAAATTCAAATCCAAAATAAATTCATTAAATAAATTGCCCAAATATTTTAACAGCGGTAAAAGAAATCTCAGTATTATTCATACTCGGCTGCGTCATGGAGTTAGCAAATTGAATTACGATTTATTTAGGGTTAACTTATTGCACGAAAGCTCGTGTATGTGTGGTTATAAAAGAGAAGATTCCGAACATTTTTTCATTTCTTGTCCATTGTATTTTTATGACCGACAACAGCTAATTAATAAAATGCTATCATTGAACTTCACTTTCGACATCGGCACCATCCTATTTGGTGATACCGAACGACCAAACAAAGAGAACGAAGATTTATTTAAAGCAGTACATACCTATATTTCAAGTACAAAACGTTTCGACTAAATAGACATTATACATGTATCTTGCCCGACCCCCCTATCTCTCTCTCTCTCTCTCTCTCTCTCTCTCTCTCTCTCTCTCTCTCTCCAAAGTAATATCATCTTCCCAGTAGTTATGATTCATTAATTTTTGTTGTTTGTGTTTGTGAATTCATGTTTGTATTGTCATGCTTTCTTTCATATTTCATATGTTTTCATTTATGTTGTACATATATTTACCTTTTCTCCCTTCATTTTGTTTACTTACCTTTCATTTTGTTTAGTTGAAAAAATTTGTGATTGTTAATTTCTTGTGTTCATGCATGCAAATGTTTATATGTTATATGTTGTATGGGAGAAGAATTCAACTAAGTTAGAGAACTTGTTTCCAATCCCTTTGATGTTATTTATATCAATAAAATATGTTTAATCTAAAATTTAATCTAAAATCTCTGATCACCGGTTAAATCTTTACAAGAGAAGGTACCAAATGGTGTGAGATAGATATGTTGGTCCCCGCTCTGATCACCAGTTAAAATCTATACAAGAGAAGGTACCAAATGGTATGAGATAGATATGTTGGTCCCAGCTCTGATCACCAGTTAAATCTATACAAGAGAAGGTACCAAATGGTGTGAGATAGATATGTTGGTCCCCGCTCTGATCACCAGTTGAAATCTAAACAAGAAAATGTACCAAATGGCATGAGATAGATATGTTGATACCCGCACTGATCACCAGGTGAATCTATACAAGATAAGGTACCAAATGGTATGAGTTAGATATGATGGTCCCCGCTCTAATCACCAGGTAAATCTATACAAGAGAAGGAACAAAATGGTGTGAGATAACTTTGTTGGTCCCCGCTCTGATCACCAGTTAAATTTATACAAGAGAAGGTACCAAATGGTGTGAGATATATATGTTGGTCCCCGCTCTGATCACCAGTTAAATCTATACAAGAGAAGGTACCAAATGGTGTGAGAGATATATGTTGGTCCCCGCTCTGATCACCAGTTAAATCTATACAAGAGAAGGTACCAAATGGTGTGAGATATATATGTTGGTCCCCGCTCTGATCACCAGTTAAATCTATACAAGAGAAGGTACCAAATTGTGTGAGATATATATGTTGGTCCCCGCTCTGATCACCAGTTAAATCTATACAAGAGAAGGTACCAAATGTTGTTAGATAGATATGTTGGTCCCAGCTCTGATCACCAGTTAAATCTATACAAGAGAAGGTACCAAATGGTGTGAGATAGATATGTTGGTCCCCGCTCTGATCACCAGTTGAAATCTAAACAAGAAAATGTACCAAATGGCATGAGATAGATATGTTGATACCCGCACTGATCACCAGGTGAATCTATACAAGATAAGGTACCAAATGGTATGAGTTAGATATGATGGTCCCCGCTCTAATCACCAGGTAAATCTATACAAGAGAAGGAACAAAATGGTGTGAGATAACTTTGTTGGTCCCCGCTCTGATCACCAGTTAAATTTATACAAGAGAAGGTACCAAATGGTGTGAGATATATATGTTGGTCCCCGCTCTGATCACCAGTTAAATCTATACAAGAGAAGGTACCAAATGGTGTGAGATATATATGTTGGTCCCCGCTCTGATCACCAGTTAAATCTATACAAGAGAAGGTACCAAATTGTGTGAGATATATATGTTGGTCCCCGCTCTGATCACCAGTTAAATCTATACAAGAGAAGGTACCAAATGTTGTTAGATAGATATGTTGGTCTCCGCTCTGATCACAAGTTAAAATCTATACAAGAGAAGGTTCCAAATGGTAAGAGATAGATATGTTGATCCCCGCTCTGATCAACAGGTGAATCTATACAAGATAAGGTACCAAATGGTATGAGATAGATATATTGGTTCCCGCTCTGATCACCATGTAAATCTATACAAGATAAGGTACCAAATGGTGTGAGATAGATATGTTGGTAACTGCTCTGATCACCAGTTAAAATCTATACAAGAGAAGGTACCAAATGGCATGTGGTAGATATGTTGATCCCCGCTCTGATCACCAGGTGAATCTATACAAGAGAATGTACCAAATTGTGTGAGATAGATATGTTGGTCCCCGCTCTGATCACCATTTAAAATCTATACAAGAGACGGTACCAAATCATATGTGATAGATATGTTGATCCTCCCTCTGATCACCGCTTAAATCTATTCAAGAGAAGGTACCAAATGGTGTGAGATAGATATGTTGGTCCCCGCTCTGATCACCAGTTAAAATCTATACAAGAATAGGTACCAAATGGTATGTGATAGATATGTTGATCCCCGCTCTGATCACCAGGTGAATCTATACAAGAAAAGGTACCAAATGGTATGAGATGGATATGTTGGTCCACGCTCTGATCACCAGGTAAATCTATACAAGATAAGGTACCAAATGGTATGTGTTTGATATGTTGATCCCCGCTCTGATCACCAGGTCAATCTATACAAGATAAGATACCAAATAGTATGTGATAGATATGTTGATCCCCGCTCTGATCACCAGGTAAATCTATATAAGAGAGATACCAAATGGTATGTGATAGATATGTTGATCCCCGCTCTGATCACAAGGTAAATCTATACAAGAGAAGGTACCAAATGGTATGAGATAGATATGTTGGTCCCCGCTCTGATCACCAGGTAAATCTTACAAGATAAGGTACCAAATGGTATGAGATAGATATGTTGGTCCCCGCTCTGATCACCAGGTAAATCTATACAAGATAAGGTACCAAATGGTATGTGTTTGATATGTTCATCCCCGCTCTGATCACCAGGTAAATCTATACAAGATAAGGCACCAAATGGTATGTGATAGATATGTTGATCCCCACTCTGATCACCAGGTAAATCTATACAAGAGAGATACCAAATGGTATGTGATTGATATGTTGATCCCCGCTCTGATCACAAGGTAAATCTATACAAGAGAAGGTACCAAATGGTATGAGATAGATATGTTGGTCCCCGCTCTGATCACCAGGTAAATCTTTACAAGAGAAGGTACCAAATGGTATGAGATAGATATGTTGGTCCCCGCTCTGATCACCAGGTAAATCTATACAAGAGAAGGTAACAAATGGTATGAGGTAGATATGTTTGTCCCCGCTCTGACCACCAGTTAAATCTATACAAGAGAAGGAACCATTTGGTATGTGATGAATATGTTTGTCCCCGCTCTGATCACCAGGTAAATCTATAAATGCGAAGGTACCAAATGGTATGAGATAGATATGTTGGTCCCCCCTCTGATCACCGGTTAAATCTATACAAGAGAAGGTACCAAATGGTATAAGATAGATATGTTGGTCCCCGCTCTGATCACCAGGTAAATCTATACAAGAGAAGGTACCAAATGATATGAGATAGATATGTTGGTCCCCGCTCTGATCTCCAGTTAAATCTATGCAAGAGAAGGTACCAAAGGGTATGAGATAGATATGTTGATCCCCGCTCTGATCACCAGGTGAATCTATACAAGATAAGGTACCAAATGGTATGAGATAGATTTGTTGGTCCCCGCTCTGATCACCACGTAAATCTTTACAAGAGAAGGTACCAAATGGAATGAGATAGATATGTTGGTCCCCGATCTGATCACCAGTTAAATCTATACAAGAGAACGTTCAAATGGTGTGAGATAGATATGTTGATTCCCGCTCTGATCACCAGGTAAATCTATACAAGAGAGGTACCAAATGTTATGAGATAGATATGTTGGTCCCCGCTCTGATCACCAGGTAAATCTATACAAGAGAAGGGACCAAATGGTATGAGATAGATATGTTGGTCCCCGCTCTGATCACCAGTTAAATCTATGCAGGAGAAGGTATCAAATGGTGTGAGATAGATATGTTGATCCCCGCTATGATCACCAGGTAAATCTATGCAAGAGAATGTACCAAATGGTGTGAGATAGATATGTTGGTCCCCGCTCTGATCACTATTTAAATCTATACAAGAGAAGGTACCAAATGGTATGAGATAAATATGTTGGTCCCCGCTCTGATCACCATTTAAAATCTATACAAGAGAAGGTACCAAATGGTATGAGGTAGATATGTTGGTCCCCGCTCTGATCACCAGGTTAATATATACAAGATAAGGTACCAAATGGTATGAGATAGATATGTTGGTCCCCGCTCTGACCACCAGTTAAATCTATACAAGAGAAGGAACCAAATGGTATGTGATAGATATGTTTGTCCCCGCTCTGATCACCAGGTAAATCTATAAATGAGAAGGTACCAAATGGTGTGAGATAGATATGTTGGTCCCAGCTCTGATCACCGGTTAAATCTATACAAGAGAAGGTACCAAATGCTATAAGATAGATATGTTGGTCCCCGCTCTGATCTCCAGTTAAATCTATGCAAGAGAAGGTACCAAAGGGTATGAGATAGATATGTTGATCCCTGCTCTGATCACCAGGTGAATCTATACAAGATAAGGTACCAAATGGTATGAGATAGATATGTTGGTCCCCGCTCTGATCACCACGTAAATCTTTACAAGAGAAGGTGCCAAATGGAATGAGATAGATATGTTGGTCCCCGATCTGATCACCAGTTAAATCTATACAAGAGAACGTTCAAATGGTGTGAGATAGATATGTTGATTCCCGCTCTGATCACCAGGTAAATCTATACAAGAGAGGTACCAAACGATATGAGATAGATATGTTGGTCCCCGCTCTGATCACCAGGTAAATCTATACAAGGGAAGGTACCAAATGGTATGAGATAGATATGTTGGTCCCCGCTCTGATCACCAGGTAAATCTATACAAGAGAAGGGAACAAATGGTATTAGATAGATATGCTGGTCCCCGCTCTGATCACCAGTTAATCTATGCAGGAGAAGGTATCAAATGGTGTGAGATAGATATATTGATCCCGCTATGATCACGAGGTAAATCTATGCAAGAGAATGTACCAAATGGTGTGAGATAGATATGTTGGTCCCCGCTCTGATCACTATTTAAATCTATACAAGAGAAGGTACCAAATGGTATGAGATAAATATGTTGGTCCCCGCTCTGATCACCATTTAAAATCTATACAAGAGAAGGTACAAAATGGTATGAGGTAGATATGTTGGTCCCTGCTCTGATCACCAGGTTAATATATACAAGATAAGGTACCAAATGGTATGAGATAGATATGTTGGTCCCCGCTCTGACCACCAGTTAAATCTATACAAGAGAAGGAACCAAATGGTATGTGATAGATATGTTGATCCCCGCTCTGATCACCAGGTGAATCTATACAAGATAAGGTACCAAATGGTATGAGATAGATATGTTGGTCCCCGCTCTGATCACCACGTAAATCTTTACAAGAGAAGGTACCAAATGGAATGAGATAGATATGTTTGTCCCCGCTCTGATCACCAGGTAAATCTATAAATGAGAAGGTACCAAATGGTGTGAGATAGATATGTTGGTCCCCGCTCTGATCACCGGTTAAATCTATACAAGAGAAGGTACCAAATGCTATAAGATAGATATGTTGGTCCCCGCTCTGATCTCCAGTTAAATCTATGCAAGAGAAGGTACCAAATGGTATGAGATAGATATGTTGATCCCCGCTCTGATCACCAGGTAAATCTTTACAAGATAAGGTACCAAATGGAATGATATAGATATGTTGGTCCCCGCTCTGATCACCAGTTAAATCTATACAAGAGAACGTTCAAATGGTGTGAGATAGATATGTTGATTCCCGCTCTGATCACCAGGTAAATCTATACAAGAGAAGGTACCAAACGGTATGAGATAGATATGTTGGTCCCCGCTCTGATCACCAGGTAAATCTATAAAAGGGAAGGTACCAAATGGTACGAGATAGATATGTTGGTCCCCGCTCTGATCACCAGGTAAATCTATACAAGGGAAGGTACCAAATGGTATGAGATAGATATGTTGGTCCCCGCTCTGATCACCAGTTAAATCTATGCAAGAGAAGGTATCAAATGGTGTGAGATAGATATGTTGATCCCCGCTACGATCACCAGGTAAATCTATGCAAGAGAATGTACCAAATGGTGTGAGATAGATATGTTGGTCCCCGCTCTGATCACTATTTAAATCAATACAAGAGAAGGTACCAAATGGTATGAGATAAATATGTTGGTCCCCGCTCTGATCACCATTTAAAATCTATACAAGAGAAGGTACCATATGGTATGAGGTAGAAATGTTGGTCCCCGCTCTGATCACCAGGTTAATGTATACAAGATAAGGTACCAAATGGTATGAGATAGATATGTTGGTCCCCGCTCTGATCACCAGTTAAAATCTATACAAGAGAAGGTACCAAATGGTATGAAGTAGATTTGTTGATCCCTGCTCTGATCACCAAGTAAATCTATACAAGATAAGGTACCAAATGGTATGTGATAGATATGTTGAACCACGCTTTGATCACCAGGTAAATCTATACAAGAGGAGGTAACAAATGGTATGAGATAAATATGTTGGTCCCCGCTCTTCATCTGTATTGCTGGGGCCCCTGCGTTGTGCTGTCTTGTTTTCATTGTCATCTAACAGTGAGGAGGCTATTGTACACAACAATTGTGTGTTCTTCTAGACCTTTGGGTTACCGGAAAAGTGGGAGGTTTGTGCGCATGTTATACAGGATAACCACACCATCTGCTAACGTGGCTGATGGTCGACACTGATTGCCCATGGATCTCGTTGGTTTATGTGTTGTCTTTTGTATTTGATGTCTCGTTTGCTGTACATTATCTCATGCTGTGTGTGTCTTCTCCGTGTTTTCACTTTAATTCACTTGGAGTGTTTGGTGTGTTGCTGTTGGTGTTGCAACCGGATCTTGTTATACAGTCCGATTCACATTCATAATGGCAGGTGTTCGGGGCCCTGTCTTCTCTAAATATGTTTGGACAGGGCCTGTCAAGGAGTCCTGTCGTCAGAGTCAGTCAGAGTACAATTGTTACGAATACGCAGGTACACGGATGTAAACTGGTCCAGTAACAAGCCAAGTGTCCACCTGCTTACAGAGGGATTATATCCACAGTATGAAATGTGTTCATTCTAACACAATTTCGATGGTTTTTCTGTCTACCTATTCTATTAATAATATCATGATTTAATTGCAGAATGCGAAATACCCAAAGTAGAATGTTTAACGTCTTCAAATTCATTAGCAACATTAAAGAGCAGATGTATTTACACCATGGACCAGACATGCGTTTGAAGAAGCAACCAACCGAAATTGGTCGAACTTGGCTACATGTGACCGGTTGCTTGTATGTATGAATTTCAAAAGAACTTGACAATATTTTTTTGTAAAAATCATCAGAAAGTCTTGACTAGTTTGTGATAGCGAAAACCCTTACCTTTCTTGATAATTTGTAAATTTCTACTATGAAAATCCAGAACATCAGTACATGCTTTCGGATACCGGATGAGCGGAAAAGTGGGAGGGTTGTGCGCACGATATCCGGGATTACCATTATACCTTCTGCTATTTCAGTGGCAGACGGCCGTCCTAAGTCGGCACCGGCTGTCCATTGGTCTCGTTGGTTTATGTGTAGTCCTTTGTGTTTTACAAGTGAAATAATTTTTGGTGACTCCGCTGAACGCATCACTGATGAGAATCTAATATTCGAAAGACGTGTCTGGTGCATTGAAATTGGTTTTGAATTTTCTTCAAGAAGGTATATAGTTGGAACCTCTCGACATTATTATGTTTCTATGTTGTGCGTTCACGTTCCTTGTTCCTTTTGCGTCTCATTCTGTGCTTCTCTGCTCTGTGTTTTTGCATTGGGTGTTTTGGGGTTTGCTGTGGGTGCTGCAGCCTGGTGTTGTTGGTGATCCCCACCTTTGTTTTCGAAGCGGGTGTTTTGGTGTTGGTGCTGCAACAGGGTCAGGATGAAGACCCCTCCCGTTTTTGTTCCGGGAACTATGGTCTATAATATTACTTATTTTGCAACTTCAGTGTTATTTTGAAGATTATTGCGTCATTACGAACAGATGATAATTGTTGGGATATATCTAACAAAAAGAGCTCCTTCAAAAACCATGAAAAGGTCATTTGGAACATATTTTCATATTTTACTATGGTAAATCTTTTTTTTTTAAGGTTAGTATTATTATTATTATAAAAAGGTTATTTTGAGTTTGAGAAAGTTCAAATTCGATGTAAAAGCCTTTATTAGAATACAAGAAAAAAATGATGATGGTTGTTATAGTACTTTTGCCAAATAATCTAAGAATGGGTATTTCTTCCTGTTTTCGCAGCCTTTTCTAAAAAACGAAAGAAGCTTTAATACACAATTATTTTTACATATATAATAAAGCAGAGTCTACATTTTCTTTTAGATTTTTTTAAGATGGCTTAACGTTCGATGCTCACATCCCAGGAATCAAAGTTGGCTAATTTGAACTGATACATAATTGTTCCCAAAGAGCCTCTGACTCTTCTTATTTTGTTCATTAGGTATCACTTAACTTAAGACAATAACTAGACCATTTTTGTCCGAGACTATGAGTCAAGGAAATATTTCGAAAATAAATATTGCCCCAATGCAAGAATTATTATAAATTAGATTTATATAAAGGATAATTCCAAAATGTATAATAATAACGTATTCTTTGTAGTATTGATTTAACGTGGCTCATGATACGGGTTTTGTTTCATAATAAACAGACGTGGACAATTAAACGTGATTTTTTACTATAATAAGCAATTCACGTTGATTCAATTGAAATTTTGACACAATTTGTTCATAACCCTATTCAAATACAGTGACATACTTTCATAAAAAGGAAAGAATACTTGTATACAGCCATCAGCCTCGTGATAGTTTGTACGTAGATTTTGACCGAGCAGGCATGAAATATATATACTGAGAGACCTACAAGGAAATAATTGTACTTTACAGTTTCGAATCAAGAAATCGTAAATAAGAAATAAGGACTTATGTGACCTCGTTCATTCCCTTCGTATTTGTTGTATATTTGATCGGAATACGCCCAGAATAGAGTATTCGATTATATTGATGACAATTCCTCAGATACATATTTTGTATTTTTTTTTAAATACAAATTCTTGCTTAATTACTCACCCCGCCCTTTTGTTCTATGTCTTCCCGACAAGCAACAGAACATCAGATAAAAATAAAATCGCAGATGAAATTTACAATATTATACCAGATTAATTTGTTAAGTCTTTCTTAAACGTTTGCCTAAATTACTCTAACCTTTCTTTCATGAAACGCGGACCTTTACGTGCAGCAGTGTATATTACAATGGAAATTTCACGACCTACCTTTCATCGTGACATATTAAATAAAATGAGAAGGATCAGAAGTAGACAGAATTTCAATCCAAATGTGTAAAAATTATATGAGGTTTTTGTACCTTGGCCGGGTTCTGTTATCGTCTTGTATCAGAGAATTGTCAATTAGATGACCAAAAAAACAAAATAGATTTTCATCTTCTTCAACTATTTTTCAAACAAATTTTATTGCATTAAACACATGTTTTAGTTAGGTAATCATTATCAATGGTGCAAAATGAAGAAGTAATTATCGCAATCTCGTTCATTTTTAATGTTATGCTTTACTTAAGCAAAATGTTTTCGTCCCAAAACTTTCTGTAGGGTCAATTGAGTTGCTAAATTAACGTAACCAATGTACAACTGGAGATCTCGATGACGCCTCTTACAACAAGAATCAGGTAATAACAACGAACATATTGAAGCTGGACGAGGCTATCCTCTGTGAGGACGTAGTTAGGTACCAATGTTGTGTTTATAATCGGCATTGGAATAGCTACTAGCTTTGTTTTAGTTTAAGTTCTGAATCAACATATGCGCATTTCAACAAGTGATGTCCTATCAGTGATGCTACAGTAAGTAAATTAAAGTAAACCATACATGCAATCAGAGTCAAAATATCAAAATCGAAAGGCTGATAAATTTTTGAACAGAAATAAAAAAGAACTGTCTCAGAAGAAAAGTGAAACGAGGTTAACAGACGCAGACAAAGACACGGTCCCGCTTTTATCATCATTTACTGTTTAACCTTTTTATAGATAAGTTATTTGATCATAATTACGGCGGTTAACTTGAAAAAAAAAATACATATATTGTTGGTAGATTATAAAGGTGACCTTTAAATCAAGAATATTTACTCCATGAATTGTAAGGTTTGTTATTTTACTGTGTCGCATTATAAAGGCGTTTTCAAGTTCATACGGAAACCAACTCTCAAGTAAAATCTTCCGCGTAAGATGCAATTAGATAAGCCCGTTTTTTGAGAAACGAGTTTGTGACCTTGACATGTAGGTTCTTAGAAGAAATTATAAATATTATTGATTTCTGAAAAGCGGAAAATTGTTGAGTTTATATGATATAGTTTAAGTTCTGAATGAACATATGCGCATTTCAACAAGTGATGTCCTATCAGTGATGCTAAATTCGATAATTCTAAGTACAACATCATACCTACAATGAAAGTCGAAATATCAAAATCGAAAGGCTCATAAAGTGTTATAAAAAATAAATTAAAATTTGCCCCTAACGGGACGAAAGTATCCCCGCAGCAATATTCTTTGAAATGTTTATCTTGGACCAAGGTAAAGTGTCTATTGTGGCCTTAACCTTAGACCTTGTTCAGGTCATGAGACACCCTTAGGCCCTGAATAACATTTCTGTGAAATATTATTGATATCTATCAACTGGAGGAGTTATGATCTAAACGAGGTTTAACTAATGGTGTATATTGTACTCTTGACAGTTGACCTTTGATCTTTGTTAAAAGCCATGACACACCCTTAGTTCCAAAGAAATATTTCGTTGAAATATTATTGAAATCCGCCCACGGGGGAGTATTATGCTCTGGACAAGGATATACAATGGACCTTGACGTCTGAACTTAGTTCAAGGTCATGACACTCCCTTATCCTCTAAGGTACATTTCTGTGATATATCATTAAAATTCATCGACAGGGGGAGAAGTTATGCTCTGGACAAGGTTTTACTAATTATGTCTATTATGACTTTTACCTTGTTTCAAGGGCATGACACACCCTTAGGTTCTAAATAATATTTCTGTGAAATGTAATTGAAATCCATCCAAAGGGGGAAGAGTTATGCTCTAGACAAGCTTTTACTCATGTCTATTTCTACCTTGACCTATGACCTTGTTTCAAGATCTTGACACATCCTTATATCCTAAGGAACATTTCGTTGTCAAATGATTAAAATCAATCCACAGGGAGAGGAGTTATGCTCCGGACAAGGTTATACTAATACTGTATATTGAGACCTCGACCTTAAAGTCATGACACACTCTAAAAGTTCTGCAGCATCATATCCCAACCATCCTGCTACGTCTTTCGGTACGCTTTTTCGACATAGTAACTTTCATACTTTTTTGGCATATCACATTGTTTAGATTTGAGGATCATTGACGAGGGTTAAGTACCCGAAACGTGCATGTCTGGTCCATGCTACCAATTTATCTGTTCTTAAATGATGCTTTTCAATTTGAAGACGTTACACCCTTAGGTTGTAAGGAACATTTCTGTGAAATATTATTGAAATCCATCCGCAGTGGGGGGGGGGGAGTTATGCTCCGGACAAGGTGTGATGGACAGACAGACGGACGGACAGTCAGGGTGATTCATATTTGTTTGCGGGGGTATAAAAAACTGTCTCAAAGGAAAAGTAAAACGAGGCTAACAGACGCAGACAAAGACACAGCCCACCCTTTGTCTTCATTTAATTTTAACCTATATTTTATATTTTTATAAATAAGTTATTTGAGCATTACGGCTGTATACTTGAAAAAAGAAACAAAAACATATATTATGGGTAGATTATAAAGGTGTCTATAATATTTACTCCATGAATTGTAAGGTTTGTTATTATATTGTGTCGCATTAAAAATGCGTTTCCTATTTCATACGGAAACCAACTCTCAAGTAAAATCTTCCGCCTAAGATGCAAACAGATAAGCCAGTTTTTGTTCATCGCTTTCTGAGAAACGAGTTTGCGAACTTGACATGTAGATTCTTAGAAGACATATGTATATATTATTGATTTCTGAAAAAGTAGGTTTTTTTTTTCATTAAAAACATAAATGTTTACAAACAAGCAGCTGATGTGAAAATTAATCAGTACAGATATTCATAAAGCAGTCGATCACCTCATTGTTTGCCGTTTACTTTTTGTCTCTCATTTCACTTAAGCAATCACCTGTATAGGTACATACATTGATACATATTTTGTAATTTCTTTCAACAGAAAATTGGATTTCAAAACAAAAATGATGAACAAAAGGGGAGGATCTACGGAATCACCACCTCAGATAATATGATGAAGAAAAGAGGGAGGATCTCCGGCATCACCACCTCAGACAATATGATGAAGAAAAGGGGAGGATCTCCGGCATCACCACCTCAGACAATGTGATGAAGAAAAGGGGAGGATCTCCGGCATCACCACCTCAGACAATGTGATGAAGAAAAGGGGAGGATCTCCGGCATCACCACCTCAGACAATGTGATGAAGAAAAGGGGAGGATCTCCGGCATCACCACCTCAGACAATATGATGAAGAAAAGGGGACGATCTCAGGCATCACCACCTCAGACAATATGATCAAGAAGGGGGAGGATTTCCGGCATCACTACCTCAGACAATATGATGAAGAAAAGGGGAGGATCTCCGGCATCACCACCTCAGACAATATGATGAAGAAAAGGGCAGGATCTCCAGCGTCAACACCTCAGACAATGCATGTTTTGTAGCTATCGTTTTCATTTTCGTGTAAAAACATCGACGGCTGGTGCGGATCGCAAATCAGGGGATGGTTACTGGCACCTGGTCCCACCTGTAGCCTGCTAGAGTACCGTGGATGCCCAATTTGGTGCTCTATGGTGAGTGCTGTTGAAATTGTCATCGGGATCTTTTTTATCTCACCTGCATCCAACTAGCGAAACAAACCCACAAGAAAGCGACACATAAATGACTTAGAAAAAACGACAAGCCACAAAAAGGCGCAACAATATTCATTTTATAAATTTGAAAACGACGTACAGAAACATAAAAAAATAATGACAACAGATAAATGAAAGGAGACCAATGTGCAACTGCCGTCGATTTTGGACGGTAATCTGCTATACGCAATTGGTGTTGTTGTCTTGATAAGATGTATACAACCCTCCCACTTATCCGGATATAAAAAGGACTCTAGAGACTCACAATGTTGTATAAACATAAAACTTCTTACTGTAAGATTACATCACAGCCAAATGGAACTCAAAGCCGAGTTAGTAACAAGAATCAGATAAGGACAACAAACAAATTGAAGCAGGACGAAGGTTATGCTTTGTGAGCAGGTAATTAGGCATCAGTGTAAGGTCATGGTCACGAAATCAAATTTTTTTGGTACCAATGGAAAGATTTTGTTACAAGGAATACACATGTGAAATATGAAATTGTTTTTTTAGGAAAAAACGAATGCCCTCCCCCATTAAAATATACTAAGTGACCTTGACCTTGATTACATGACCTTTGATCAAGGTGATGTGAAACTTTTTGGTCATAAGCAACAACATATTAAAATATAAAAGTGATCCCTTGAACGGTTCAAGAGATATGGCCCGGACACAATTTGTGACAGACGAACAGACGGATGCAAAGTCAAAAACAATATGTCTCCTTCCATTGGGGGATACATAAATATGAAAGCCCTACCACTTACCATTCAAAAGTTACGACCAAAGTTAAAGATTTTCTGACTGACCATACGTAACCTGACCCCCTTCCCAAAAATTAGAAAAAAATGGTTACGTATGCAGGAAATTAGAAGGGAAAGGGGGGAGGGGTCGTCCAACTTGAACATTTTCCCTCTGCACCAAACATCGAATTCTGGATTCATCTATGACAGGGGGATAGTTTGTTTAAATTCAGGTATACATGCTTCAATAATGATAAAATAGAGTGATCGGGAAGGCAAACTTGCGCAATTGGACTAAGGCACCATCCACTTCGACTTCGATGAGCCATTCTCAAAATCAATGGGTTATCTTTCTTCACGAAAGGGCCATTCCAAAAATACTAAAATTTCGAAAAGCTTATTTGCATATAACTTATGCACAATACATCAGATGGTAGCACATTTTAAGTCGTGAAATTCCCAATTTTACCATGTCCAATGAATAATCCAAGAGGAAACTTTAAGCCACCTATCCTGTAGTTTTCGTGTCCATGTATGGGCAGCTTCATGTTCAGCTTTGTTGATATTAGAGAAGAGGGAAGGGGGGGGGGGTGGCTGCAATTGACATTTCCGTACAAATTTTATTACTTCAATTTGAACCCATTGACTGGCCACTTAAAATGACATAATTTTAAGGACGAACGCATACAGAAGTACCTTTTTGTCGATAAGATATGTAAGTGCACGTCGGAGATTTAAATCTCAGATGCAGAAAGAGAATAAGAAAGAATGTTGGAGAAAAATCAATATTGTATCATAATTCGAGTAAACGGAGCAGGAGAATTTTGTGTTTCTGACTGGCCATGTACATTAAAGCTGAAAGCCTACATTAAACACTTTGATGAAATAGTAAAATTTTTTTGGGACAGAGATTGTTAGATATAGACTCTAACAATCTCCGTCCCATGACATAGAAATAAGCTATAGCGACCCTTCACACCTGCTGACGTACATGCATACTAAGGCACGGTCCATTTGATATTCTGGGGGGGGGGGCTTGGTTTTTTTTCGAAAAAAATAATTTTGCTCTGAATTTTGATGAAAGAAATAAATTTGCTTATGGTGTGACATAAAAAAATAATCTTGCTCTTACAAATTATCTGAAATTGAAGAATAACCATAAAATTCGCTTAAAATTCCTGAAAAATTTTCGGCTCGCTTCGCTCGCCACAGTATTTACTTTCTATAAAAAAAAATTGGCTCGCTTCGCTCGCCATTCTTTTCTTCTGTAATGGCAAGTTCATATTTGAAAAAATCAAAAGAATGCATGTGACTGAAAACAATTAAATGCTTTGATACATTATCGATATAATTTATTACTATTAATAGATACATGTACATGTATCACCATATTGTCTAATTTTATATACAAGCTTGGAAGGAGAATTTAAATAAGTTTTTCACTAGTTTTCATTTCTACATGTAAAAACTTGCATCAGGCCCTCTTACATGTTACATGACCTTATATACATTTTGCTTACTAAAAATTATATATCGCATATTGTAAAAATCTTTCATCTCTCTCAATTAAGAAGTGAATACAATTTACATGAAAATAATGTTTGGAGTATAAATTAAGTAAAAATAAAGAATAACAAAAACATTCTTAATATTCACATCAATTGTTATAAAAAAAACTTTGCAAGAAAAAAATAATTTTGCCCCGGTCCGGGGCGAAAAAATAATCTTGCTCCGACAAAAAACCCAAGCCCCCCCCCCCCCAGAATATCGAATGGACCGTGCCTAATGAAGGTACGACCTAAAATCCAGGGACATCGCTACAGCGCCGGTATATAAGACGAGCTTCAAACTCGTCCACCGTGACATTCAGTGATTAGAAGTCTGGGAGTAAATACATGTAACACCTGAAATGAGAAATGAAGTTATTTGATGAAATAATCAATAATCGATTTCAAAAGCAGGCATTTATATCTAAAACTTTGAATTACGAAGAAATGAATTTATTTATTAAATACAATTAAAAATCCCCTCCCCTCCCCACCTTATACCACGTCTATAAAGTCAGTACGAACGCCAATGTACAAAGCTCTATATGCTGCAAATATTTACCTACGTTGAAACATAAACAAAGAATATATGAAAAGACCCCATCTCTTTTAAGCCCCCCCCCCCCCCCCCTGCAAAATACATACTACTTCAATAGCCCTAAATTAGTTTCTATTTGGATATCCAATACTAGTTTTGAATTCGGCCTTTTCGTCTGAAATAGTAAAATAAAAACAAAACATGAAATGTGTGCCCATTAATTGTTATATCTTACCTCTAGAAAATGAATTTACTAGATTCCATGTTAGCCTTCCTGTATACAAGACGAAAATCATCACTTCCGGTATAACCGACATTTTGAGAGTGTTCGTTTGCATAAGGTAGAATTACAACGTCTCATTCACTACATTTTCGAGGTTAAAGAACCCCTCCCGCCTTTCCCTTTCGCCTTATTCTCGGTGAATTTAGTTAGTAATTTAAATATATAGGATATACAGTAAATTCTGACAAATAAATGCAGCTAAGAATTGATAATTTAAGATTATCTTTTGTTGATTCTTAGTACTCGTGGTAATCTCTTCAAAGAAATAGAAAGGATGAACTAATGATGTCGAATTTAATAACACAATTTTAATTTTCTTTCCTCAAGATTTTTAATTTTCCATTTTATCTGACATACATATATTACATATTTTACGTGATTGCATTTTGTTTTCATGTTTTATTTAAGAAAAACAGATGATAAATAAATGTACTAGTATATAATTTCATTGAAATATGCGCGGATCTAAAATAGGGGAAAGATGGTAAGGGTCTTTCTAATGCTCCATTTATCAATGGACGAATCCAGATTTTTTTCTAGGGGTTCCTAGCCATTTGAGGAAGGGATATTCTAGCTATTGTTTTTGAAAAAAAAAAATAAACAAAAAGAAGAAAACTATCATTTTGGCAAAAAACTGGAGTTTCACAATGTGGTCCTTGATTATATTTTCAAAACCAATATATGGCTGCGATAGCGAGTCAGCAAACATGTTTGACAGTTCAAATGAAATATATATAGTATTGCTTCCAAACGAACACTCTTAGCGATAAACTTATACCGGAAGTAGCATAGCAAGTGTCAGATTGATGATGCATCAGGATTTATTCTCTTATCAGGTGAGATACGATATTTTTTTCTTCAGTCTGTCCGTCCTGAATATAATTTTCAATTTACCATAATACAACATATACATACTCTCTTCATTCATATGGCATATCAAAGGACAAGTACAAATTCACATGGGCGGATCCAGCACTGTTTGCAAAAATGAAAGGAAAGCTAAATCTTTTTAGTTGGTCAAAATTTAGTCATTGAGCAAGGAAACTGGATGTACAACCCAATCCCTCCCCAAAGACAAAAACCTTATTGAAACTACTGTAAATAGTATTGACTTTATTCAAGAGCAAATGTACCCCCCCCCCCCAATCTTTCCGTACTTGTATCCGCGTATCCGCCCTAGATGTGCACTGCAAGCTTTACTTTTTAAATTTTTATTCAAAGTAAATTTTTTGCCTATTTCTCAAAACAATTATTGATTATTTCATCATTCATCAGATAACTTCATTTCTCATTTCAGGTATTACATGCATTTACTCCCAGACTTCTCATCACTGAATGTCACGGTGGACGAGTTTGAAGCTCGTTTTATATACCGGCGCTGTAGCGATGTACCTGGATTTTAGGTCGTACCTTCATTAGTATGCATACGTCAGCAGGTGTGAAGGGTCGCTATAGCTTATTTCTATGTCATGGGACGGAGATTGTTAGAGTCTATATCTAACAATCTCCGTCCCAAAAAATTTTTACTATTTCATCAAAGTTTTTAATGTAGGCTTTCAGCTTTAAGCTGTGATCCACACGTTACTGCTATTTGTGTAGGTCTACATTACAACGTAAATACAAGTAGAGAACTTTTAGATAGATTTGAAAACCAAACATGGACATTGTAGAATAATGCGCACCAGGTACAGTGGCGGATCCAGCGCCCCCTTTGCCGGGGGGTCAAGGGGCGAATTTTGCCGATTTTAACTGAAAATGGGCAAAAATACACCTGTTTTTTGGAAAATTTGGGGTCAGTGCCGGGGGGCGGACGCCCCTTCCGCACCCCCCTGAATCCGCCACTGAGGTAGCAGCGAGTTGCCGATTTTATGGGCCAATTTTTATCAGAATGGGACTATGGCGCAGGGCGCGTGGCCTTCCCAATCACTGTATGATATATCTCGCTACTCTTTTATCCTCCAACAGCTTAACAGCCCCCCCCCCTCATTTCTGTCCATCCCTCCGAACCTTTTCCTTTACTTTGTACCATTTTAATATTTTAAATAAAGTTTCCTTTATCATCTTTACATCATTTTACAAATGGGACTAATATCCAAAATAAATTAATAAATAATCCATCATTTGTCTTAATTCGACGCGTATTTACGACTGTTTACATTACACTGACCTCTCTACGAATGAATGATCCGAAACCGGGTGCCAAGTTTGATTTATAGCTATACAGAGACATTTCTGAATGAAAGTGCCTTATTGATTCTCATCAGTCCATACTTTATATCATAAACTTACCATATAATCATGAAATAATTTTCGTTCATGCTATTTAAATATGTCTTATTAACATTCTGTATGTAAGGATTCAACGTTGTGAGCGTTGTGGTTACTATGCCGTAATAGCCCGGATGTGAATTTTATTCCCAACTGACTTTTGACACGGCATGACGTCAAAGTGTGCTATGGGACTATTGAATCAATCAAATCTGTTACACAAGATGTATAGCGACTTTGTTTACCATAGATACAGAAATAAAACAGAGAAAATAATCATTAAATAGGGAAATTGTTATGAAATATGCATATATGGAAGAAGTCAACATCTTAAAAATAAATTCAGAGCATATTTCATAGCGGATGTGACGAAGTTATTTCGACGTACGAAAATAAGCACACAAAGCCAAAATAGCATTTCTTTTTTTAAAAAATCATTAAAAATCTAAAAGTTGATATTTTGACAAAATTCTTTCACAGTTTCATCTGTAACGATAAATTTAAAAAGAGAAAAAAAAAAACTGAAAAAGGGGAAAATATTTTTATTGCGGTCCCGCCGGGGTTTGAAGTCACTCCCCTTTGGTCCATTGGGCAAGGAAAACATACATTATACCTATGTAGATATCTTGACAAAATTCTTTCACTTGTACTCCATACCTAACAAATTTCATGACAATCTGAAGAGTAATTATAGTAAAGAAGCAGAAAATGTATGAAAACACCCCCCCCCCTTCCTTTTTACATAAGAAAACAAATCTTAAAAAATAAAAGAATTAAAAATTAAGCATATAATACATATAAGGGCATAAAGTAAGTTAAATATGATAAATATGCAGTAAATGAGTGTGTAAAATCATACAATTATTGAGTTATTTGAAGAAATAGCGCAAAAATGTGCATTTCTGAACAAGTCCGAAAAGACGTCAAGAACGCGTCAAAAGTTTGACTTCGAAGTGGAACCAAAAATAACAACATTTCTTCAGACATCTCTCTAGATCTTCCTGATGTTTTCGGTTTGTCGATACATGCTTCGGTTCTGAAGAAGAAGTTTGTCAAAGGAGGATGCCCCCGTGACCTACTTTTGGCTGTGGTGGCGCCACCTGTTGACGGATCCGGACGAAAAACAACAACGCTTGTAGGGGACCATGAGTACTTCATACCTACCAAGTTTCATCAAAATCCCTTCAGCCATTCTGGAGAAGAAGTTTTAAATGTGACGCCGGACTACGGACGCCAGACGCAACACTATGACAATAGTTCACTTGAGCCTTTGGCATGAAAAACTAGTCGTTAGTGTGATTTAGATAATTCTAGTCATAAGCTACTGAAATAATCAAAAAAAAAAAAAAAGAAAAAGAAATAAGGAGCTGTAAGAATAAGACGTAAAATATGCCCTGAATAATTCAACAAGGGACTTATTAGAAAAGCAATTTTTATCTGTTGCATTCATTCAAACTTAAATCAATATATGAGTACTGATTCTAAAAAAGTTGTCAAAATTATGTAAAAAAGAATTATTATATTTTTTTTTCTAGAATTTGGATTGCTACGCTCGCCGATATTATAGATACCTTATACATTAGGATCGAAATGAGACTTGTATCTTCAATTTTGAATCATTATTTGACTTAAAGTACCCAGGAGCGGATACAGGAATGAAGTTCAGAGGGGGCGTGGAATATATCAATTGACCCAAGAGGGACCCAGGATGAAGTGCTAGTGGGTCCCGGGTTCCTAACCCACATACCCCCCCCCCCTTTAAGATGAACGACCATTTTGTTTGACGAAGACAGAAATCTTGAACAGTCCAAGAGAATACTGAAAACAGTAATATAACTGATAACAATAATATAGTGCATTTTTATGATTTTATAAGAGTTGCTCCCCTTAGCACAGATGGCTTTTTTAAGCAACAACCACTGGATGCGTCAGGAAATCACGGTCAGAGCTGAAGTTTGTCAGTGAATATTGAAATTCAGAGAATTCATAAAATTATTTCAGAGTTTGAAATCAATTAAATGCACTGTTAACTTTGACATGTTTGACCTCCCAACACTAAGGTGGAAAACTTAAGTTTGCAGATCGGTCTTTATTATTGATGTGTATATGATGCGTGTGTATTGCATGTGTATCATAGAAAAATTAACATAAAATAACCAGAAAAAAAACGAGTATGATCTTTTGAGAATAAAATAAAAAAAAAACACAGAAAATAAAAAGCACATGCACACAAAAAACTAGAAACACACAAAATAACCAGACAAAGAACTTGAAAAGAAGAATGGGAGTTGGTTTGGTGGTTTTGACACGTGAAAATCAAGAAAAGATGGTCTAGAGCTGATAATACTAGATTGAGTATACTATATAAACTAATTTACGGAAGGAGTAGCCTGCTTTGTACATGTTGTATACCAAGCGAAGTCATGTAATGATCAAATAGAAATTTAGAACTTTATTAATAGGACGTTAAGAGATATATTTAGCAAAGTACAAAATAGTAAGGAGAGGATGTCTGATTACGAAATTCATAAATAAATATGAAAATGAAATTGAGAAGTAAATAATAAAAAAAATGGCAAATATAAAAATGAAAATGGGAATTATGTTTACAGAAAGTTGAAATATAAAAACATGGAAACCGCAAGAAAAAAAAAGGCGGAAACCCTCTACACTCCTAGCAATATTAACGAGAGATTTATCAAGAGATAGAAAGACTTTCATGTATCTTAAATGGGTCAATTCTTGCTGCTGGATGAGATGTTAGATATGCCACACCACATTGAAGAAAATCTCACTCTCTTTTGTAAACAACCTGTTTTATGGTTGGCAACTATCAGACAATATCAAAATCACTGGACTTTCGGATATTTATGGCCGGTAAAATTCGAATTTATCCAATGAAAAAAAAAAGGCCAGAGAAAATCTGCTTGTTTCTGATCGACCGTTAAACTTCGTACAAACTCCTATTTTTCTGCCATTTTTCCGATACTGCTTAAACAGGAATTATAAATTCCTAAAAAAAATAGCAATCCAAGGAATGCTTGTGTAACGTGACCGAGGTAGGGGTCTGTTATGGGTCAGAATACCCCAAAACGCCAGCAAAAATCAGACAAAGACAGAATATAAATTTACAAGTTTAATTATGTACAAAATATATAAATATAAAACGATTACAACTCACAATACAATGTCCGTATCAAAGTGTCCGTTACGGTCCACAAAGTCTATCGAATGTATGGTTTCCGGTAATCACAAACGTTCTCGAAAGATCGGTGTCCAAACGTTGTAAAATGGATTAAAGTCTCAACAAATAAAGTGTCCCAGTATATCAGAATAGATGAATGAATCGTGTCTACGAATGTGTACGAATGTCCCCTCAACACAGTTCCTCAGAGGTATATATACTTAATACAAATGAATTTACCAGAAGCTTCTAGAACAATGACTCATTACAAATGATTAACAATAGAGTAAATTCTAGAAATCACAGTCATGTGATGATAATGATGTAACAAAGAACATACTGGAATATTCTCTAATGAAATAAACATGACATAGTAAAATCTAGAAAGTATTATTATGAAATCATTAAATAACATGACTAAGTACATGTGCACTTACACATAAAGTAAAACTAAAATAATACATGACCCACAACACCTCCCCCCTTAAAAAAGTTTGAATGTCAATGAAAACTTAGGTGGTAAATTCTGCAAAAATCACTCATGAAACTCTCGATAGTGCATCTGCAATCACATTGTCTTTGCCCTTGATATGGTTAATAATAATATTGTACTCTTGCAACAATAAACTCCACCTTGTAAGTCTTTGATTCTTGTTTGACATTTTGTGCAAAAATGTGAGAGGGTTGTGGTCAGTAAACACAAGAATGGGATGTAAAGTAACATTCAAATAAACATCAAAATGTTGTAAAGCTAACAATAATGCAAGACACTCTTTTTCAATAGTAGAGTAATTCTTTTGACATTTTGTCAATTTCTTTGAAAAATAACAAACAACTCTATCTACACCATCATCATTTTCTTGAAACAAAGCAGCCCCGATTCCTACGTCACTGGCATCAACAGTAAGCTTAAATTGCTTATCAAAATTTGGAGCTGACAGGACAGGACTATTCATAAGAACACATTTGATTTTCTTAAAAGATTCGTCACAGTCATTGGTCCATGCAAAATTCACTCTCTTTTGTAACAGATTGGTAAGTGGACCAACAACTGACGAGAAATTTGGACAAAATTTTCTGTAAAATCCTGCCATTCCCAAGAATCTCATTATCTCTTTCTTATTGGTAGGAATCGGGAACTTTGAAATAGCTTCCACCTTGGCCATGATAGGAGTAACAAAACCTTGACCTACTTTGTGACCCAAATATTCTACAGTCGCATGACAAAATTCACTTTTCGCAAGGTTCACTGTGAGGTTTGCTTTCGCCAGTATGTCGAAGAAAGTACGCATGATTCGGAGATGATCATCCCAGGTGTCGCTGTAGATGATGACGTCATCGATGTACGCCTCGCATCCTTCGAGATTATTTAGGAGCGAATGAATCATCCTCTGGAATGTGGCTGGTGCGTTTTTCATACCAAAGGGCATTACTTTATATTGGTATAGCCCATCTGGAGTCGCAAATGCCGATATTTCTCTGGCTCTCTCGGTAAGCGGGACCTGCCAATAGCCTTTAAGCAAGTCAAATTTACTGACAAATTTTGCACTGCCAATTTTATCTATACAGTCATCGATTCGTGGGATCGGATAAGAGTCAGTTTTGGTGACTGAATTGACTTTTCTAAAGTCCGTACACAATCGGTAAGTTCCGTCTGGCTTCGGAACCAGAATACATGGGGAACTCCAATCACTATTGCTGGGTTCAATAATGTCATTTTCAAGCATGTACTGAATTTCTTTCCGCATGTATTGAAGTTTTATCGGGTTTAACCGATAGGGATGCTGTTTGATAGGTGACGCATCACCCACAATGACGTCATGATGAGATGCATTCGTCTTTTTTGGAACGTCCGGAAAGATGGTGGTATATTCCCGCATTAATTGATGCACTTCCTCTTTTTGATGCACGGTCAAATGTCCGAGTTTCACTTCCGGATTAGTCAGAATTTCGGAATTCTTCAAACGGACACTTTGAGCGAAGTCTTGTTCGACAGTCTCTTCATCACATTCCGGTTCAACAGAATTTTCTAATGAATTTACATTGGCCAAAGTGGAAACTGGTTTTACAAAATTTCGGTCACTTCTATCAAAATACTCTTTCAACATGTTAACATGACACACTCTTTTTTCTTTTCGCCGACCTGGTGTCTTAACCACATAGTTAACATCACTAATTTTACTCTCAATCTCATAAGGACCGAAATATCTAGCTTGCAAAGGATGACCAGGGATAGGCAAAAATACAAGAACTTTATCGCCTGGTTTAAAAACTCTGTTTCTAGCATCTTTGTCATACCATGTTTTCATTTTCATTTGTGATGTTTTGAGATTTTCTTGAGCCAATTTGCAAGCATTATATAATTTCTCTTTGAAATTAGACACGTAGTCTAAGAGATTCAAATCGCTAGTTTCAGTCAACCATTTTTCCTTCAATAACTTCAATGGCCCCCTGACCGTATGCCCAAAAACTAGCTCAAAGGGACTGAACCCCAGGGACTCCTGAACCGCTTCTCGTGCCGCAAACAACACGAGGTGAACCCCTTCATCCCAGTCTTTTCCATACTGGTGACAATATGTTTTCATCATAGTTTTAAGGGTCTGATGAAAGCGTTCAAGTGCCCCCTGGGACTCAGGATGGTACGCAGAAGACTTATACTGCCTGATACCTAGCTCATGCATAACCTGCTGAAACAACCCTGACATAAAATTCGAACCCTGATCTGACTGAATAGCCTTGGGAACACCTACGAAACTGAAAAACTTTGTAAGGGCCTTAACTATGGTCTTTGCCTTAATATTCCTAAGAGGTATGGCTTCAGGAAACCTAGTCGAAGTACACATAATTGTCAGTAAGTACTGATTACCTGACCTAGTCCTAGGCAAAGGACCCACACAATCAACTAACACCCTACTAAAAGGTTCCTCAAAGGCTGGAATGGGTTGGAGGGGAGCAGGTGGTATAACTTGATTGGGTTTACCTACCATCTGACAACTATGACAAGACTTACAAAACTCAGACACATCTTTCCTCAACTTAGGCCAATAAAAGTGACTTAAAATCCTATTATAAGTCTTATTGACACCTAAATGACCTGCCATGGGTGTGTCGTGAGCTAAACTCATGATGTCCCCGCGATACGCTACTGGAACCACTATCTGGTGAACGACCCGCCACACGTCATTAGGGGGTGCATCGGGTGGTCTCCATTTCCGCATGAGGATGCCATCTTGTATGTAGAAGCACTCTCCGACTTTGTCCGCTTCTTCTCGGGGAAGGGCCCTCTTGCTTAGTCGGATGATCTCCGGATCTTTAGTTTGCTCGGAGAGGAGCTGCTCACGGCTTAAGGCATCTGTATCTCTGTCAAATGGCGGATGGTAATCATCACCAGGTACTGTCGGAGACTTGTCAACATGAAGTGGTACTGACGTCTCAGGTACGCTGTCATCAATAGTAGACATGAATGTGTCAGAAAGGTCTATATTTTCAGAGGGATGGTCCTCGTTAAGTGCAGAAGTACTCTCAGCCTCTTTTAGTCTGTTCCTGGCCATCGCCCTGGTAATTGCGCAGGCTGGGTACAAGTCGTCGTCTTCATCATCGGACACGACATCGGACGTGATTTTCTCACAAACAATCGGATCGGCTACAACTTTGCCGCCAGCTAAATCGTTGCCAAGCAACAAGGAAACGCCTTGAACGGGAAGAGTAGGTCGAACACCTACGATAACAGGTCCAGTAATTAAGTCTGACTTCAAATAAATTTTATGAAGGGGAACATCAATGACGCCTAGCTCCACACCCTGTAATAAAACTGACCTACCAGTAAAAGTGTGCTCAGACAAAGGCAATGAACCCTCTAACAATAAAGTCTGGGCAGCACCAGTATCTCTCAAAATCTGAACAGGCAACGCTTCGCTAGAATCACTGAGTGAAACAAATCCCTGTGACAAAAAGGGCTTATAATGATCCTCCACAAAATCATCAGAACTGGACTTAGAACCCTGAATCTCAGGAGTGTCAGAACAAATCGAATCTAAGGCTTTCCTATCATTTCTAACAGACGCACAGGCCTGTGACTTAAGTTCTTTTTTCTTCTTAAGCTTCAAACACTCACCAATAACATGACCTTTTTTCTTACAATAATTGCATGTAGGAAGCGACCCCACCCCTGGGGATGCCTCAGAACGTTCGGACCTAGGACCGGACGTAGAACCACCTTGAGATGGTGACTGGGAACTAATGGACGACTGAGACTCTTGTAAATTTTTCTTTGGAAAATCTGACGTTTTTGCACTATCGCTAGATTGAGTTTTTGTCACAAAATTTTTCTTATGAGTGAGAGCATACGTATCAGACAAAACAGCGGCTTCTTCAAGAGTTTTAACATTTTTGTCTTCCAAATGAGTTCTTAAATCTTGATGTACACACTCTTTGAACTCTTCTATCAGAATGATCTGACGTAAATTGTCAAATGAATTGGGAATTTTCTTAGATCGAAACCACTGATCAAATAAGTCTTCTTTTTCTCGAGCGAATTCAACATATGTTTGATTTTCAAACTTTTTGTACTTTCTAAACTTTTGTCTGTACGCCTCAGGTACTAACTGATATGCTCTCAAAATCGTGTCCTTGACCTTGTCATAGTCTGAACTCTCAGCAATACTGAGCGCCGAGTACACTTCAGCCGCTTTGCCAATAAGTACGCTTTGTAATAAAGTTGGCCAAAAATCGCGTGGCCACTTCAGATTGGCCGCGATTTTCTCAAAATGTGGAAAATATTTGTCCACGGACTTTTCTTGAAATTTTGGTACTAATCTGATGTTTTTGGCGGCGTCGAATTCAGACTTGACAGGCGAAGGAACAGGATTTTCCTTAGCGCTTTTCTCTAACTTTAACTTTTCTAACTCAAACTGGAGTTCTTTCTCGTGCATACGTTCCTGTTTCTCTCTTTCTTCCTTTTCTCTTTCAAATTGTCTTATTTTTTCTTCTTTTTCAAATTGTCTTTCTTTTTCTTCTCTTTCAATTTGAAATTGTCTTTCTTTTTCTTCTTTTTCAAATTGTCTTTCTTTTTCTTCTTTTTCAAATTGTAATTGTATTTTCATTTTCTCTAATTCAAACTCATATTTTGACATTTTGGTTTCGCTTGAAATAGGTTCAACAGGAAAATCGTATGACGAAAAGATTTCCTTAGCTAAAAGCTCTTTAGCCACAATATTTCTAATTTCTTGTTTTCTCATAGAAGATTTTACATCTAACTTCAAGTGAAGACCTAAACCAATCAAATCATCTTTTTTCAATGATTCGAACTCATCTACAGTCGGCGATTTCAAAAATTCAGTGACCGAAAATACCATGGTTGATTTCTGCTGGCAAAAGTTTGGAGAATTTTCCTTTTTTCAAAAAACGAACTTTACGTAAAAATGCAAATACGCAGAGATTACTATCCCGGACGAGCCCCCAATTCTGTTATGGGTCAGAATACCCCAAAACGCCAGCAAAAATCAGACAAAGACAGAATATAAATTTACAAGTTTAATTATGTACAAAATATATAAATATAAAACGATTACAACTCACAATACAATGTCCGTATCAAAGTGTCCGTTACGGTCCACAAAGTCTATCGAATGTATGGTTTCCGGTAATCACAAACGTTCTCGAAAGATCGGTGTCCAAACGTTGTAAAATGGATTAAAGTCTCAACAAATAAAGTGTCCCAGTATATCAGAATAGATGAATGAATCGTGTCTACGAATGTGTACGAATGTCCCCTCAACACAGTTCCTCAGAGGTATATATACTTAATACAAATGAATTTACCAGAAGCTTCTAGAACAATGACTCATTACAAATGATTAACAATAGAGTAAATTCTAGAAATCACAGTCATGTGATGATAATGATGTAACAAAGAACATACTGGAATATTCTCTAATGAAATAAACATGACATAGTAAAATCTAGAAAGTATTATTATGAAATCATTAAATAACATGACTAAGTACATGTGCACTTACACATAAAGTAAAACTAAAATAATACATGACCCACAACAGGTCACCAACTGATATATAAAATTTACGGTAGGAAAACAATACAAATTCAAATATCAAAGTACTTTCCTTCAGTTACTTGACTGACTGGACGATTCTACAAATGATTGAGCAATGATTGATACATGAAACAAATCAAATGTATAATTACAGAGGGGAGATTATTTACACGACAATGACGACACTCTGTCACCTGGCTCTTGCCTCTGACGATTGCCTCTGGTACTTGCCTCTGACTACTGTATAGCCTCTGACACAGTACCTCTGACACTCGCCTCTGACAGTAGCCACAGGTTACTGTATAGCCTCTGGCACGCACCTTGCCTCTGGCACAATACCTTAATACCAAATGCTACCTATCGATCGCTATCAACCTTATGCAGGTAATGTTTAGCGTTACTATATTTAGAACCTTACACCTCGGTAGCTTGACAAAGAGTGTGTCACGACGGACGCCGCTTCCTTATATACTGGACGGATACACATTAGCACATACACCGATCCCGTCAATTTAAAGATAAAAAACATTACATTGCTCCCCTCTTAGCTTCATTCGTCCCGAATGAAGACAACAACAATACTAACCAAAAAGTCCAGTGAACACTAAAAATAATACAAATGTATTTACATATTTACACACTGCTTACCACTTTACGCGGTCACAAAGTCTGTCACCCAGACAGGAGGACGTCGATGGCGTTTGCCAGTGTCCATTGGCACAGAATCTACAAAAGATTCTTGATCTGAGCCTTCTTGCTCCTTGTTACTGGTGTCAGATGACGGTATTGCGACATCGTCACCTTGCTCTGTGTCATCTGAGCTTTCTTTGGTTTTTTTGGATCTAGCTCAACCTGCCAATATCCTGAGAAGAGATCGAGAGTGGAGAACCAAGAGAACCCTTTCATGTGGTCTAGTGCCTCGTCAATTCTTGGGAGGGGATAGGCATCTTTCACTGTGCATGCATTCAGCCGCCTATAATAAACACAAAACCTGAACGTATTGTCTTTCTTTTTCGCCAGGACAACAGCTGAGGCCCAGGGACTAGTCGATGGCTCTATAATATTGTATTCAAGCATCTCGTCAATATTCCTATCTATTTCACTGGTGAGATGTACGGGTACTCTACGGAGTGGTTGCTTAATGGGTCTTGACGTCCCGGTGTCAATCTTGTGTTTGACCAGTGTCGCTTTACCTAGTTCTTTATTACTCTTAGCAAACATGGCACGATGCTTGTAAAGGAAATCTTTTACTTGTGACTGTTCATCCCGTGTCAGATTACGAGACGACTCACTTGCCAATTTCTCTAGCTCTTCGTCTAAGATTTCACCTTGGCATTGGGACATCTGTACTTCTTCAGCACTTTCCAATTGCCCTATATCTGTATCTTTGTATACTACCTTAGATGTATCTTCAAGATTGAAAAGTCTCACCGGTATTATTCCCGTATCATCTGTAGCCACTAGTACTCTGGCAGTTAGTGGTCTAGAACTTGTCAGTGACTTCACAGACGACTCTATGATACCTACCAAAGGCAATGTCTCATTAGGTTGTTTGTCAATTTTCCCTTGAATTACCATCTCGCTCCTTGGTGGTATGCTTACCGTCTGACAAGATGTAATCCTGAAACAACCTACCCTACCTTCAAATGTCAAAGGTAATGTATGACTCATGTCTTTGGAAATGAATCTTGCATCACTGATATCGAGTAAATAGCCACACTCTTTAAGAGCATCTAACCCTAATATACCTTGTGCTAGAATGCTAGATACTACTGCTTGTATCTTTACTTGTTTCTGGCCAAGTGTTATGGTAACTTCTGTGAAACCATCTATCGGCATTTCTTTTTCGTTTGCAGTAAATACCTTCATATCTGTGTCATGCAATACCAGGTTCAGTTGTTCGAAATGTTCCCTAGAAATGATTGTAACAGTTGAACCTGAATCAACTAGAAACTTACCAGGGACCCCATTTATAAGGACGTCTACGTATATACCAGCACCACCTGAACAATTACCTAGAGATGCAGACGCGTGCTTGTTACTACCTACTCCTTGTGTTGGAGCCTTGGACTCGTCCTTGTGTTCATTTGGGCCTTTGATAGCCTTAGGACATTTCTTTTTCACATGCCCTTTCTCGTGACAATTGTAACACTCTAGGTCCTCTAGCTTCTTCCTGCGTCTCTGAAACTGTTGACCTTGATTACCTTTTGCCTGGGACGTTGCAGTCTTTAACTGCTGTATTTCCTTACCCATAGTTTCCACAGAACTTTGCAATTTCTCAATCAAACGTTTTATGTCGTCTGACTCGTTTGCTTCACTTGTAACCTGACGCTGATAGCCTTTACTTCCAGTTTTATCCTCTGCTCTAAGGAAAGCCTCTAGCTCTACTGCATGCCTTATTGCATCATTCAGATCCTTGGGACGAGCCTGTTTAATTCTAATTCGCATGTCAGAGTCTGGTAAGGCATCAAGAAACTGTTCCCTAGCAAGGGTTTCTCTTACCTCTGGCGGTGCACTTGCGTAAGCTAAATTTGTAAGTCTACGTATAGCTTGACCAAGTTCCTGGATGGTCTCTGTCGCACGCTTACGCCTTTCCCGCAGTTGAACTCTGTATAATTCTGTTTGATTAGGTGGAAGGAACCTATCTTCAAGAGCTTTGATCAACGACGTGTAGTCATCCTTCTTGGAGTCAGGGAGATCACCAAGTACAGCTTGAGCATGACCCCGTAATGATGCTTCGAGGTAAAGCCCCTTGTCATCATCAGTCCACCTGTTAATTTTACTTACCGACTGAAAATGTGATTTGTAATCAAGCCAGTTACCACTACCATCGTAAGTGGCAGGTTTTACCTCTCTCCTTCTGTCTAAGGCAGGAGATTGTACATGACTATTTACCTGACCTGCTGTCGGTACATTGCTTGTTACAGTAGGTGTCTGCACATTGCTTGTTGCCTGTCCAGCAGGTGTATTATTACCTACATTACCTTGTTGTCTGTTCGTATTGCGCCTGTGCGTGACACCACTTAATTGATAACTGACTAACATTATCAGAATTTGCAAAACCAACTCTGCGCCTGGTACTTTGACTGTTGGTACCACGGGCATCTGGGACAGAGGATCTGCGCATTGTAACAATACCAGAGTCGAATGAGACATGACCCGGCCCGTTACCTTGTAAGTAAGTATTAGGAGTCGAGTGGCGCATACTATTTTCCTGAATACTACGTTCAATAAGTTGAATCTCAGCCTCTAACAATGTCACCTCACGTTGTAAATCGTCAGCAGACATAATACAACTAATCCTACTGTAAATGGAAAAAAAAAATCAGCCCAGCGCTTGCCACCAATTTTATGTAACGTGACCGAGGTAGGGGTCACCAACTGATATATAAAATTTACGGTAGGAAAACAATACAAATTCAAATATCAAAGTACTTTCCTTCAGTTACTTGACTGACTGGACGATTCTACAAATGATTGATACATGAAACAAATCAAATGTATAATTACAGAGGGGAGATTATTTACACGACAATGACGACACTCTGTCACCTGGCTCTTGCCTCTGACGATTGCCTCTGGTACTTGCCTCTGACTACTGTATAGCCTCTGACACAGTACCTCTGACACTCGCCTCTGACAGTAGCCACAGGTTACTGTATAGCCTCTGGCACGCACCTTGCCTCTGGCACAATACCTTAATACCAAATGCTACATATCGATCGCTATCAACCTTATGCAGGTAATGTTTAGCGTTACTATATTTAGAACCTTACACCTCGGTAGCTTGACAAAGAGTGTATCACGACGGACGCCGCTTCCTTATATACTGGACGGATACACATTAGCACATACACCGATCCCGTCAATTTAAAGATAAAAAAAACATTACACTTGTGTCGCCTGCGAAGCGGCCTATATTTAAAAAGTTGATCAAATATGTAGGTCATTAAGGTCAAGGTCACTTGGTTTAATATTTGTACATATATCAGTGGGAAAGTCTTGTCAAATGAACTGACATGTGAAATATTAAACCTCTTACTTACCAATTGAAGATATGGTCAATTTATTACTGTCAGGTAAGGTCAATCATCTAGGTGAAGGTCATTAAGTACAAATTTTTGGGAATAAAAGAAAGGACTCATCACAAGAAATACATGTTTGAAATATTAAAGCTGTATCACTTATCAATCAATATGTGGGTCAAATACCTAGGTCAAGGTCACTAGGTCAAAAATTATGGTATGTACAGTAAGGTTTTTTCAAAGCCCTATCACGTACCAATCAAAAGATACTGCCGATCTTAATTTATTTTAAATGTAGGTCAAATATCTAGGTCAAGGTAACAAGGTCAAAATTTATGGTATGTACAGTAAGGTTTTATCACAAGGAATACACATGTGAAATATCAAAGCCCTATCACTTACCAATCAAAAGATAAAGCCAATCATAGTTTTTTTTAAAGTAGGTCAAATATCTAGGTCAAGGTCACTAGGTCAAAAATTATGGCATGTATAGTAAGGTTTTATCACAAGGAATACACATGTGAAATATCAAAGTCCTATCACTTACCAATCAAAAGATATAGCCAATCTTATTTTTTTTTTGAAAAGTAGGTCAAATATCTAGGTCAAGGTCACTAGGTCAAAATTATGGTACGTGTAAAAAGGTCTCATCACAAGGAATACACATGTGAAATATCAAAGCTCTATCACTTACCAATCAAAAGATATGGGGTGTGACACCCAAAGTGTGGCAGACAGACAGACGGACGGACTGACTGACTGACAGACGGACAACGGACAAAGTGATCCCTAAGTGTCGCTATGCTTCGCAGGCGACACAAGATTTTTTCAAAGCCCTATCACTTACCAATCAAAAGATACTGCCGATCTTAATTTATTTTAAATGTAGGTCAAATATCTAGGTCAAGGTCACTAGGTCAAAATTTATGATATGTACAGTAAGGTTTTATCACAAGGAATACACATGTGAAATATCAAAGCCCTATCACTTACCAATCAAAAGATAAAGCAAATCTTAGTTTTTTTAAAGTAGGTCAAATATCTAGGTCAAGGTCACTAGGTAAAAAATTATGGCATGTATAGTTAGGTTTTATCACAAGGAATACACATGTGAAATATCAAAGCCCTATCACTTACCAATCAAAAGATAAAGCAAATCTTAGTTTTTTTAAAGTAGGTCAAATATCTAGGTCAAGGTCACTAGGTAAAAAATTATGGCATGTATAGTTAGGTTTTATCACAAGGAATACACATGTGAAATATCAAAGTCCTATCACTTACCAATCAAAAGATATAGCCAATCTTAATTTTTTGAAAAGTAGGTCAAATATCTAGGTCAAGGTCACTAGGTCAAAAATTATGGAACTTGTAAAAAGGTCTCATCACAAGGAATACACATGTGAAATATCAAAGCCCTATCACTTACCAATCGAAAGATATGGGGTGTGACACCCAAAGCGTGACAGACAGACAGACAGACGGACGGACTGACTGACTGACAGACGGACAAAGTGATCCCTAAGTGTCGCTATGCTTCGCAGGCGACACAAAAAACTATGAAAGGCGTGCATATCCCAATTTCCAACGAGCCTTGGTCAATAAGGGAGCAACCATTTTATTTTTATGGAGGGGGGCATGAAGACTTTGAAAAAAAAAAAGAATTCTGGATCGAGATTTTAGGGGGGAAAATCCGGCCGACGGGGCCAACTGTCGGACCCCAAAGAATACGTATCATGAATTGCCCCCTCCTGGCCTCTTCTGACCTTTCCACGTGCCCGGTAAACCCTTTTATGTGCCATAAACCATGCAAATTAAAAAAAATCATTTCATGGAATGCAAGTGTCGGCCGCGAATCATAACGACACCTTTATACAGGGTGTGACAGACAGACACACGGACAACGGACAAAGTGCTATGCTTCGCAGGCGACAAAAATGAAAAAAACTTAACCTAAGGGAACGAAATCAAATTAAAAAGTCTTTATCACCATATAACCTGTCTGCGTTGAGTATCATTTCAGTGACGGAAAATATTATAGGTTTCTTACGTCATTCCAGAAATTAAAAAAAATGATCTGCTAGCAAGAGATGCCTTTTAATATGGTCTTCCTTGGCACCTGATCTTACTATGTGTTTGATGTTTATCACGCTACATGGTTTAAACTTAAAGTGTAATTTTCAACATTTGAGAAATAGAAATCCGGTGTTGTAGCATAGATCATCCCCCCGCACAGATCATCCCCCGGATGAACTGGCCCAGTATAGAACATCCCCCTGTAAGGGGATATTCTATCCGCACGGTTTATCCCCCTGTAGAGTTTCAGCATAGAACATCCCCGGGGCGATAAAGTGGCCCGGGTCCAACCTCCCCCCCCCCCCTGTCTAATTCCGGATTTCCATTCTTAAACGGAAATTTCAAACCGTAAACTGTCTTAGTATTATCATAAAACATAGTGTGGTTCAGCTGACTAATGGTATGAATGACACCCATTTTTCTTTTGTACTATGCATGTCAAGATGTCTCAAGCAAACAAGTCAAAATTGATACACTTTGAAGCATTCAATATTTAAAAGGGTCAGTGAACTCTGATTATTACTCGATACAGTCATACAGCGCCTTGTATGTACCATTCAATAGGGTAATCATTCCCCATTTTTGGATATCAAAAAATAAAATTTTTGATCTAAAAATCGATTTTTGATATAAAAAATTCCGTCATATTTTCTGATATAAAAAAAATCCGGTCAACCATATCACAATTTTTTGATACAATGTATCACAAAATCGATTTTTTGATATCACAAATTCGAATTTGTGATATCACAATTTACATTTTGTGATATCAAAAAATCGAATTTGTGATATTAAGAAAATTGAGTTTTTGATATCACAAAGTATGACTAAATTTGTAATATCAAAAAATCGAATTTGTGATATAACCAATTCTATTTCTTGACATAACAAAAATAGGAAATAAATAGTATAACAGCGCACATACATTGATTTTTTTATAACACAAATAATCGATTATTTTATATCAAAAACTTTGATTTTTTTATTTTTATTTCAAATAGCAGAAAAAGGATTGGGCAAAAGTTTTCACAACATTATATAATGCCCTCTCCTAAATATGTTTTTTTTTATATCAAATAATGGATTTTTTAATATCAAAAAATGAAATTTTTGAAATAAGAAATGAAATTTTTGATATAAGAAAATGAATTTTTGATATCACAATTTTTTTTGGGATATCAAAATTCAGATTTTGATAAACAAAAAATTTATTTGTGAAGAATCAAAAAAATAAGGAATGAATAATAAAACGGCGCCTCATATAAATATAGAAATTAGTAAGACTTTATGAAAAATATTTTTCAGTATAAATTTAATCGGAAATACTAATATCTTACATTCTTTGAAAAAAAAAACACTTTTTCGTGCGTAATCTCTGATTTGTAGACATTCTAAATCATATTTGGCAATACATGTACATGAGTTAAAAAAGATCCTGACGATAATCTCAACAGCACTCGCAATAGAGCAATTAAATCAAACATCGACGGACCCCTAGCAAGCTAGAGGTGGGACCAGGTGCTCGGGAGGAGTAAGCTTCCCCTGTTGGCTAGCCGCACCCGCCGTTGATATTAATGAAGCATGGAAATGAAAATAAAAAAATTCTGCATTGTCTGACGTTATGTCTATGTAGAAAGTGCTATGGCGACAATGTCAGGGAAGTATATTCAAAACACTTGCTGTCAAACCCCTCGCGGGGAACTTTTTTACGAGCTCCACACGGCAAAGGGCATAAGTGTGACACAAATGAGTTAAAAAAGATCCTGACGATAATCTCAACAGCACTCACAATAGAGCAATTAAATCAAACATCGACGGACCCCTAGCAAGCTAGAGATGGGACCAGGTGCTCGGGAGGAGTAAGCATCCCCTGTTGGCTAGCCGCACCATGTATTGCCAAAGATAATCGAAATTGCCAAGAAGATCCCCTCCTTTGTTTTATTAACTTGTTTGATACATAATTACACAAAGAATATTAAGCCACTTTTAAAAATAAAAAATAAAACTTGCTAAATCAAAAAGAAAAGACGTTTTAAAGAATTATCAAATGTTGCACAAAGTATTGGAAATAAATCAAAAGATTCCTTTGCATTCTGGTGCTTTCATATTTCGTTCATGTAAAAAGAAAAAAAAACCATAGGAGTGTAAACGAGAGGAAAAAAAACCACATAATAAAGATAACACACAAAAAATCAACTTGGTATATTCTAATATTCAAAGCAAACCGGATTTCCACCTTGAGGGGGGATGAAGCGTACTGTGTTTAGAGGGGATAAGTTATGCTGGGACGTTTCATCCGTAGGGGATAGTCTGTGCTAGGCCGCTTTATCCGTGGGGGATGTTCTATACTGGGCCGGTTTATCCGGGGGGATGGTATATACTGGGTCAGTTCATCCGGGGGGATGACCTATACTGGGCCAGTTCATCCGGGGGGATGGCCTATGCGGGGGGATGATCTATGCTACAACACCGGCCCAAATGCCGATGAAAAAAAATTTGGCTCTTCAAATCGCTGAAAAAAAATTCGGCTTGCAAAACACAGAAGTTTATCCGCCCCTCCACTAACTCCCTAACGCCGAATAGTTCACACCTGACCGCTGACTACTAGGTAGATTTGAGTGACCAAGTGTTGAGAGCTCTAAGTTATTATCTTGTCAGTTACTTATATACTGAACAAAAAAAGTTACGTCCTTCTTTTTGTATTGGTTTTTCATGACTCGTGAAAACAAATTTTATTCAGAATTGGTTTCCTCGAAAAATAATTTTTTGAATTAAATGTTCAACGGTATATCCATTCATTGTCCGATTCTGACAACGATCTTATTAAAATGATGTAATTGTGACGTCATAATCAATATTTTTACCAAAGGGGTTTCACCTGTTTGATCCTCTCTGGTTAGGGCGTTTCTGAACCCAAAAGAATTTTACCTAACAAATCGGTATCTGCACATCCTTAGATACACTTTCAATGTGTTTTGGGTATTTGACATAGCGCATGGCCGACTGTGGACTTCCGGTGTCATTTCAGCTAAATTTTCTTGAATTACAAGCTATTTGACTGATTTATGGATAATCGATATCACAATTTTTTCCCGTTTTTCAATCGAGACATCCCCTATGCTTATTTATACACTCTTTTCTTTCGAATGCAGTCAACCAGAACAAAGAAATATAGAAATTTTACTTACAAGGTGAAAACGCTTTGTTTCTTCACGCTTCATTGCGTTCAATGTCTGAGTGATAACAAGAAAATTTTGATTGTTTATAGAGTTAGTTTTACTATTTCGAGGGTTATAACGTTTCATCTGCACAAGTGGTGACCTGTCATTTTTAGGGACATAACTTTTTTTGTTCAGTATATTATGGTGTGTTCGTACTGGACATTTAAGTTTAGGTAAACAGAGGGGCAGATTTTTTTTCAACTTCTACAACCCGGACAAGCATGGATTTCTAAGGGGTGTGGTGGACGACCGGAATTTGCTAAAAAAAAAAATTCAGGTCCTGATTTACGTAATTTTATCATAAAATCACAGACTGGAAACGTCCTACCCCCTCCTGGATTTTTTTTTTTTTTGGATTAGCCCATGCTGGACACCTTGTGTGCATATAATTCCTGTCTACATGTATCACTCAATGACTTGCAGCGATCAAGAAGCAATTCAACACATGGGGGTTTACAGTAACACTGAATTTTTTTAAAGCAAAGGGAGGGCGTATAGTACAGATGCACATAAGTTCTTTCTCGTGTACAGGTGAAATTTCCAAAATAAGAATTATCTGGTGAAATAAAAATTCGTCTGGTGATTTTGTTCTCAGACATTGTCTGTGGCTGAGGGATTGATCAATTAGATTGCAAGAAATTTTCCAAAGGTGGGATACAAGACATTTCATGTGCCTATCAACATGATCAACATAGGGAATGGGTCAATAATGGTATCAAAAAGCCCCCCCCCTCTTAATTTTGCAAATAAATGTAATTCTTTTTTTTTAATTCAAAATTTTTAGATTCGCCAAGGGGTGTTAAGGGGAGGAGGGGGGGTTTCTCTCCAACTTTGGAATTGTAATTTTTCATACATGTATAATATTCAGATAGAAAACTGATTGCAAGTATCCTCCAATCTTAACCGGTACAAATTCTCTCACGGGGAATGAATATAACAGGGTCTTTATCTCTAACATACATGTACATGCATATGTAAGCATATCTTTTTGTTTTGTGTATATCGTATACTTTCTGTTTTTTTTTTACTAGTTATTTCTCATTTATGGTTTTATATTTATGTACGTGTATCGGTCAACTACAAAAGGAAGATAAAAATAAACATCTAGTGCCGATGGATACGTGTTTGTTTGTTTGTTCGATGTATCCATCAACTATGCCGACAGGGAAGGAATCTTTTCCTTACATAATAGTCTAATCCACCATCTATTACGTTATACAGTTGATGTAAATTGTTTTTGCAGCTTCCATAAATTAAATGGCGTAATCATGCGCGTATCGAGTAATTTTCCTACTACAGTCGTTAAAATATATTTCATTTCCATTAAACATGAAATGGGAATTGGACACAGGTTATAAAAACGTTTTCTAAGCCTTTTCCTTTTCTTACAATAGAGGTCAAGCTCTTGATTTTTATGGAAAGCAAATGTGAAATTAGGGACATTTTTGAGAAATCGGAATACCCTCTATATACAGGCATTATGAATATATCATGACTTTTCACCAGATAGTATCACGCATTTTCATTTCTTTCATCAATGTAGTATCGATTTCTAATAGGCAATCACACCATTTCCAAATCTATGCTAAGAACACGTGCACTGAGCTCAGACAAATATTTTTCAGACACAAGGAGATCCTAATTTGTGAAAGTTTTATGAACATCAAATAGCAGACTGAAGGTCATCAATCTATCAACATCCATCTCCAATATTTCTTGAAGATAAAAATGTGAAAATGAAAACAAAGTAATAACATCAATTACAAATAGTCTATGCAAAGTTGATTAGAATAAAGCCCTAAATATTATGTGATTGTATATATCAAGTGGATTAATGGATTTCACGCTACACGTCCAGGGAAGCGAATGATGCAACGATCCAGATGTGTTCGTCTAATGTTACATGGGATAGATGCCAGTGGTCAGCTGACACTTGATTTGATACGCATACTATAGCCAGGATGGGCTTATTGCTTTTCATCAAACTTTAGATCACCTGTATAATCATGGAATCCAGGGAATTTTGTTACGAGATATAGAAACATCTTGTCGAGTTTCTTATGTTTTGATGCGCTGTTGCTCTTCACATTACTATAAAGAAAAAAATGCGTAAAAAAAAAAGGGGGGGGTTCCACAAATGATTTGCTATAACTGGGTTCCAATTTCATGTTTGATAAGCAAAACGAAAGATTCTATGTAAGCACAATTTACATTTATTCAAGATTGAGGTAACAACAGTAAATGACATAAAGAATGCACATCTCTCTCTCTGACTAACCTAAAATATTTGAGTTCATCACACAAAATTGCAATGAATAAAGCACGCTAATATGGATTTTTCAGTCCAAAAGATCAAAGGGGTATATTTTCAACTCAAATGGAACATTGATGATACAAGGTTCATTACACCATCTATTGTGATGGGGACCCATGCTTCAGTGACCTTTAACATTTGACCCCCTAGATCTCAAACTCAAAAAGCTTAATATTCTCGCAAGTTTGGCGTCGATAGCTAAACCCAATGCACTGACACCATTTTCAATATTTACAATATTTGACCTTTTGACCACAAACCTAATAAGGGGAATCCCTATTTATTTCCATAATGGTCGCGTCACACCTTACCGGATAGCGCAAACGGACGTCTAACGGATGAAAAATATGCCAAAATCCTTAGTCCGTTGGTCGTCCGTTTGTAAAAAGTTAACACTTCCACTACTCGCGGCTCTTGCGACTAGTTTTGAACGGACGCGTACCGTACGAATACCGGATATCTACCTGAAAAGTAACGGACGTGTAACGGACTTGACCGTAGGAGTAACGGAAAAGCAACAGATAAAACGGATATGCAACGCATAAGAACATGACAAAACGGACATACGTTACTCGTCCGTTGGCCTCCGGTAGCTGTCCGTTACATCTCCGTTTTATCCGTTTCACGTCCGGTAGATGTCCGTTCGTGACTCGATTCTACCGGACATTAACGGACACCTAACGGATATCAACGGACACTTAACGAATATCAACGGACACCTAACGGAGGTGTAACGGACGAGTAACGGACAAAACGGATACCAACGGACACTTAACGTATAAGTAACGGATGCCTTAGTCCGTTCTGTCCGTTGGCAAGTTTTGAGCATGCTCAAAACTTGCCAACGGACAGAACGGACACCAACGGTCATCGCCGGAAGAGTAACGGATAAAACGGAGATGTAACGGACGAATAACGGATGCGAACGGATACCAACGGATTGAAGATTTTGCTATCTGTTACTCGACCGGTCGCCTTATCCGGCAAGGTGTGACTGAGGTATTAGGGGAACAATAGATATTTAATATGAAATGTTTATCACTGTCAGGTCATTCGTAAAATTATGTGGATTTGCGATAACGTGACTGACTCCCGAAAATTGTATCGACTCGAAAGAGTTTTGTTCCTTTTATTCATTTACAGAACGTGTTTTTTTCCCAAAAGCTGAACAATGAGAATTAACTAACGTGCTATATTTGACGACCGCCACACTATATGTTGTTATCTTTTTTGTATACCGCGCTGTTCTATTAAGCTATGTGCCAAACATCTTGTAGTCCCCAGCAAGCTGGTTTCTTCCTGTATTACACACGCTAATTATCTCATTTTCAGACGTACCCGTGTACATGTATATGTATTAAATCGACCACGTGCTACTAGAAAACGTTTACATGTTAGAAAATTGTATTGATATCTATAAGCTGAACATGTATTGCTTTCGATTAATAAACTATACTATACTATTAATTAGATGTTTACAGTGTTATGGTTCCGGTCAATCGGAAATTTAAATGTATTGTATCATACCCCCCCTCCCCCCCGAAAAATACTTGTAAGAAATATGAACTAACATGTGTCGTTCTTCGATGTAAAAAGTTAGAGATTGAATTGTCAAAATAAAAATTTCTCAAAAAAACCTGCTACTTTGACCCCTAACCCGAATTTTTTTCCGTTTTGTCAGTCAAAATAAAGATAAGAATTTTAAAGACGCGCAAAACAAGTTTCCCATCTTGTGAATTTTTGAAAAAAATCCCCTACCTACCAACCGCAAATCTTTATAATTTTAAGGATTGCCTCACATATCAATCAAAACTTTACACGCTAGGGTTGTAGACTATATATAGACGAATGCCATGAATGTTTAAAGACAAGCAGACCGACGGACAGACTGGATAAAGAGGATTGCCAAAAGAGCTCAAATTTTGTCATATAATTCTGTAACATTGGTAACATCTGTCATCTCCCAAAATCTTCCTGTTTGTTTGATTTCAATCGGACATAACATGGCATCTTCGTGTGTTTTCATAGAATCTTCTTTGGCTGGCCATTGATATTTTTTCCAGTAGGGTGAAGATAATTCAGGACAGCCCAGTCATTGTCTATAAGTTCAATAACCTTCCCTGGATAGAAAGTATTATCAAAAGCAACAGCATAGTACTTGTTCAGCAGCCAAGTCTTCTCATCTGAAATTCAGAATTGTATAAAATTTTAATTAAAGTCTTTAAATCAAAGGTCTGAAGGCCCTGAAAGATACTCCACTAAAAATTTTCTGTAACATCTTATTTCACTGTAAATGTTGATGTTGTAATATTTGGATACACTATATCTGCACATGTAAATTGTTCATACTTATGTTAGGTACTACAATGTGCTATACTAATAATTACATTGATGAACAAATCTGGGACGATGAAAGAATTCTGGGACAAAAATTGAAAAATTCTGAGACACATTCCGAGACATTTTTTTCTGACTATTTAATAAAATGTTGTCATGCTGTCATGTACCTAATCTAGTCTCGTAATCCCCGTGTCTCGTGACGTATAAGCATTAAAATTTGCATGCAATAAAGACTCATCGTTTTTTTCCGGGTAGGTCCGTTGAGTTGCTCTAAATTCGATACATCTCCCGAAGAGCGGAATTTCATTGCATTAAAAGTCGAAAGGTGTAGGTTAGCATTCAATCACATCCCAGTTTTATAGCTTACGTTTCTCAGCGGTTGTCGGCGCTTATCCTGAACGTCATTATGATCTCAATACTTTTCGGAATTATAACAACTATTTCTTTTTAAAAAGTGTTTGCATAATATCCATTTCACGTATAGAAAAAGAGACTGAAAAAGAAAAGTATCCAAACTTATTTTATCAGAAGTATAAGCCCATGCGAACAGACCGGCCTTTTTATTTCTCAGCGGCACTGTTTTACAGTTTCGTTAAAAAATATTTACAATGTGTGAATAAAGTCTAGACATTCATTTTCATTTTGTCACGGACTAGTTCGAACCAGTCAGAGAACGTAAATCTCGTCACGTGCACACAGTCTAAATTTCTATAGACCGTCAGCAATTCCGCCATTGCCGTAAAAATGAATTCGCATTTAAAAGGAGTCATGAAACGCCAATTTCCTGCAAAAAAAAAAAAAAAAAAAACTTTTTTGGGCTTGATCAACCCGACAAATCTCTGCAGACCGTAATGTTTGTATACCCGCTGATTAGCCGTTATCGTAAAATTATGCGTAACGTCACGATTTCAATACTGGACCCAGCCCAAATGTGATTACTGAAATATTTAAGCGTTTTAAAGATTTTTTTTCCTTTAGATTGATAAACAGATACATTATCTTCAGCGATCGACTGTTACCCGGTACATTCAGCACGGCGGGTACTTTTATCAGAAAATAAGTCTCGTCAGCGGAAAATTATAGCGTGCAGTGGTATCTGTGAAACAACCAATCGGCCCAATATTATCATGTAACGATGTTTAGCCGACAAGTACATGACTCTCTTTGAACACCGAAAACAACCCAAAATGGCTTTGCCCTTTATGCGATTTGATGTGTAAGTGTGAATCCAGAAGGGGGGGGTGTCCAGACCACCCTGGATTTTTTTTTTTTTTTTTTGCTCTTAAAAAAAATCGGACTTTAGGACCACCCCTGAAAAAAATCCTGGATCCGCCCATGAACTTTATATGCCTTATTATTATTTTTTTTTTATATGATTCATTTTTTTTCTTGATACGCGTCCTTGATAAATCGATTTTTTTTGCGGACCTGTTAAGAACCGTTTAAAATACCAGAACAAGGCGCTAGCATTTTTTTGGCATTATATCGGTTGTCTTTGGTTGTTTATCTGAAAATCTAATCGTAAATGATTATTATTTTTTCCGATCACATGCCTTCATAGGCAATGTACTATACAAGAAGCCATATTTATAGTTTTAAGAGCTACGGAAAGGAGTTGTTTATTCTTATTGAAATATTGAATCTTTACTTGAGACTATATTTGGTTAATGCGTTTGTTTGAAAGAAAGAACACTTGTAAAATAATTTGAAAAAAGAAACTGATTAATGAACACATGAACATTTCATAAAATAATCAACTACTGGTATCTAAATTAGTGGCAAATGTCGTTATATTCAAAAGAGTCAACTGATTGAACTTTTGTTTAGTACTCGCGGGACAGTAAAAATCGTTTGCCTATATCTATATCAGAGAGAGAGAGAGAGAGAGAGAGAGAGAGAGAGAGAAAACAAATTCATTTTATTTTTCGATAAAGGCCGGTTTCTTTTGACGGTGAAAATGCATACTTCCGATGTTGATTGAAGTTAGTCGTTGGGGGCGAAAAATCTGTACTCATAATCGTATTGATAAACATGTGATTGTCCTGAATTGAAAAAAATAAACATATCTTTTACAAAATAGCGATGATACTCATCAAATTCAAATAGTTATGAATATCCATACTTCTGAAGTCCGTGAGATAATGATTGACAGCTGACATGAATTGGTAAAAGGCGGGGCTTAGAGTTGTTGAGTCAGACGTTGTATTAGTATCTGATGAGAACATAGCAGTACGGTGTCGGCATTACAATATAATACGCATTGAAAAATTCAGAATTGTTGCGTATCAATAAATATTTACCTTGCAAGCTAATCACAGAACGTGCGCGCATGAAAGATAATCATTAAATGTCAAACGGTGGGCGGAGCATCGATAGAGCGCAGATGTAAAGTAGTCACAAATCGATAACAATTCAAAAAGATCAAATTTCATCTTGAAAATCTCAACTAATTTTATATTAATTCTATCATTCTATCAAAACAATCGATTCTGATATAAATTTTCCACACGCAAGTTTTGATGTCGAGAAACTGCTGACACAATCTGGAACTATTTCTCGCTGCGCACCGGAAGAGACGGTACCTCGAAACGACATGAGAATCGCGAATACAGTAAGAGACTCCTTCAAAAGGAGTATCTTAAAAATCATATCTTTATGGAGTAATATGAAAATGTCTATAAACTGGAGAGCAAATAACTGATATTTTGATTTTCTTTTGAAATTTGGCACCCCCCCCCCCATATTTGTCAAAGGAATAGACAAAGAGGCTACAGTACACAAAGAATATAGAATACCCCTCCCCTATTATATATAGTTTATGTTACGTGGTAGGTGGGGGTATTCATTCTGTATTCTTTGTGTACTGTAGTCCCTGTGGGAATAGGTGGTTTATATTAAACATGTACATAAAAGTACATAGAAGAGATATATACCTTCTAGGCTATCCTCGTCCCCTTGCATTGGATCGCCAGTAGTTTCTGAAGTTCCAGGTGCTGAACAGAAAAAAATCTTATTAAATTGTAGGAATTAATTTAATATGATTTGGTATAATCGAAAGGCACTATTAGTCCAATTCTATTTTATGAAATGGGACAGCCTTTATGTTTCATATTACTTAAAACAAAAGAGGGGATATATAACAACAACAGGCTGTAGCACCCACCGCAAAACCCCAAAACGCCCAAAGCAAATTTTAAAACACAGAGCAGAAATCCACAGAAAGAGATGCAAAAGGGACAAGGAACTACTCCCCTTACATATAAAAGATATACGAATATATGTATATAAATGTAAACATGGAATCCCCCCACTACACTCTACTTTTCGCACTCCCAAAATATTAATGAGATGCATTTCAAGAGATAAAGACCTTCTTGATGATTATCTCCCACGTTACGGCTCTTGCAAATTAATCGATATCATTCATCTTGCCCGTGTGTACATAAGCAGCGGGAGTTGCGAAGAAGTGGTAGAAATACAAGGAAGTCTTTATCTCTTGATGAAAAGATACTGTAACTCATTAATATTCCAGGAGTGGTTAAGGTCAAGCTTTATTTGTTGTGGTTTCCCTGTTTTTATATTTCCACTTTCTTTAAATATATTTCTTTTTTATATTAATTTTATTTCTCATTTTCCAAAATATATTTCTTGTTTATTCCTTAAAATATTTCTCATTTTCCTAAATTTTTTCCTCGTTTTCTTTAATATTTTTCTCGTTTTTCTAAATATATTTCTCATTTTCCTTAATATTTTTCTCTTTTTTTAAATATATTTCGCATTTGCTTCTTTTTCATTATTCATATTAGGCATTAACGGGCTTCTGTAAATAAGGGTAGATTTTCACGGATTATTTTGTAGGTAGCTAACAACTTTTGATTGAAGATCTCAAGATTGACGATTAGAAAGGTGAATTAAAGCTTCGTGAGCTAAGCTCAACTTTTACGACATGGGTTTATTTATAATTATTGTGATGAACTCGTCGGCAAAAACACACGAATTAATGATGGCATGTTTATATACCCGGGGAAGTGAACGTTTTGTATGTTTCTTTACCCAATGAGACCAAAATAATGAATTTAGAATAAATAATATACTCCATTTGCTAAGATACAGGGTGTACATCTTTAATATTTTCCCATAATTGTGTCAAAAGTTATGCATAGTATGTGTCCTTGATTGTTTGTCTTTTTTGGAGATAATCTATCAGCAGAGAACCGAGGCTCAAAACATATCAATCAGCCCTCGTATATCGATGGCATAACTTAGAAACCGGTACCAGTAGCGTAGCTCAGAAGAGATTAGTAGGGGGGTCATAACCTCCCAAAAGTGAAAAGCAAACCCCCCCCCCAAAAAAAAAAGCAAACAAAAAAAAGAGGGGGGGGGGGTTTAAGAATGGGGGTTTAATGTTCTGTATGCACAAATCTAGATATATCTGGCGCAGTTGTAAATTTTGGATCTGTTTTTTTTTTTGTATGTATATGTAGGGAGCCAGGAAATATTTTTGGGCAAAAAATAGACTTATCAGAAAACACTTTCTATGCCCTCTATCGTTAATAAGTACATGAACAATATTCTGTATAATTTGAGTTAAATGTCTTCATGTACATTGATAAAGTAATATTGATATAGGATGGATCAGAATAGCTAAATTATTCATAAAGTTAATAAAGAGCTGGCGAGCGGTAGTTAGCCAAAAATAAATTTTGAAAATTGACCGAAAATTGTTGCTTTATGGTACAAATGTTGCTATTCTGAACAATGTTAATGCATCACAAAATATTGTGATTGAAATGGGGGGGGGGCACAATCAGTGCTGTGCCCCCAATTTTCAAAGTGGGTGGCACATGCCCCACTGCCCCCCCCCCCCCCCCCCCTTCACGTGTACATGTAGCCGCAACAACTGTGTATGATGTCATTATTTATTGCGTACGGGAAATCGCTACAAGTTGTCAGTACCATGTATATTGCGAGCTAATGTGCATACATTTCTGTTTGTATAGCAGATTTTGTACCGAATATATTTAATAAGTTTTTATCAGTCTCGTGTACGTTCGGATATGTATATTTTACGTCATCGCTGAGGGCACCAGTACACGCACTTGTCATTTTTCTAAACCTCTGCTTTTTTACGTGTAGTTGTACTTATAGATTAAACGTAACGTACGTAACTAACTGTCAATCAAAAATATTTCATTTAAATAGTCGAAATAAAATCTTTTTTTTTAAATTTACAATTTACAACTATTTACTAAATACTAATAGAATTCTAGGGGTATCATACACTTACACATGTGTTACATGTACTTTTTATTGTGCGGTTTTTGTCTCTGTAGAGAAATTAGTTTAATCTACTATACATAATTGTCATCTGTTTAATACGGAAGCCAGTTCGTGCAATGTTATATATTTTTACTATCTCGTAGTTACGAGAAACTTTTCTCGTAGTTACGAGAAAACATTCTCGTAATAACGAGAAACGTTTCTCGTAGTTACGAGAAAAAATTCTCGTAATTACGAGAAACTTTTCTCGTAGTTACGAGAAACGATTCTCGTAGTTACGAGAAACTTTTCTCGTAGTTACGGGAAAGAAATCTCGTAGTTACGAGAAAAAGTGCGTTCGAATTTTTTCTCGTAATTACGAGATTTGTTTCTCGTAACTACGGGAAAAGTTTCTCGTAACTACGAGAAAGTTTCTCGTAATTACGAGAATTATTTCCCGTAACTACGAGAAAAGTTTCTCGTAACTACGAGAAACGTTTCTCGTAACTACGAGATGCTAAAAAAATATAACATGGCACGAACTGGCTTCCGTAGTTTAAAATATATTCGATATGAATTTTAATTTTTTTTAACCGTCGGCAGATTTATAAGGAAAATAACCAAATTTTGGCTCATTTCAGAGAAAGCACCTTGGCAGCCGGGAAAATGCCCCCTCCCCCCCCTTTTTTTTGCAACGATTTGCTTGGGAAAATGGCACACTCGCATCATCAAACGTAGAACAAGTCACTTTTAATGGTCGAAATGTTTTGAAAATTGATATGCTTCAAGGAGTAAGCACCTTCTCATATAACGACGGGTGTAATTAAAGAAAGGAAAAGAAAGGAGGGGGGGGGGTTATTGATGATATGACGCGCAGGGCAACGACTATAAATAGCATGCATGTAACGATAGGAAATACATGTAATATCATTGGCGATCTTGAACGAACTTTCTCATGACCCGAACTTCCAACAAGCTGTGATCAATTTCCGGTAACTTATATAATATAAGGCTTGTCCTGTGTATTTGATAAACAACTGGAGGTCATTATATGTTTCACGATAAGTCAGTGCGTTTGCACTAGATTTTGCCTATACAGATTATTAACAGTTAGACAAATAACTCCGGACTGGACATTTGTCCGGAGTTCAGCCCCCTAAAGCACTGTAGGTAGGTAGGTTTTGATTATCAGGTGTGGTAGTACTTACCAAGAGAAACTTGTTCCACAAAAAAATTTTCACCTGTGCCACCAGGTAAGGCCACCAGAGGTAATTTAAAAAAATTTTCCCACGGGAATTCCCGTGGGAAAAATTTTCCCGTCATTTTCCCGTCAAAATCCCACGGGAAAAATTGGATTCCCGTGGGAAAAAATTTCCTGACTTTCATTTCAAGTAAAATACGGGAAAAATTTTCCCGTCATAGAAATTGACAGGAAAAAATTTCCCGTCAATGTATTATGACGGGAAAAAAAATCCTGTGGGAAATTTTTTCCCGTCTTCTTAAAAGACAGGAAAATTTTTCCCGTCTCTTTTAAATGACAGGAAAAATTTTCCCGTCATTTTTTCCTGTCAATTATTAAACATGTGAAAAATAATACTGTAAATTAAGATTCTGTGGATATTAAATCTGTAAATCATAATACTTGTATATCAGTATATTATTAAAAGTTATGAATTATAGTATTTTAAGAATGGAAAAAACATAATAATCCACTATGCTTCATAGGCAAAAACAAAAACTGGTAATTATTAGCTATAATTGCCTTCTCCTTAAAATTTAAGCAAAAAGTAGAAGTTGAGACATTGTTATGGTTCATGTACAGGTAGTTAAATTTTAAAAATTAAATAAAAATGAAAATAAATATTCCTAAATATTTGTGATCATACTGAGCATGTCGAAGCATTTATATAGAATTGAGCAGTTATCAACAACCACACAGTAACATTTTTTTCACATGAATTTCGAAGTCCTTATTTTAAAAATTACATTTGGAGTGTGAATTCTACACTGCTAAAATATGCTACTGTAACGTGTAAAAAAACTAATTTATGGTGATTTTTTTTTTCAAATATGCAAACTTTGTATTAAAAAGCTAGCTTACCTGCACTTGAAGTTTATGGACATGATGGAGTATGCCTTTGTTGATACAACTTTGAAATGATGCCACTTGCAATTTATTAAATCTAACTAGATTGAGCAAGTGAAATCATTACAAGTCTACTATCTGTTTGTTCTTGGTGTTCCTTGTTCATTTTAGAAATTTGAATATACGTACTTCGCAAATGCAGGATTTGTATAGTCTTATAGCATTCAGACATTCAAAATGAGAAATCAAATTAAAAACTAAAACATGGTATGAGAGTAATTTTTATCTTTAGGTAAGTATAGTTAATAAGCTCTCAGTGCGCATTTTTTTCCATATAAGTTTGGCAGTTACCAGGAAAAGGTTGTTTCTAGATTCATATAAAAGTCAACATCAGGACTGAGGAGTCAAAAGTGCAAGCCAATCAGAACCCTTGGCAACAACTATGATAAACAGTTCTTGTTGAGAAACAAAATTGAGTCACTTCTTTCTGGGAAGTTTGGTGAAATTATTTACTGAAGAGAAGTCTTCCGAGAAATTCTTGTCAGCTGCAGGGATATGTATTACTAACAAACAGGAATATTGAAATGTTTCTAAGTGTCAATAAATCTGTCTAAATAAACCAAGAGAGCAGCTAACAGTACATAATAAGCATGATAAGACCTCACTTGTTCAAGCAATATACTTTCATAGTTCAGTGTTTTATCATGTTCATATTATAAAACATCTTAATTCAATAAACCCTTCACTGCTCAATATTGCAAAGTGTAAGTTTAAGTGTAGTTTACCTTATTCACGAAAATATTGTCAAAAGGAATCTGCATGTGAAATATGTCCTACCCACTACAATACTCTACATGGTTTTGTGTATTTCATATCTCCATATACCTTTGTTTCCATGGTCATGTCCTTTGGATCCTATACATATATTATGTTAAATGTTATGGTATTGAAATCCATGTGCAGGAGAACAAGTTGTCGTCTGGACAAGACTTTGCTTTTTTTTTGGGGGGGGGGGGGGGGGGGGGGGGCTAATTAAACTCAATATAATTTTAGCATTTGACCTTGCTACAGTGTAATGGCTCACCCTTTTCTCTTCAAAGTATTATTAAAATCCATGCAAAAGGAAAGCAGTTATTGGGTTTAACAATGTTTTTTTCCATCAAGTACAGTGACCTTGACATTGAACATGTTGAAGGCATAATTTTGATTTAAGGAGAAGGCATGCCAGCATACCATAAGGAATTTAAGTGTCCTATGGCAAGGCCGTCGCTAGGGCTTGTATCTTTTTTCCCAATTTAGACTTTAAAAATTCCCAATTATGTATGGTCTTTGTTTGATATATTGTATCATCCCCGTTATAACAAAAAAAAAAAAAAACCAAACAAACGTACAAAACAACAACAAAAAAACAATAACAAAAAACCCAACAAAAAAGCAAACAAACAAATCAACATTCTGTTAAGTCATTGACACATGTACAACGAGCTTCCCGCCATCACTACCGCGCCGTGCGTAATATTAAAAGACAACGGCAAGTACAGACAAAAATGACAAGCTATTTTATTTTACCATGTTATTGGTATTCATGTTTTAAATATTTTTAATGAAAAAAATCTGATTCACTATTGACTTTATTACTCACAAATTTTAACGATGTAATCAGTAAACCTTGATATACCCCCGAATCTGTTATACCGCCAAATTCTAGGAAAACGAAATACAGCAGTATAACAAGGGAGTAGTGCATATTCAACTGTCATCTATCCTGAATAAAGGGTTAACATGGTTAAAATAAAATTTCATTTCAGCTGTAAATTTCCCAATTTTACTCAAAATGCTGCTGTTTTTCCCAATTTGAAAGGCCCCGGCCCCTTTCCCAAAATACCCTGCGACAGCCCTGTATGGACCTCTTCGGAGTTTCCATTACATTACATGCACAATGAAACCTGTGTTTGTGAAACATGAATTCCCCCGTCAGCATCTTTGTTAGTATAAACATAATTTTCTGTTCAGTGGGTGAAAGATTAAAGTCACAGGGTAAAAAATATTGGTATCAATGGAAAGGTCTTGTCATAAGGAATACACATGAGAAACTCGAAGCCCTATCACTTACCATTCAAAAGTTATACCCAATGTTAAAGTTTTCGAAAAGTATGTCAAAAGTCAAGGTCAAGTTCACAAGGTCAAAAATATTGATATCAATGGTAAGGACTTGTCACAAGGAATACACATATGAAATATCAAAGCCCTATCACTTTCCATTCGAAAGTTATGCCCTATGTTAAAGTTTTTCAAAAGTAGGTCAAACTTCAAGGTCAAGGTCACAAGGTCAAAATTTTGGTATCCATGGAAAGATCTTGTCATAAGGAATACACATGTGAAATATCAAAGACCTATCCCTTACCATTCAAAAGTTATGGCAAGGTTAAAGATTTTGCAGACAGAAAGACAAACTGACAGACAAACTGACAGGACAAAAACTATATGCCCCTGAATCTTTGATTAAATATCAAAGCCCTAACCTATATAGTTTAAAAGTAGTTTAAATGTCAAGGTCATTAATTCATATGTCTTGGAGTAATACTTGTTATGATGTGTGTATGAAATATTTAAGCCCTATCACTTATACTTGAAGAGATGTTTGCTTACAGAGCTTCTTAATACAAATTTACTACATTGTATAAGGTCAAAGTTCAAAGTCAAGGTCACTAGGTCAAATGTCTTTTTATCAAAATGTAGTACTTGTTATGGTATGTATGAAATTTAAATGTACTATCACTTATATGTGAAAAAATGTAATGATCGCTGAGCGATATAAGTCCAGTCTTCATGAAAACTTTTTTTACCACTAGCCAGCCGGACTAGTTGAGTGCCAAAATCTACTAGCCACTCAAAATTTTCACTAGCCATTAAAGAAAAATCAAAACGCTATAAAGACCCATCGTTTCCTCAGCTAGGTCTGTTGAATAGGCAAAAATTTACACATATTAGAGTATACACAAAAATCCAACGAAGTTAAACATGTTAAACCACCACCCTATCATTTCTCTGGCAGATGTCAGCTACGTCATTATCAATAGACTCAATTTTACAATGAATGCATGATATTGTTTGTGTAAATATAATTTCACATACGCATTTTGCCTGCAGAAAATGGACCGAGAAAGAAAAATATAAGAACTTATTTGAATCATACACGATAAAAGGCCGACCGTTGCTTGCGCCGCTTGGCGAATAGTTATAAAATTTTTGTAAGAATTTCCTCATTTCAGTGTTCAGTCCAGATTTTTGAAATTGTTAGATATTTAATTGAACATGTTATACTCGCATATTAGTTGGTACCGTAAAATAACCCGTCACGACGCGCAGAAAACAATGCACTGTGGTTACGGAAATATTTATCTTGTATCTTAAGACAATATTTTAATGAACAGATTTTACAGGAAAACATTATAATACATGTATTTCATTTTAAACATGTTCAATAAAATAAACATTTCATACTTAACCAGCGATAAAAGTTGAGACGTAACGTGTACTTTTTACGGAAAGAAGGCAGCGATTTTACCTCAAGTAAAAGATGAGAAATCACCAGCCCCTGGACCTTAATGAGAACACTGCATTTCATTTAAAGTCACTAGCCAGTCGGGCTAGTTCAGCATCAAATTTTGGTAGCCCGAGGAAATAATTGGTAGCCAGGGCGGTCGGTCTAGTGAGTTTTCACAAAGACTGTAAGTCCCCTACCGGCGGCATATATTTATGTCCTGCAACTCTGTCTATGAATTACTCTTCAATTAAACATGAGTTTTAATTAAACTCACGGTCTGTACAGTTCAGTTCCGAGGTTTTATCTGCTTTATCGATTCGAAAAAGAGGTCAAGCGTGACGAAAGTTGAACTTGCTCTGTAACTATCCAAGACCAAGCTGTGTATCAAATTTCATCTGAATATCTCCCTCCGTTGCAGAAAAAAGTCTTAAAAACTGATTATCGGACAGACAGACATGACGGAAGGCAGATGGACAGACAGACTGAGAGAAAACTAAGAGTCCCCTTTGGCGTTGCTGGTAAGGGACTAAAAATATATGCTTTGAGAACTTCATGACCAAAATATAACTAAAATGTAAAAGTTCAAGGTCAAGGTCACTAGGTAAAGTCTTGGAATCAAAATGTAGTAATTGATATGATGAATATATGTATGAAATATTTTTAAAAGCCCTATCACTTATACCTGAAGAGTTATCTGCTTTAAGAACTTCTTAACCGTATGGACAGAAAGGGTATTTCATATATACCCATCTCCCCCAAACTTTGTTTAAATGGGGGTATAATTTATTAAATATCAGCATCTGTAAAGATGATTGAGATATCCCTAAATTGCATTTTCATTTAAGTAGGTCAAACTTCAAGGCCAAGGACAATGGTCACATTTAAAGCTGTATGATATCTAGTATACTATTGACAAGGATTTATTATCTGAAAACATGTCTAGTACAATAAAATTTGTACTATAAATTGGAACATATATTTCAATATTTAAAATGGTATATCAAACTAGACTATGTTGCCTGCCATCTGTTTGACCAAAATTATGAGACCTTGACCTTCATTGTGTGTTGAGCCTCCCCACATAAATTAAGAATTGAAAGAAATTAGCTGTTTTGCTACGCTCGTCAGATGCATCATATTTCAAACAATTTTATGCCTCCTTTCTTATAAAATTGACTTAAAATACATTTCAGTACTGCCTTCATCAAAAAAAATGGTAATTCATGGTTAGATAATTGTCTTTTTTTCTGTCGAGGGGTAGGGCTTTCACCAGATCCCCTCCCATCACTAGGATTTTGCCCTGGACCCACTGTGGCAGAGAACTTTTGATATATTCCAAGTCCCATCTAAACACAAATCCTGTATCTGCCCCTATTGGTGCATAGAAGTTCTTTATCAAAGGCATGGCTCAATAACACAAGAGGAAGACCAGCAAATCATTGGTTTACAAATGATTCAACTTAAATTCTACCCAAATACATGTATATGAAAGTGTGACAACCAGACACATGGTTTAACTTTAGTCCCCCCCTTCTCCATGGTAATAGACCCCCTTGATTTGCCACTGATATATAACACTACTAATCATGCTAATATTAGTATTGTGTTGGTGTGAAATGAAGCATTTTACATTCATTAATAATACTTTGTAGTATGTATAAATAAACATTCCCATCAAAATTGAACTATCACAAATACTAGTAAACCTGCTAAAGACTGTGATGGCGGGATTGTGAAGTGCTAGTTCTTTTTGATGAATACTTTATCTACCGTTTTGTTACTGTATAAGGAGTCTACCAGTGAAATACATGTATTAAAGCAGTATACCCCTTCTTATTCAAGAGATGCAGCTAATTTTAAGGTCAACAGTCATAAATGAAAGGTTCAAGGTCACAGTCTCAATTGCATGGCTTTGCTATATAGAATATAATGTCATATATATAGTCCTGAGAAGCAACATACTAAAATATGACCAGAAGTCTCTGATGAGACTGAAGCTCTTCTGGTTGTTTGCTTAAATTAATCTAAGTGACACACCAATTTTCCAAGACCCTGGGGATCAGGGCTAATACAAAATACAAGACTTGAAAATGATAATGTAATAAAGTAAAGCCTGTGTTTGTGAAACACGAATGCCCCCGGTGGCATCTTTGTTAGTATGAACACTATTTTCTGTTAAGTACATGTATGTGAGGTCACTGGGTTAAAAGGTCAAAGGTCAAGGTCATGAGGTCAAAAATTTTGGTATCAATGGAAAGGTCTTGTCACAAGGAATACACATGTGAAATATGAAAGCCCTATCACTTACCATTCAAAAGTTATGCCCAATGTTAAAGTTTTTGAAAAGTAGGTCAAAGGTCAAGGTTAAGGTCACGAGGTCAAAAATTTTGGTATCAATGGAAAGGTCTTGTCACAAGGAATACACGTGTGAAATATGAAAGCCATATCACTTACCATTCAAAAGTTATGCCCAATGTTAAAGTTTTTGAAAAGTAGGTCAAAGGTCAAGGTCAAAAGGTCAAAAATTTTGGTATCAATGGAAAGGTCTTGTTACAAGGAATACACATGTGAAATATGAAAGCCCTACATGTATCACTTACCATTCAAAAGTTATTTCCAATGTTAAAGTTTTTGAAAAGTAGGTCAAAGGTCAAGGTCACGAGGTCAAAAATTTTGGTATCAATGGAAAGGTCTTGTCACAAGGAATACACATGTGAAATATGAAAGCCCTATCACTTCCCATTCAAAAGTTATGTCCAATGTTAAAGTTTTTCGGACAAACAGACAGACAAACAGACAAATAGACGGACAGGCCAAAAACTATATGCCCCTGAATCTTTGATTCCGGGGGCATAAAAAGAATTACTCTCTATCAATTATACTTCTGAGAATTTGTGCTCAAAAGATTACATAGAGTTATTAGGAGAAAATGACCACATCCATTTTCCAAGACCCTGGGGGTCAGGGGCTCAAACAAAATATATAAGGTGCACATCTAGCCTGAATACTGAGAATAATGCGAAAAGAATTACCTTTCTATCAATTATACTTTCTGAGAATTTGTGCTCACAAGATTACATAGAGTTATCATGGTTATATAGGAGTAAATGACCACACCCTTTTTCAAAGACATTGAGGGTCAGGGGCTCAAACAAAATATCGGGTGCACAACAAGATCACAGACTGAGAATAATGCTAAAAGAATTATCTTTCAATCAATTATACTTTCTGAGAATTAGTGTTCACAAGATTACATAGAGTTACATAGAAGAAAATGACCACACCCTTTTTCCAAGACCCAGGGGGTCAGGGACTCAAACAAAATATCAGATGCACAACTAGACTACAGACTGAGAATAATGCTAAAAGAATTATCTTTCTATCAATTATACTTACTGAGAATTGGTGCTCACAAGATTCATAGAGTTATATAGGAAAAAATGACCACACCCATTTTCCAAGACCCTGGGGGTCAGGGGCTCAAACAAAATGTCAGGTGCACAACTTGACCACAGGCCCATTATAATGCAAAAAGAATTTATTTTGTATATTAACAGATTCAGAGAAAAGTTTAATGGACAGACAGACAGACAGACGGCTGGACACAGGGCGATCGCAAAAGCTCGACTGGTCATTGACCGGTAGAGCTAAAAAACTTAAAACGCAACACTTTAAACAAAATGTTGACGCACTGATGGACGGACAGACTCCGATTTCATAATTTCATTTACCCGATTTTCAAAAATTACTCTGCGTCAATGTTAAGTGATAACACTGAATGTGATAGCTAATGTCTGCGCAGCTCACTTCAGAAATTGGAAAATTGAAATTTTCTCCACTTTGTCAGCATATTTTCAGATTAAAATTTATATAGTGGGATGGCGTCGGGATCTTTCGTACGGATGTCTTTTCGTACTGAGTTCTTTCGTACTTTTCGTTCCGAAAATTAGGATCTTTCGTACCGATTGGTGGGATCATTCGTACCGGTACGAAAAATAAGTATTTTGATATATATAACAATATTTGTGTTTGGAATCTTCTTTATTGAAGTGCACAATGCATGATAGATGGTCGTATATTAAATTCCAAAGGGTCGGATTCATTTCAGTTAGTTGAAATATGCATGTTTGAACTGAAAATATTGGTTAAAAGGCGCCTGTTCGCTAAAAAGCCAAGCTTGTAATGAAAAAAATCATTTTATGCTGTATATTAAAATTTTCTAAATATTTATTTATTCCATATAACAAGTATGAACAATCCCACTATCAAAATTAATTAGAAGCTCAAGTTAATCAGTTCATTATTGCAGAAACATATCATTTTTGTCTGCAACGAAAGATCCCAGTAACAGGTACGAAAGATCCCGTACGAAAAATCTCGGTACGAAACGGTATCGGTACGAAAGATCCCAGAACCTAGTGGGATAGATCTCAAACTTTCATAACTAACAGTATATGATATATGTCTGTGTGACCAATATTATGCTCACAGTGAAAAAAAAAATTTAGATGGGGAGATTTCTACGGTTATATTTTAGCATGACACCGTTAGTTATTAGAATTCGAGATCTATCCCCTATATAAATTTTAATCGCAAAATATGCCGACAAGGTGGAGAAAACTGCAGTATTCTGATTTCTGGCAGTGGCGATTCCAGCTACCCCTTTGCCGGGGGGAGGGGGGATCAAGGGGCACATTTTAGTGATTCTTACTGAAAATGGGCCAAAATATAGGTTTTTTTGGAAAATGTTGGGTCAGTGCCAGGGGGTGGACGTCCCCTACGCACCACCCTAAATCCGCCACTGTCTGAAGTGAGCTGCGCAGACAGTAAGTCTGTCTCATCTCATCATGTCTATCCAAATCATTGGTTTTCAGTACAGGTATCAAAGTCACAAGTACTGGTTTCAGACAATTTTAACTTTCCATTTCCTTAAAAGAACTTCGAGAAGATGAAAGTTGCAAGTTTATATGTATTTATGTGGCAAGGGGGGAGGGGGTGTTAATAGATGTTAGATGCAAAACAGAGGAAACTCAGACAATAAGAGAATCGTGTTTATCGCGAAAACTATGTGACCGTTACAATAAATAAAACCTAACTCTAACGATATAGACTAAAGCAATCCTGCATTTGCAAAACGATTTCAAAATATTCCAACTTCGATCGGTCGCCGGCTGTCCACTCGACATGGCTGGTCGCTCATCTCATCTCATGGTATCGTTCGTTCCAAATCTTATTCCACGCCGTAGACGTCCCCATCCCGTCAAAGTCCCAATGCCAGCAAAGCTCCTTGGGCCGCCTACCAAGGCACACATAGATATAGATTTCTGTGTCATAGGCTCATAAACAGAGTTACAGTGGCGGAATCAGGGGGTGGGGCGGATCCCCGCACTGACCCAGAAGTTCCCCCCAAAACCCCATATTTTGGCCCTTTCGCTAACAATCGGCAAATTTCGCTCCTTGACCCCGGCAAGGGGGCGCTGGATCCCCTACTAATAAAGCAAGCTGCATTTTTTCACTTGGTTTTACCATGAGAATGAATTATACATGTACAATTAGAAATTCAAAGAAGCAACCAGACAATGTAAGAAAACAAGACAATATCTCTGCTACAAAGACAACCCCATCCACCCCACTACCCTGCTTTATTTCCACGCCGGGTGACCCGGTCGTCACATAAGTTATGTACGATTACGCAATATAAAAAGGTCAGAGTCTAGTGAATTAAGAGTCTAGTGAATTAACGCAATGGCTGCGTCTGTTGGGGTGGGGCGGGGACAAGGAGCAATCGAACAAATTTTTATTTTTTATATCAAAAACCAACTGGAATTACTTTCTGCTATCATGATCTAACACCCCCCCCCCCACTTGTTCCTCCAAGTGCCCGTCGTCAGCGGCGAGGTGTGAAAAGCCCGCCCTTCTACATTGCATGTATATTACTATGGTCTACTCTACTATTTAGGTTAGACTTTAATAGTTGTGTAGACGGAATCTTACTATGGACTTGTTTTGTTATTTATCTACTCTTTAATTTTTTTCGGGGGGGGGGGTATATACCGATTGGTTTATTTTTATTCTGATGTGTTGTCTCTCTGGGCTTATTTATTTGAGGAAGTGATTTTCGTTTTTAAAATATGATTAGATTTTACATGTAAATTTCATTGATCCGCCCTATGTACAACGTTGTTGTGTTCGACAGTTTCTCTCTGTTAGGGCACCCGGCTCTATTCTTACATTCGACCAATTGCCTGTTGCAGTTTATTCTTGTCAGACGATTCCCCATTTGGGATGCCTCATACGCTCCTTCTACTAAATTTCCGATGCTGCCCACTGCAAGAGGGTGTATAATATACTGCGTGCAGGATGGACCGTATTTCAACGGCTTTTATAAGGTGCAACAACACCTGGATACCCTTGCCGTAACCCCCCCCCCCCCGGTATGGCCGTCATGAGATAAGTATTAGGGAGGGACGAGCGAGCGGATCTGATTTTGAACACATACAATGTATGAGGGCCCCATGGATTGAACTCCGATCACCCGATTGAGAGTCGAACATCATAATCCAGTACTCGGTCATCTCAGAAAATGCATACTAGTTACGACCCCCTCTCTTCTCTTCTGTTTCTGGGATCCATGGGATTGATTGTGTCAAGCTGCGAGGTCCTGCTACTGTATAATGTAAGATTACTCAATATTCACGAATACCTTCGTTTCGTTCGGGTATTCAGAGAGGAAGACAGGCTGCATTGTATTCCATTTGCTTTACTGTCGTTCATTTTTCATAATCATACTCGTTACGTAGTAAGAAATTATTATTATTATACCACGTTGAACAAAATGAAGATATCGGGAGAAACAGGCAAACAGTTACAATTATTTTCTGCTGCAATGAACCCCCCCCCCTTTTTTTTTCTCCTTTTCGCGAATGGAATGGTCGTCAGATGTGCTTGTTTTGTTAATTATAACAATTTCAAAACAAATATTTCAGTTATTAGTTTAAGCCTGAAAAGCATCAAATCATTGACCATCGAAGCCCCCCCCCCCCCCCCCTCTACTGGAATGGACTCTTTCGCACATACCCCTATCCCGCTATACGCTACTGTGTTATGTAAGATTACGCAATGGTCAGAGAGAAGCTACATTGTTTAGTTTGGTGTCATAATTATGTACTATGGGCCCTCTCTCTCTCTCTCTCCTGGAATGATCGTCAATTCAACACGTCACGAATACCAAGCTGCGATTCGTGAAAACTGTGTAAGATTACGCAATAGTCACAAGTTTGTTTTCGTTCCTTTATTTGTTTTTGTTTTTGCTATGTTTGTTTTTTTATCAATTTAATTATTGTTAAACTATTGTGAACAAAATCAAGATACCCAGAATGACAATTAAACATAATTACAAAATCGGATTTTATTTACATCATGAATTCTATATAATTTATAAATAAGTCCTTCGATCTTTACATCTTGATCGAGTTATTTTCTTGACATGCCCGACTCTAAAATGTTTGATTCTGCAGTCAAGAATCTAATTGGTACCGAAGGCTTCATTAATTTTTTTTTTTTTTTTTTTTTGATTGACTGTTTTTTGTTTGTTTGTTTTCTTTTTTTTTTAATATGACTTTACAATAATGAGCAGCATTAAATACATAAATAAAGATATATAGTTACAAATAGTATTGATAAATATATCTTGTTAATCTTCTTTTGGCCGGGGGGGGGGGGGGGGGGGGTTGGTTGGTTGGGGAAGAATTGGTTAGGTTATTTTTGCCGGTTTATTGAATCAATTATTTTTTTCTTGCTGATTGTTTTCTTTTTCCTAGGGGAAGATGTTGGTTGATTTTTTTTTCAATTAAGCGTACGTGACAACATAACCACAAAAAAATTTATATTATTTACATTCATTAAGTTATTCTTAATTATTTTGCTGCTAATGTATCACCCCTACCACTTTCCATTTTCCTTTCTTCAAATGGTATGGTCGTCACTCTCATCTTGTCCATTGTGTGAGGCACCGGCCCTCTCCTCTTTATGTAAGATTATGCAATAGCCATAGCTTAGCATATTGTCATTTCATGCATGGTTGAATTCACAAACCGAGGTACGCTCCTGTGTACTTGTCAAAACAATAGTCTGAGCTGAGATGCTAATGAATTTACAATAGAAATTATTTTGTTTGATTATTGGGTTCATCTGCGATTTGCAGTTGTCCGTTTGTAGTCGAAATGGTGTCACGCAGGGTTCCTTTATTTGGTTATATAATGGTTATGTGGGAACACACTATACATATAATGTTTGAGGTACATTTTCCAGCAATAAAATTTACTGCGCATCCTCACAAAAAATATCACTGCGCAAATGATTTATTATATATCTTGCAATAGTCATTATTTTCAATATTTCGAATTTTTCATAGGACAATATGATAATAAAACTGTGCCTGATAAAAAAAGCACACCGCCCGGGGGGGAGGGGGGATATGACCGTTCGCTTAGATCCGCAACATTGATAAGATACAATAAACAATGCATAACTTCCAAGAAGTTGTATACATTGACACGCCTTGTGATAAGTGTGAAGTATTAGAACTAGTATGTACGAGGGCTGATTGATACGTTGTATTTCTCGGTTTTCTGGGATGCAGAATTTGAATGTGATTGAATATCCACCTTATTCACCTGATCTTGCTCCATCAGACATTCATGTATTCCAAAACTTTCAGTCCGATGATGACGTCATACTTGCAGTGGATGACTTTCTGACCAGTCAAGTAAAGGTTCTTTAAAATGGTATTGAGGCCCTTAAACACTGATGGCAAAAGTGTATAGATACTGTTGGGGAATAATTATGTAGAAAAATAATGAAAAATGTCTGATAAAATTCAAATTCTTCGATGAGAGGCTCACAACTTATCAATCAGCCCTCGTAACTCTACTGGTTAAAGACCGAGCTTATGCGAAGACCAATAGATCATACATAAACCAACGAGAATGGGTAACTGGTGCCGACATAGGACGGCCCTTTGCTACGCAAGTGAAGTAGCAAATTGTGTGTTATCCGGATTAAATCTGTGCTGACTTTGTGGTAGGTTGTACCCAAGCGCGGATCCAGAGGGGGGGGGGGGGCTGGAATTTTCGAAGCATAGTTTGATAAAGCTTATAAATATACATATTTCATAAGCTAAGTCCCGATTCCCCTTTTTCTGTCATAACATTTGAAAAATAACATGAATTTGTATTTAAAATCTTTCATTTTTATTAATTTTTTGGTCCACATTTCAAAATTTTCCTGGGCTTGCTCACGCTCGCCAGATTTTCTTGTATATACATCTCAATTTCAAATGATGCTTAGCTTTGCAACCCTTATATATTGTACACCTTTGTCAATAAACAAGGACAATTAACTGAAAAAAATACAGTAATAGAGGATGCAAATGGTATTATTGTCTGTCCTTTTTATTCCAACTCTGTTACATACAATTTGATTATTAATCAAGAACGACGCGGTGGAAATTCAAGATTTCAATCTTCTTTCTTGTTTTTTCTTTTTCTTTCTTTCTTTTTTTTCCTTTTTTTTTTTTTTTTGCTTTTCAAAAAATTTAGGACCAATGAATTTTAGGACCCCTCCTGGGAAAAAAAATCCTGGATCCCCCCATGGTACCTTTTTAGTGTCTAGTATAAAGTATTCTAGGTTGTTTGTATCTATTTGATCTATTTTAATAATATTCTTTTATCTGCTTACAAAAACAGTATACATAGGGATAAGTTTCGATAGAGACTTCTAGCTGTACTTCGTTTTTGAGTTTTTTGTTTGTACATATGCGCGGATCCAGAGGGGGGACCGGGGGGTCTGGACCCCCCCCCCTGAGATTTTCGGAGATGGGTCCAGCTTTGGCCCATTTCTTATTGAAAGGGGTCTAAAATGCATAAAAAGGCTTTGAAACCTAAAATTTCGGCTCGCTTCGCTCGCCATTTACAAATACACAAATATTTTTTCTGCAAAATTTCTTAATTATTTTCAATTTTTATACTAAGTAGTTTTATATAACTGTCTTGGGTCTCATGAACTCGTATTGACAACAGTCCCTTACTTCGTAGGATGTAACCTCCCACATCTTTTTCAAGGCTTTGTCGTTTAAAGTTGTCAGATTATTTGGGAAAATGACTTATCTATTTATTCTCATGAAATATAGACCAAATGTGAATTAATCAATATTTTCGCAGCTCGCTCCGCTCGCCGATATAAGGATCGAGTAAAATATTCAATTTTGTAAATAATCATCTCGATCGAATCAAGATAAATTAATATAATAATCTAAAAAACATTTCAGGCTCGATTCGCTCGCCAATTTTTCATAAAAATAAACGTGAAAGGAAAGCTAACAATACCCGCCCTCAAAAACCAATCCTTAGTGCACACGTTGCCCCCTCCCAATGATGGGCACCGAAATATACCTACATGATAGGTAGACTTCCTACAATTTTGGAACCCCCCCCCCCCCGACCAAAAATGCTGGATCCGCGCATGGTACATATTTTTCTTGTTTGTAAAGTTTTTAAATACATGTACTAGTATTGTCTGATCGTTTTCTATCACTGAATCATAGACTTGATTCCGTTTGATTTTAAATTTAAATGCGCTTCGGTTGCATGCAAAAAATTTGCTTCATTTTTCACAAATTTCTCGGGGGGGGGGGGGGCACTCCAATCTCATCACATCTACCCTAGAGTTGTGGCGTGGTAATCAAAATCCATATATTTCACAAGACTTATGTACATGTAAGTTACGGTTATTAGTTTTTCAGCTTTTATTACAGATACCCGAAGTTCAATGGAAAGCTTGGACACAATATATAGCCATGCCAGAAATGCAGACAGACACGACAGACGTACATGCATGACACTGAATACAGACAACGGGCATGATATATATACAAAGCAAAAGTATCAATTCGTTTAAAACGAATGTATAAAAGATATAAGTAAGAGTAGTGTCCTATGACATATTTGAAATGTTAAAACATTTAAACATGCATTTTGACTACTGTGTCACAATGCATGCTTAAATGTTTTAACATTTCAAATATGTCATAGGACAGGGTATATACAGACAAGCAAAATAGAAAAAGTACAGATAGGCATGACAGACACGTATTCGTAAAGGAAATAAAGACAAACACACATGACAATCATACCGACAGTCTGAGTCGTCGGGTTTTTTTTTTTTGGGGGGGGGGGGGGTGTTTCTTTGGGTTTTTTTTATTTTTTTTTTTTTTTGAGCTCGAATCATATCCGTAAAAGATCTGCATACTGAATGTTTGTGACCGACTCAAAGAGGGGAAAGAGGGGAGTACATACCTCTAACTTGTCCTTAGGCATGTTAAACTAAAAAAATAAATAAATAGATAAATAAATAAATAAATAAATAAATAAATAAATAAATAAATAAATAAATAAATAAATAAATAAATGGTCAATAGCAGGAATAGCGTCTAAAAAAGTATTGGATGGATAATTTCTACGAAATCTTGTTTAAAATACATATATTCTGAAACTCAAAAAGGACTTTTAAAAAAGTTGACGGTGTTCGCCAGTCGATGCACTGTAATACTGCATCCTAGCCTTTTAGTATACTGAAGGGGGAAAAATCGAATCACCTCAGGTCTTCAGATCCCTCCCCCGGGCATCGAAAAAAAAAATGAAACAAAACAAGAAACAAAGCAAATCAACAACAAACAAATAACGTGTCTTCTTCAGTTTTATTTATTTCATTTTTTTTACTGCAAATCTGTGCTCACATGCGCGCGGTAAAAATAGCTGTGACAACGAAATCGAAAGTAGATCTAAAAATGTGACATGTCTATGAAATATTACCTTTTGTCGATTGCAAACGTTTATTTTAGCACAGGTAATATGTCGTAGTCATTAAGCATCTCAATATGAGAAAGTCAACCTTGTAAGTATAACTCTTAGGCGGTGCATGATACAAAAGCAAAACTTCAAAAATTTTAGCGAATTTCCTCTGACAAATGCACATGATCAGGCCTTGTTTGTAGAAATATTATGTTATTTTGCACGTTATTATATGCCCATTTCACAGTTATTCATAAATTCAAACAAGAAAAATGTATGAATATTCCAAAATAAATTTGACCTTTTCTATAATATGATTTTCTGAATATGTCGGTATATGTAGAGAACTGCAGGAATTTTATCAGATTTTTCTAAGGACAAATCTGACAACATATTTCCAATTAAAACAAAACACATGACTTTCTGCGAATTACTTTGACATAACTATCAACAAGTTTTTTCTTTAAAGTTGCGTACAATGATACACACATGCAATATGTGTCTTTGACGAGCGCCCACCTACATGTAGTGTATCCATATTTATATACATTTTCCAAACTTTTTAGGAAAAGCAAACACTCGGATGATCAACTGCAAATAAAACTTAAAAACATGAATTTTAACATTTGGCAGGTAACATTTATTTTTCAATAATTAATGGCTAGGGTTGTTTCTATTTATCCTGCAATAAACTTTATATACACTTTTTATTATTAAACATTCATGTATTTTGTTTATACTTTATAATTTATTTACTATGATAATCTTAATTTACAGTATTATTGTTAACATGTTTAATAAATGACAGGAAAAAACGACGGGAAAAATTTTCCTGTCATTTCAAAAGACGGGAAAATTTTTCCTGTCATTTCAAAAGACGGGAAAAAATTTCCTGTCATTTAAAAAGACAGGAAAAATTTTCCCACAGGATTTTTTTTCCAGTCTTAATATATTGACGGGAAAATTTTTCCTGTCAATTTCTGTGACGGGAAAATTTTTCCCGTGTTTTACTTGAAATGAAAGTCAGGAAAATTTTTCCCACAGGAATCCAATTTTTCCCGTGGGATTTTGACAGGAAAATGACGGGAAAATTTTTCCCACGGGAATTCCCGTGGGAAATTTTTTTTTATTACCTCTGGTGGCCTTACCTGGTGGCACAGGTGAAAATTTTTTTGTGGAATAAGTTTCTCTTGGTAAGTACTACCACACCTGATAATCAAAACCTACCTACCTACAGTGCTTGAAGGGGCTGAACTCCGGACAAATGTCCAGTCCGGAGTTATTTGTCCAACTGTTTATTCCTTTTCACGTGAAATACTATCTTGGTTGTGAATGTCTGATTTTTTTTTCATTATTTCCACTAATCATCGAAAAATAAACAAATTATTGACTATCACAGCACACAAACACAAAAAGTTAAAGGGATTATGTGTCAAATACATGCACGGAATTCTAAAATCACGTCTGTTCGTCTGTAAAACGCCCCCTTCATGGATGCATAATACGCAGATGAGAAAACTTCCTTTCTCCCTTTTTTGTGTTCTAAGGCACGGTCCATTTGATATTCTGGGGGGGCTTGGGTTTTTTTCGAAAAAAATAATTTTGCTCTGAATTTTGATGAAAAAAATAAATTTGCTTATGGTGTGACAGAAAAAAATAATCTTGCTCTTACTAAGTAATCAGATTTGAAGAATAACCATAAAATTCGCTTAAAATTCCTGAAATTTTTTCGGCTCGCTTCGCTCGCCGCAATTTTTACTTTCTATAAAAATTTTTGGCTCGCTTCGCTCGCCATAGTTTTCTCCTGTATTGGCAAAATCAAATTTGAAAATATGCATGTGACTGAAACAATTCAAATGCTTCAATACATTATCAATAGATCTATAAATTTATTACTATATATTAATAGATACATGTATCACTATAGTTTCTAATTTAAATACAAGCTTGGAAGGAGAATTTGAATAAGTTTTTCACTAGTTTTCATTTCTTCACGTAAAACTTTCATCAGGCACATGTTACCTGACCTTATATACATTTTGTTTACTAAAAATTATATATCGCATATTGTAAAAATCTTTCATCTCTCTCAGTTTAGAAGTGAAAACAAGTTTTACATGAAAAATAATGTTTGGAGTAATTAAAATAAAAATAAAGAATTTCTGCTGAAAAAAAACACAAACATTCTTAATATTCACATCAATTGTTATAAAAAAAATTTCCTTGCTCCAGCTTTGCAAGAAAAAAATAATTTTTCCCCAATCCGGGGCGAAAAAAATAATCTTGCTCCGACAAAAAACCCAAGCCCCCCCCAGAATATCAAATGGACCGTGCCTAAGTCACTCTGGATTTTTCTGCGATACTTTTAATTTCAACATTTAAACACACGGTCGAATAGCATGTGATACGCAAATAATCTAGCACAATGGATTAAACAAAGGTAAAATCTGTCTAAATCTACCTTATATGAATGTAATTAAGGCCTATTAAATGAGTATCTTTATCAATTACATGATAATAATATATTCTGGTCAAGTACATGTATATCAATTTGTAGGGGATTTCCCTGCAAAAAATCATTTGCATGTAGCGTGCTATACTATCGTGTATAAACCGCTTAGGTGGGTCACTTGTACATTGCTTTTCTTATATACCTTCAATTACTTTGATCATTGACCTAGTGACATTGGCCTTTGAGTTTTAAATAATGTTTTCTTATTTCACAAGACAATTCTATCGATACCTTGACTCTATGGCTTTGACTGTAAACAACTGACCTTTTATATTTCATTTTGACCATAGATTATGTACATGTATTTCACATAATTCGTATTTCACATATGATTCTCATTTGTCACATGTGAATTGCTTGTGATAAAACTTCATATAAATATCCTTGACTTTCAACCTTATGGTTTGACCTTCTTTTCAATAATTTGTAAAAATATATTAACGGTATTATCGCTTTCATCTTTTAAGATATAGGGGGTTCATATTTCGTATATACATTCACTGGGATAAATACTTTGACATGTGAACATTGATTTCGTCCTTTGAGGGAACCCCCCCCCCCAACAATTTTCTTCAATGTTTTTATATTCCTTGTTATTCTTATAGATTCCATATTCCCAAAACCTGAAAATGGCCTTTATATACTCATGATATTTCTTTAATTCTTGGAATACATAATTATTACAATTTGTTTATGGTGTTCTAATCCACGTATATTATGTATATATGTACATATGTAACAAATAATTCTTATGGAGAAAAGGCTACGGAATTATAATAAAATTTGTTTCATTCAAAAAATATTAATATACAGAAAGATGCGGAATGAGAAGGTTTTTCTTTTCGGAAAGCTTTCGTCTTTTCTTTAGTCTTCTTTTAACGGCACTCCACTTTTCAATTCGTTAATGAAAATCCACAATAGTAGCATATGGCTCATTCCGTCTGGAATATTTTCTGCACATGCTAGATGAAATGATCTCATGCATACGCATCTAAGCCATGGTGTCCCATCGGAGTCAAAGAAAATGGTTCTCTCCTTGCACACCCATTGCGAAGTTAAATGGAAGGCATTTACAGCTGAATTACCGCATTCATGGCATTCCCATAAACAAATGTCTTCTTCTTCCGAGGAAGTCCTAAAATTACCAATTGGTTTAGGACATGATCGAGGTCATGTAGTCTTTGGTGTTTCTTTGTTCCTTTCGGATGTTTAAGTACATGTATATGCATTTCCTATGAAAGTTATAGTCATGATTAAAAGAATTGTCGATACGCTTTGAAGGCAATATATGTAAAAACAAGCAGGAATCTTGATTTTATTTCGCTTCGATATCAACAGCAAATAAAAAATAGGGTACAATATTTTACATCGCTGGTGTAGGAAAAGGTTCATGCGACCCCCGCTCCTTCCCTCCCCCTCCTCACTTTTAATTAAGAGGATTATAATTAGCCAAACCACTTTAGAAAGAAAGACTCATAATATGTTTTTTTTTCGGAATCTGTTCTCATTACTAAACATAGGTTATCACAGATTACGAAGCTCACCTCGTGGTAGCAAAATTCAATTCAAACATATTTCTAAATACATGTACATTGGCTTTTAAAGGCAAAATCATTCAAGCGGAAAAAGTAGGTCAATTTCATTTTATGAAAGTTTGATCAAAGATACATCCAATATGCAAGTTTGGTACATGAAGCACTTATACTTTGCTCAATATTGGCTTTTAAAGGCAAAATTACTCAAGCGGAATAAGTAGGTCAAGGTCATTTTATGAAAGAATGATCAAAGATACATCCAATATGTAAGTTTGGTACATGTAGCACTTATACTTTGCTCAATATTGGCTTTTAAAGGCAAAATCACTCAAGCAGAAAAAGTAGGTCAAGGCCATTTCATGAACGTTTGATCAAAAATAAATCATATATGCAAGTTTGGTACATGTAGCACTTATACTTTGCTCAATATTGGCTTTTAAAGGCAAAATCACTCAAGCGGAAAAAGTAGGTCAAGGTCATTACATGAAAGTTTGATCAAAGATACATCCAATATGCAAGTTTGGTACATGTAGCATTTATACTTTGCACAATATTGGCTTTTAAAAGCAAAATCACTCAAGTGGAAAAAGTAGGTCAGATGCTGCATCCGATGCATGGATCCATCTCGGCATCCAAAGATGAATCACTTGTGCAAGTTTGGTTACTGTAGCATTACTACTTGGTCAGATACTGAGCTACCCCAAACTTCTTAACCAAGTCACTCAAGCGGAAAATGTAGGTCAGATGCAGCATCCGATGCATGGGTTCACCTCAGCATCCAAAGATGAATCACTTGTGCAAGTTTGGTTACTGTAGCATCAGTACTTTGCCAAATACTGAGCTACCCCAAACTTCTTAACCGGACGCGGACGCGGACACGGACGCGGACGCGCGGGGGTATAGCATAATTTGTAAATTTTTTTAGTATGTTAACAGGTTTCATTGGTGGATACGATAGGGGTTCTGGAGTTTGAACCATCCCTCTTTTTCGCAAAAGGAAAAAAAAAACAAACAAAAGGAGAGAGTCAATCTGGCTCTTAGGCAAGACCAAATTAATTAAATGTTCTTTTGATTTCTGTTCCTTTACAATTGCTCCGCTCACCCGAAGGGTAAAATAAAGTGTTCTATTTAATTCAGATAAAATATTGATTTTCTATATGACATTCCTTTGTATCCTTGTACTGCGCCTGAGATTTAAATCTCTAACGTATCTAAATGTACATGTACTTGTGCATGCGTTCGTCCGTAAAATTATCATGTCATTTCAAGTGGTCATTCAATCGGTACAAATTGAAGTAATAAAACTGGACAGAAATGTCAATCATACGCTGAGGAGACAAATTACTAGCAAATTTTTTTTTCATTATGTTTAATGAAAAAACAAACTGCCTGCCGCATATGATTTGAAAAAAAATTGGCCTGAGAACCATCTTTTTTTGCGTTGCCTTATACTAAATTATTTGATAAAATAAATGTTAAAAATGTTTTGCCATGCGAGGTCCCGAATGCTTTCCGGTTAATCTTCCGCGGTCATGTTTTCCTGACTTTTTTCTGAGGTCTTTCAAGATATGGAAACTTGGCATATGACTTAATTTCAAGTGGCGTAAAATCCAGGTCGAGTTTAAGAAAAATTGACCTACATTTGTATTATCAGCAGAGTTATGGCCCTTGAACATTGAAAATTTCAACAATCTTACAGATTTCCGGACTTTTCTTCACAGCCTTTCCAGCTATTGAATTGAAACTTGATGTATGCCTTTATAATAAATAGTTACAGATCAAGATCGAGTTTCGGAAAAAGGGACCTATTTTCAGCAGAGTTATGGCCTTTCAACATAGATATTTTCAACAATTTTACAGTTTTCCAGAAATGCTTTTCCAGTCTTTGCAGCTGTTGAATTTAAACTTGGTATAAACCTTCATAATTATAAATGAATTACAGATCCATTTTTAGTATACGATGGATTGACATTTGTTTTGCAGAGTTATGGACCTTGAACTTAGAATGGCTCTCAGCCCTAGGACCCAGAAGCGACTAAACTAGACCTTAGTCAAATTCTAATGAAAAAAAATTAATGATGTACCTCTTATAGTTTCAGAAGAGTTGCAGGCACAAGAATTGTTTACGGACAGACGGACATTCGAATTTTTCATGTGGTTTGACTTCAACAAGACAAAAAACCTATTTAGGAGAAATTTCATTTTGAAATTCATTTAAATAGTAATTTTATTTATAATTTTGCATATTTTGTACACTTTAAATGACGATTCATATTTGATTCTTATGTATAGAGGTCAAGCAATTTTGGGACTAAAACTTGCTTTATTATTTATAAGAAATAAATTACCTAACGGGCGGATCTTGCACTGTAGGCATTGCTATTTTTATATTTATGTAATAGAACCCACATGTGTTTTGTCCTGTATAACACCTTTTATCTAATATATGATGTGATGAAACATGGTCCATATCTTATCGATGCAGTCTGCCTCTTTCTTCTGTCATATCAGTATGTGGTACAATTAGAAAATATAGGCAGCAGGAGCTACATGTAACAGAATCCCGACACATTCCGGGTCGCCGGGACCCCTGCAGTTCTATAATTATATGCTGAAAGATTACTTCGATTTTTTGTGTCGCCTGCGAAGCATAGCAACACTTAGGGATCACTTTGTCCGTTGTCCGTCGGTCTGTCACACCCTCAATGTCGCTATGTTTCGCATGCGAAACATGCATTCCTTGGAAATATTTTTTTAAAGTAATCTGTTTCGATCTGGGTTTTTATTTTTTAGATTTTTTTTTTACTCGAATAGATGTTTTTGTCTCTGTTGTAGTACGTCCAATTGGCTATCTAGCCCGGTTGATAGGGGGTTTTGATCTTTGCCGGACAAAGATAAGTCATCAATCGACAGTTAAATAGGGGGCGGGGCGAAAGGAAAGAATCTATAGATAGTCTCCTATAAGCTGGGTTCGGGGTCAATGAGAGAAGAAAAGTTATTAGAAGAAAGTCTTGCAGGAGGGGGGAGGGGGTAGAAGAATGAACATAAATTGGAATAGTGTGAAAATTTATTATTCCGATGTAATATTTGAATATTTCTTGAAATATCATACGCTCATAATCTGGACAAAATGAAATACTTTGCGTTTATAAAATAAAACTTGATCTACTATAGAAAGAATGTAGGAACAATGCATGCTTAGTTCAATTTCCCGGCTCGGTGATCGATTTAAACTTTAAACCAACATTTCCGTTATATTTAACCCCCTACCCCTTCGGAAAAAAAATCTTTGAAAAAATCTGGATCCTGTATCCATACATAATTATCTGACCAGGTAGATATCATTATGATGTTTATATTACATAAAAATAAGACATCAAGATAATGTTAAATAATATATATATAGGATCTGGCAGTATTGTGACTGATAAGATGAAAAATCCCGCGCGTTCCAGGAGGTCCATAAATCGAGGGACTGGACCTACTGTATATGTAAGATAAGAGTATACGAATAAAAAAAATTCTAAAGATAGAAATATGTGTCCATCTGGTAGCAATGTTTATACATTTATCATGTTTATTGAAAAACGGTGCAATTTAAATGTCGAATTGTGAAGACAAAGACTAGGTGATACATCTTTAACAGGATATGTTTAAGCATACATCATGTTAACTGATTAAAATGACAAATATGGATAATGACCATATCCCTGTATACAGCACAAAATCGATAATTCAAAAATCAGAAACCGAAGGCATACAAAATCAGGACAAAACAGGAACCAAAGCAAACAAACAAAAACCTCCACATGAAAGTGCGATGGTTCAAAACGAATGAAAGGAAAATTAGATTTAAAACGCAATGTAATGAGCTCGTATATATTACTGGGTGGATCCAGAACGGTGAGCAGGGGTTTGCTATTGGCCCCAAGGGCCTTTTGAGGCAATTTTAGTACCAGGTGGGGGAGGGTGAGTCAGGGGGTATGTGATATGTTCCCTTTCCTCGATCCAATACGATATGGAATCGATATGATATGTTAGAAAATTTTATGAAAATTGCTTAAATCTACGTTTTATAAAAAAAAAAATCCGAAACAGGTGGGTGGGGGTCACGGGTGTCCCGAACCCACCTAAATCAGCCAAGTTAGTATCGATTTTCTAATTTTTCAATTTGTATTTTTGGGGGGGGGGGAGTGAGGGGGGTTGCTTTTTAATAAAGACAGTCTAAATAGCTGGCTTATCATCCTTTATTTCCCGCGGAAAACATACGAGGTCTCTCTCATAAAATCTGCTACTATCGCTATTTACTGTAGATATTAAATTACTGTTTACTGTAATATTACTAGATGTATTTTCTGTTATATTATTATTTTCTGTAGTATTACTAATTTCTGTAATATTACTATTTTCCATAATATAACTATTTTCTATAATATTACTGTTTTGTGTAATATTACTATTTTATGTAATTTTACTATTTTATGTAATTTTACTTATATCTATAATGTTAAGATTCAACATCAAATTGTTATTTGAAGATTGGGGAAGGGACGACCGTTTCTGGTTACAACAGTAATAATAAATAGAGAATAGTAGTAACGAGTACATCTTATCTCTCCAGCATGGCCTGATCTGAAAAAAATCAAAGGGTCATCCTCCGCCCGACCTTTGCATGTTTGAAAGAAAAAAAAATAAGAAAAATTTAAAAAAGCTTAAAAAAAAAGAAAAAAAAGAGAGAGAGAATTTTGACGAATTCAAACGGGAGAGGGCATACATACACCTACCCTCATCCCACCCTAGATCCGCACTTGAACAAATTGCCTAACATTCAACTTCCTATAACACTGGTATAATGACCAGGTAAACATTAATCTTAATAACTTTTATAAAGGCCACTTCAGAGCTGTTGACAATACAAACGTCACTCCTACAAAACGTTTAAAAAGCTATCTTGGCTAGTACTTACTCATGCAAAACGGATTAAGATCTATCTTGCGATCAGGAGGATGAGAACTGCTCACTATAGGTAGTAAATATAAGTAATATAGATCTAGAAAGAAGTGATATGTAATTGATAACGGCTCGTCTGAAAGAAAAATAAATCCCGAACTGTCAGTCATGAATTATTTTCTACACCATAACATATGATCTCAAGAATACGATTAATGAAATTAAATTTTTCCGACATGTGGCAGAAAACCCTTTCTTCTTTTTGTTGTTGTTTTTCTTTTCTTTTCTTTCTTTTTTTTGAAATGTACGCCGACCTCATACTCGGTGCAGTGCAAAATTCTTACTTTAGGGTCTCTTATACACCTTTTAAAATAAAAAAAAAACCGAGATGACTTCTTTTAGTTATAAACTCGTATGGGTTACCTCCCGTCAATTCAGAAGTCACATTTTAAAGATACGGTTCGGAGACGTCACAGGCGTTTCGGAAACATAGGGAAAACGAAATTAGACTGTCAAAACATTGAAAAATCCGAAAAAATTATCTTGAACCATCTAAAAATTTTTCTTGGATTAGATTTTAACAAGAAATCATTAACTTACCCATATTCTTCTCTAATGATAACTGATGATAACGTTTCACGATGGACGCGCTATATAGTCTTATCTTTGATATCAATACCACCCACACGTCATTGGTCAGATACATGATGAATATTCATGATATTCAAATCATTTGGTCTATATTATTTGAACTGGTAATGAAACATCCTATTTTACTGTTTTCAATAATACCATAGGATTACAGTTTGTGATAATATAAGCACTGTCGCAACCGGATTTGTGATAACGACCGGATTTGTAATAAACTAGATTTATTTGTAATAAACTAGATTTATTACATATAAATCTAGTTTATTACAAATCCGGTCGTTATTACAATTCCGGTTGCGACAAAGCACTATCTTACAGATTTCAGTAATATTACTGCTACCAATAATATTACTCATTTCAGTAATATTACTGTTTTCAGTATTCTCTTGGACTGTTGAAGTATCTGGCTAGCGAAGCAAATTTTTAAAATACTTTTTTTGGGGGGGAGTTACACACCAAAGCCAATCCCCTTTGCAGTTCACACTGTTAGTTATGGTACATTGACTTAAATGGTATACTTATAAATGGTATACTTATAAATGGTATACTTATAAATGGTATACTTATAAGAAACATTTCGTTCAAAAATTAAGTTGAAGTGTGGAAGGGGATACAATATTTAATCGACTACTGAGTATGAAATGGATATCATACTTATATGGCTTCGGATTTTTATTGCAAATAAATAAAGTTAGATGGCGAGCGGCCGCTAGCCAGCAAAAATTTGCTGAAATTTGACTTCAAAGGACCAGAAATTAAGCATACACATAATAGTTTGAGCCACAAAATACCTAAGCCCCCCCCCCCCCCCCCCACGCCCCACTCTAAATCCGCCAATGGTACCTCCATTGAAGATTCATTATCTGAAACATACTGCTCCCTTGCAACAGAGGTCGTTTTTCTTCACAAAGATGTAATTATACCGCCCGCAAACGAAGTTTGGGGGGTATATAGGAAACACCCTGTCTGTCTGTCCGTCTGTCTGTCTGTCCGTCTGTCCATCCGTCCGGTTAAGAAGTTCTCAAAGCAGATAACTCTTTAAGTATAAGTTATAGGACTTTCAAATTTCATGCATTCACCATAATAAGTACTACATTTTGATACCAAGACATTTGACCTATTGACCTTGACCTTGAACTTTGACCTTATAGTTATATTTTGGTTAAGAAGTTCTTAAAGCATATATTTTTTCACATATAAGTGATCTTTATTATGGTTTTCATATTTCATACATACATTCACCATAATAAGTACTACATTTTGATACCAAGACATTTGACCTAGTGACCTTGACTTTGAACTTTGACCTTGTAGTAATATTTTGGTTAAGAAGTTCTTCAAGCGAATATCTCTTCAAGTATAAGTGATAAGGCTTTAATATTTCATACACGCATTCATCATAACAAGTATTACTCCATGACATTTGGGCTTGTGGCCTTGACCTTGACATTTGACCTTCTTTTAAACTATAAGTAATAGGGCATTGATATTTCACATATATATTCCTCATGACTAGAGTTTTCATTTAATACCATGACTTTTTACCTTGTGACCTTGACCTTTGACCTACTTTCGACCTTTGACCTACTTTTAAACTATAAGGGGTAGGGCTTTGATATTTCACATATATATATCTCATGATGAGAGCTTTCGTTTTAGATCATGACTTTTGACCTAGTGACTTTGATCTTGACCTTTGATCTACTTTTTAATAATAAGGGATAGGGCTTTGATATTTCAGAAATACATTCCTCATGATAAGAGCTTTCATTTGATACCATGACTTTTGACCTAGTGACCTTGACCTTTGACCTACTTTTAAACTATAGGGGATAGGGCTTTGATATTTTACATGTATATTCCTCACGATCAGACCTTTTATTTGATGCCATGGTTTTTGACCTAGTGATCTTGACCTTTGACCTTCTTTTTAACTGTAAGGGATATGGCTTTGATGTGTAACATATATATTCCTATGTCATAAATGAATCCGTTTACAAAAATATTTGTAATTTGATTAAAGAGATTCCGTCTCTTCATACAAAAGTCAAAACCGATTCACATGTTTCGCTGAAACATCGGGAAAATTTTATAAAAATTGTTTAATTTCGGCGAAATCTAGTGCATGTTAGGCAGTTTCTATTTTATTTAAGTTCTCATCAACCATGCAAAAATAAAATAATTTTATATCAAAAGAAGAAGAGGGAAAAAAAAAGAAGAAGAGGGATTGAAAGGGATCAGGAAGTTGGGCGCTAAGGGGAAACATATATGACCACCAATATATCTCTTTTTAAATCATAATTGCACTCCTAGACTAAATAAATTTAGACAAGATAATGTATTCCTGAAGTTTCATGAATTATCGGTTACGCTCGCCGGTATATATATGGCATAGATAGTCTAAACATATGGCATACAAAGTCTTGACCAATATTGACATCGGTTCGCCAGTTCTGCCAGACAAAATTAAGTATGGACCTATGTTTTCCTTTTGATTGCCGGAGCGAAATGACAATGCTAGCGAGTCTGTTCGAATATGTAACAGATTGTTCCCCAGTCTTTACGAATTGAATAAGTAAATAATATAAAAATAATAATACGAAGTAAATAAGTAAAAACAAACAAAATCGGCCCGTTGATGACCATGCGTTTCAAGCATGTCCTCGTTAGAACCAACTCGGTACTTACAAGGTTTGAAGATAGCATTAACGATTCATTATATATAACGACAATTACAGGGGTTTTTTTTATAAAATCAATACAATACACAAATATTGTATATGTATTTCCAATTTGTGCAATATGCGTATGGATCCATTGTCGTTTTATAAGTTCCATATAAAAAGGCAGTGTATCGTTGACGACAACTTTCCTGACCGTGCGAGTTTCAGACGAACAGAAAAATATTGTAACTCGCACCCATTTCACTGATAAATCGCGGCTCCGATGGGTCTTAATCGTCCTACTGTTTACTAGCAAAATAATAATAATAATGATAATAAAAATAAATAATTAGATAAATAAAAACAATAATAATGAAATACAATAAAGTAAATAAATAAATGAAAAACAAAAACAAAAAGAAAACAAAAACCCGAAATATGTGTGAAAACATCTTTCTAGAAAATAGATTTTATATGTATGATTTTTCTGGTTTTTTTTTTTCTTTCGGACCGATCTTATTTGTGTCGGACAGTGTCACTTAACCACATACATGTAGATCCTAATGACCTATGGGGGCTGAAAGTTATTGGCCAAGATTAATACATTTGTATTGGGTATGTTAAATAAAAATTTGAATTAAAACTACTTGGCGTTAAACAGCTCCTGTCAAAATATGCATTCAAAGCCCCCGTTTGAAAAATCTTGGATCCACCTAAGCTCACTGAGTTTCAAGTTTAGCACAGGTTTCAGAGGCTGCAGGGTGTCTACATCATGATCTTGCCAGGTAAATGGTAGAGGAGGTGGCATGACCCCCCCCCCCCAAATAAAATTAAGACAGGAAAATTTAAGAGGGAGAGGCCAATAGTAAAGAGTGCTCTGTCTGTCTATATTGCGCCATTCGTCAAACTATGAGGAATTAGAAATGAGGGGTTTGGAGATATGAAAAGTTATGAATATTAAAAGAGAAGTTATATTCTTAGGATTTACGGACATTATTTCCGATGTTCTATTTGAATTATTATGCCGGTTTATACAACAAAAACTATTCTTCTACTCAAATAATGGGCCAGTACATGTCTATTACAGAAGAACACAATGTAGATCTATGTTATATACTTCATTTCTTAAAATTTTCTGGGTCATCGTTGACTCATCACTGCTTCCCCTTTGAAAAAAAAAATCCTGGATCCGCCTTTGGCAACGGTTACTGCCAAATTACGGCGAGCCAATGTGGACATCAATAGGTATTTTCTAATTTAAGAAATTCATTTTCAAATATTAGAATTTTTTTTTCTAATTTTAGAAATTCATTTTTTAATATTTGAAATTCATTTTCTAATATTAGAAATTCATTTTCTAATATTAGATATTCATTTTCTAATATAAGAAATTTATTTTCTAATATTTGAAAATGATTTTCTAATATTACAAAATGATTTTCAAATATTAGGAAATGATTTTTAAATATTAGAAAATGCATTCTTAATATTAGAAAATAGTCGATAATTTCTAATATTTAAAAATGAATTTCTAATGTTAGAAAATGAATTTTTGAATATTAGAAAATAAATTTCTAATATAAAAAAATGAATTTCTAATATTAGAAAATGAATTTCTAATATAAGAAAATGAATTTTAAATATTAGAAAGTAATTTCTAATATTAGAAAATAATTTCTAATTTTAAGAAATGAATTTCAAATATTAGAAAATGAATTTCTAATATTAAGAAATTTCAAATATTAGAAAATAAATTTCTAATCTTAGAAAATACCTATTTTTGTCCACATTGGCTTGCCATACGAAATTGGCTATGCATGTATCCATACCTTTCTATAGAGACACGAGGCATGAGGACACATTGTACACCAAGAATCGAATAGAAATTATTTCTGGGGAGGGAGAAAAAGTGTGGGAATGGAAGAAAGGGGCAGTCGGGTTGGATTAGAGAGTAGTGATTGGATGAAAGGTCGAGGAAGTTCGATAGGCTACCCCTGCACAAGTGAAGCATAGTATGTACCATTGATTGTTTGTCCTTTTTGGAGATAATCTATCAGCAGAATATCTTCTGCATTCCAGAAAACAGAGGCTCACAACATATCAATCAGCCCTCGTATATTACCCTCTACAACAAAGCTTTTATATAGTAAAAAAATCTGGCTGGCCGATAAAAACAATCAAACATGTAAACTTTCCCTCATTATTGCGAATATACGCAATAAATTTATTTCTTTTGTGAAGCCAATAGGCTTCCGTAATGCTTCCCTCTATAATGGTGTACAATTTTCTAGATCCACTCCTGATTCATATCATGCTAGGTCTACTATCATCTGTACAGATTTTATTACATTGACATGTTAACAGTGATAAGGATCTGTATCGTTTACGTCGCCATTGTACTCCTAATCCTATAATTAAAGCTTGTGACCGACCCCATCCGCGATGACAATGTTTATATTGGATCTCATCAATTTTGTAGAACATTTATACCCAGATACATACTAAACAGTCACTTTTAACCATTATGTCCAACATGTCGGACGTCATTAGTCCTTTGTACTTCTCCTGGACGTAAAACTCGCGTTTCTGCGGAATGCAGCATATGTGACTTACGGAATTACGGTTACCATGGATTTTGTGAAAATTTAAGAAGTGAAATATCTGCATTGAATAACATGTCCGCTGAGACAATGAATCGTGACGATCAAGGCGACTGGGTAGATGCAAATGAAAAGTCCTTCTCAAAAATGTTATCGGCTGCAAGACATGATTCAAAATTTGGACCAAATCCATGTATGTGAAAGTCTTTAGGAGATCGCCGTTGATTGCCAAATAGTGATTCATTGAACATAGTGGTGAATCGAGATAAAGAAGATCCTGTTGACAGTCTCATAGTGGCGCGAAAAAAAAAATAATGTTACTGAAAAAAAAAAAAAACGGTTCCGTTATGCCGGAATTGTCATCTAAGGGTTTCGAAATACCAAAACAAACGAAATTATAAGGCGCGATCATGTGATGATTTACGTATGTGTGGCAGTCTTTCTTCCCATGAAAATGTGATGACAGTCAGGGCTTGGAATTCATAGAAATTCCAAGGGAGCCATAAGGGCTCCTAGCTCTGGAATTTAAGGAGCCCGCACCAAAATTCGAGGAGCCCGTAAATATTAAATTTTATTTTCTATTAATTACATAAGATAATTGATGAAAGCAATTTTTGTTGTGAAAGACCATCTTTGACAGCAGTTTAAACACAACGTTGAAGTAAATCATTTGGGTCCAAGTAATTTCTTACACAGAAAGGTAACGTTTTTTTTTTTTTACTTTTCCTAAAATATAAGAGCGCCTCCCCCTCCCAAAAAAACATTATATACCTTTTAACGAATTACTTAATATAAAGACATTGTCAACTAATTTAACAGAACGTTATATTATAAAATGTGCGTGAGTACATGGGTTCATGAATTGGGGTTTTCTCTCTTTTTTGTCATTTTATACAAGTTTCTTTCTTTTATTCTTTCTTTCTTTAGTCGCTAACCACAATATATGTCTGGTGTAAGATACGATACTCTGCAAAATAATGGTACATGTACTGAGGCGACTCGGGATTTAGCACCGCTGCAATCAATAACCTAGAAACGCCATCTACGAAGAAATTACACAAAATTTATTTATTAGCCGAGTTGCAAAACTCGGCTCTTAATTTGATGTGAGACGGGCGGGCGGGCGGGCGGGCGTCTGGGCGGGCGGTTGGGCGGGCGGGAGGGCGTCAACAATTGGTTTCCGGACTATAAGTCATCTACGAAAGAGGCTATAACAATGAAACTTCATACACTTACTCACCATTAGTCAAGGATGAGCCCTATTGATTTTGGGGTCAAAAGGTCAAAGGTCAAGGTCACAGGACTCAGATGATTGAAAATGGTTTCCGGACCATATTTCAGCCTGTATTACACCTATAATCATGAAACTTGCCAGAAATGTTTCCCTTGAATCAAGGATGAGCCCTATTGATTTTGGGGTCAAAAGGTCAAAGGTCAAGGTCACAGGACTCAGATGATTGAAAATGGTTTCCGGACCATTTTTCAGCCTGTATTGCACCTATAATCATGAAACTTGCCAGAAATGTTTCCCTTGAATCAAGGATGAGGCCTATTGATTTTGGGGTCAAAAGGTCAAAGGTCAAGGTCAAGGACTCAGATGATTGAAAATGGTTTCCGGACCATATTTCAGCCTGTATTGCACCTATAATCATGTAACTTGCCAGAGATGTTTCCCTTGAATCAAGGATGAGCCCTATTGATTTTGGGGTCAAAAGGTCAAAGGTCAAGGTCACAGGACTCAGATGATTGAAAATGGTTTCCGGACCATATTTCAGCCTGTATTGCACCTATAATCATGAAACTTGCCAGAAATGTTTCCCTTGAATCAAGGATGAGGCCTATTGATTTTGGGGTCAAAAGGTCAAAGGTCAAGGTCACAGGACTCTGTTGATTGAAATTGGTTTTCGGACCATATTTCAGCCTGTATTGCACCTATAATCATGTAACTTGCCAGAAATGTTTCCTGTAAATAGAAAATGACCACTTTTGATTTTGGGGTCAAAAGGTCAAAGGTCAAGGTCACAGGACTCTGATGATTGAAAATGGTTTCCTGGCCAAATTTTAGCCTGTATTGCACCTAAAGTCATGAAACTTGCCAATAATGATTCCCATGAATCAAGAATGACCCCTATTGATTTTGGGGTCAAAAGGTCAAAGGTCAAGGTCACAGGACTCCGATGATTGAAAGTGGTTTCCGGACCATATTTCAGCCTGTATTGCAATTATAATCATGAAGCTTGCCAGAAATGTTTCCCATGGATCAAGGATGACCACTATCAATTTTGGGGTTAAAAGGTCAAAGGTCAAGGTCACAGGACTAAGATGATTAAAAATGGTTTCCTGACTGAATTTGAGCCTGTATTGCACCTATAATCATGTAACTTGCCAGAAATGTTTCCAGTGAATAGAAAATGACCACTTTTGATTTAGGGGTCAAAGGGTCAAAGATCAAGGTCACAGGACTTAGGTAATTGAAAATGGTTTCCAGACCATTTTTGAGCCTGTATTGCACCTATAATCATGAAACTTGCCATTAATTTTTGGGTCAAAAGGTCAAAGATCAAGGTCACAGGACTCAGATGATTGAAAATGTTTTTCCAACCATATTTGAGCCTGTATTGCACCTATAATCATGAAACTTTCCAGAAATGTTTCCCGTGATTTAAGTAGAAAAGTATTCCGTATGATGAGATTGAAAATCTGTATCCTTGAAAATATATTACACGCTGATATAGAATAAAGAGAAGACCATTTCTTGATCCAGAAATTTTCATTTAGGACCACAAAATGTTGTTACAAACCATACACATTTCATGTTAGTCTGCATATTCATACTTACATTCCAGTTTTGCAACTCGGCATTTTGCATCTTCGATGCATTTTGAGCTTATAATAATCTACCTGTAACGAGTCTAACGACACTTGAGATGAACAACATTCACAAACTGCTACAGACACATTAAATATAATTATAACGACAGGTATTTAAAACGCCATCGACGAAGAAATTGCACAGAATTTATTTAGGCGTAATAGTGTTATGTAGTTTGGTCAAGATCTCATCAAAACCGTACCCTATTTGCTGTAAACAAGTATTTTAGCCATTTCCTATCTGTGACCTTCCTCTTGCTATAAGAAATAAGTGTATGAAGTTTTGTAAAGATCCGATCTAACCTGATTCTTGTAGACTTTATACAACAATTTTAGCCATTTCCAATCTGTGATCTTTATCATTTAGCTATGACCTTGAAAATCAATAGGGTCCTTCTTCTGGTCATAAGGAATAATTGTATGAAGTTTGCTTAAGATCCAATTAAAGATGAGTCATCTAGTCTGTATACAAAGTGTGCGGTGCTGTATACAAGGATTTTAGTCATTTCAAATCTGTGACCTTGACCTTTGACCTATGATCTTGAAAATAAATAGGGTTCTTTCTCGTGTCACAAAAATTAAGTGTATAAAGATTGGTCAAAACCCAATAAAAATTGTGTCCTCTAGGCTGTATACACGGATTTTAGCCATTTCCAATCTGCGACCTTGACCTTTGACCTATGACCTTGAAAATCAATAGGATTCTTTCTCTTGCCATACGGAATGAGTGGATGACGCTTAGTCAAGTTACCATCAAAACAGTGTCCTCTAGGCTGTAAACAAAGTGTGACGTACACACTTCCACACTCGCCCTCACATGCACGACGGCGTTACTATATACCCGTTGCGAAGATTTAACAGATTCCTGTGGTTGTATCTTTGTTTAATGACCGTTTCTGTTATTGTATCTAGGTTTGATGACAGTTTCCTGTGACTGTATCCGACTTTTATGACAGTTTCCTGTTGTTGTATCTGACTGTTATGACAGTTTCCTGTTGTTGTATCTGATTGTGATGACAGTTTCCTGTTGTTGTATCTGATTGTGATGACAGTTTCCTGTTATTGTATCTGACTGTTATGACAGTTTCCTGTTGTTGTATCTGATTGTGATGACAGTTTCCTGTTATTGTATCTGACTGTTATGACAGTTTCCTGTTGTTGTATCTGACTGTTATGACAGTTTCCTGTTGTTGTATCTGACTTTTATGACAGTTTCCTGTAGTTGAATCTGATTGTAATGGTAGCTTCCTATGGTTGTATTCAAATTTATTTACCGTTTCTAGTGGTTGTATCTGACGTAAATGACAGTTGCCTTTGGTTGTACCTGACTATAATAACAAATTCCCGTTTTTGTATCTGACTGTAATGACAGTTTTCTTTTGTTGATTCTGACTTTAATGTGAGTTTCCTGTTGTTCCATCTGACTGTAATGAGAGTTTACTGTGGTTGAATCTGACTGTAATGACAGTTTGATATGGCTGTATATGACCGTAATGACAGTTTTCCGTTTAATTATCTGAATTTAATGACAGTTTCCTGTTGATGTATCTGATTTTATTACAGTTTCCTGTAGTTTTATCTGACTTTGCTTTCTTGTGAATTTATCTGACCGTTATGACAGTTTCCTGTTATTGTATCTGACCGAGCTGCATATTTATCCGATCTTAAATGATGCTATTGAATTTGAAGACGTTTTGATATAATGAAAGTATTCAGTGATTGTATCCGACTGTAATGATACGTTCTTGTATCTGGGTTTAATGACAGCTTCCTTTGGTTGTATCTGACTTTAATGATAGTAACTTGTGATTGTACCTGACTCTAATGATAGTTTCCTGTAGTTGTTGTTGACTGAAATGACAGTTTCCTGTGGCTGTTTATGGGTTTAATGACAGTTCCCTGTGGTTGTATCTGGCTTAATAGACAGTTTCCTGTGGCTGTATCTGACTTTCAGGACAGTTTCCTGTTGTTGTATCTCACTGTAATGACATTTTCCTGTTGTTATATCTCACTGTTATGACAGTTTCCTGTGGCTGTTTATCTGACTGTTATGACATTTTCCTGGTGTTCAATCTGACTGTAGTAACAGGTTCCTGTGGCTGTATTTGACGTTTATAAGTTTACTGTGATTGTATATGACTTTGATAATGGTTTCCTGTAGTTATGTCAGACTTTAATGATATAGTCCTGTGGCTGTATTTGACTGTGATGACAGTGTCATGTGATGGTATCTGACTTTAATGAGTTTTCTGTTCTTGTATTTGGCTTGAATGACAGTTTCTTGTTGTTGAATCTGACTGTTATGACCGGTTCCTGTGGCTGTATTTGACAATGCAAACATTTTCTTAGCTTTTATTTGACAGTTTACTGTAATTGTATATGACTTCAATGAGAGTTTCCTGTGAATGTGTCTGACTGGAATGACAGTTTCCTGTTGTTGAATCTGAACGTAATGACAGTTTTTAGTTGTTGAATCTGACTGTATCTGACCTTAATAACAGTTTCTTAGCATGTATTTGACTTTATTGAGAGTTTACTGTGATTGTATATGACATCCTGCAGTTCTGTCACACTTCAATGATAGTGTCCTGTGGCTGTATCTGACTGTGATGACAGTTTCCTCTGATGGTATCTGACTTTAATGAGTTTCCTGTTGTTGTATTTGACTGTAATGACAGTTTCTTGTTGTTGAATCTGACTGTTATGACAGGTTCCTGTGGCTGTATCTGACGTTAATGACAAATTCTAAGCTTGTATTTGATTTTATTGACAGCTAACTGTGATTGTATCTTACATTGATAACGGTTTTCTGTTGTTGTATCTAACTTTATTGAGTTTCCTGCGGTTGTATCACACTTTAATGATAGTGTCCTATAGCTGTATCTGGGTTAAATGACAGTTTCCTGTGGTTGTATCTGACTTTATTGACAGTTTCCTGTGGTTGTATCTAACTTTATTGACAGTTCCATGTGGCTTTATCTAACTTTATTGACAGTTCCCTGTGGCTGTATCTAACTTTATTGACAATTTCCTGTGGTTGTATCTAACTTTACTGACAGTTCCCTGTGGCTGTTTCTAACTTTATTGACAGTTCCCTGTGGCTGTATCTAACTCTAATGATAGTTATCTGTGGTTGTTGTTTACTGTAATGACGGTTTCCTGTGGTTGTATCTGACCTTAATGATAGTGTCCTGTGGCTGTATCTGACCTTAATGATAGTGTCCTGTGGTTGTATCTGACCTTAATGATAGTGTCCTGTGGTTGTATCTGACCTTAATGATAGTGTCCTGTGGCTGTATCTGACCTTAATGATAGTGTCCTGTGGTTGTATCTGACCTTAATGATAGTGTCCTGTGGTTGTATCTGACCTTAATGATAGTGTCCTGTGGCTGTATCTGACTGTGATGGCAGTTTTCTGTGATTGTATATGACTTTTATGAGAGTTTCCTGTGGTTGTATCTGACCTTAATGATAGTGCCCTGTGGCTGTATCTGACTGTGATGGCAGTTTTCTGTAATTGTATATGACTTTTGTGAGAGTTTCCTGTTGTTGTATCTGACTGTAATGACAGTTAACTGTAATTATATTTGAATTTATTCACAATTTTCTGTGGTTGTATCTGACTGCAATGACAGTTTGCTGTGGCTGTATCTGACTTTAATAACTGTTTAATGTACTTGTATCTGACTTTAATGATAGTCTCATGTTGTTGTATCTGACTGTAATGACACTTAACTATTATTATATTTGACTTTATTCACAATTTTCTGTGGTTGTATATGACTGCACTGGCAGTTTGCAGTGGTTTTATCTGACTTTAATAACTGTTTAATGTACTTGTATCTGACTTTATTTATAGTTTCCTGTTGTTGTATCTTATTCTGATGATAGTTTCCTGTTGTTTTATCTGTTTTTATTGACAATTTCCTGTTGTTGTATCTGACTTTAATGACAGTTTCATGTGATTGTATCTGATTGTAATGATAGTTTCCTGTGATTGTATCTGACTTTCATGATAGTTTCCTGTTGTTGTATCTGACTATAAGGACAATTTCCTGTTGTTGTATCTGACTGTAATGACTGTTTCATGTGATTGTATCTGTTTGTAATGATATTTTCCTGTGATTGTAATGACAGTTTCCTGTTCCTTTATCTGACTTTAATTACTGTTTCCTGTGATTGTATCTGAATTTCATTATAGTTTCCTATTGTTGTATCTGACTGTAATGACTGTTACATGTTGTTGTATCTGACTGTAATGACAGTTTCCTGTTGTTGTATCTGACTTTAATGACATTTTCCTGTTGTTGTATCTGACTATAATGACAATTTCCTGTTGTTGTTTCTGACTTTAATGAGAGTCTCCTGTTGTTGTATCCGACTATAATGACAATTTCCTGTTGTTGTATCTGACTTTAATGATAGTTTCCTGTTGTTGCATCTGACTATAATGACAACTTCCTGTTGTTGTATTTGACTTTAATGATAGTTTCCTGTTGTTGTATCTGACTATAATTACAGCTTCCCGTTATTGTATCTGACTATGATGACAATTACCTGTTGTTGTCTCTGACTTTAATGATAGTTTCGTGCGATTGTATCTGACTTTCATGATAGTTTCCTGTGATTGTATCTGACTTTCATGATAGTTTCCTGTGATTGTATCTTACTTTCATGATAGTTTCCTGTTGTTGTATCTGACTATAAGGACAATTTCCTGTTGTTGTATCTGACTGTAATGACTGTTTCATGTGATTGTATCTGTTTGTAATGGTATTTTCCTGTGATTGTAATGACAGTTTCCTGTTCCTTTATCTGCCTTTAATTACTGTTTCCTGTGATTGTATCTGAATTTCATGATAGTTTTCTGTTGTTGTATCTGACTTTCATGATAGATTTCCGTTTCTGTATCTGACTTTATTGACAGTTTGTATTTATTTTACTTTATTTTTTTTTCTATGTGCCGTTCTCTAAAATCAAATTATAGTTGCTCCATTATAACGAAAGATGCCATCAAGTTCAGATTAACTCCGATTTAACTAAAGGAAACTATCATTAAAGTACGATAAAACTACAGGAAATTGTCACAGAATTCAAACTGCAGCAGATAATGATGATAACTATATCGGACTTTGCTGAACTGTCATCCCTCTTTTCATATTATATTGTATCCAATAAAGACATCAGATCGATAAAATCTAACCAAGGCCTATAGCGACAAATTATAGGCATGGGTTTAACCTTAATTTTTTTCCTAAATCGTCTAAAACGAACCTTGTGCAAGTTTGATACATGTACCAATTGTAGTTTTTAATGTAACATTCAATCAAAAAATCACTAGAATAATTAGGTCAAGTCAGACTGCACCACTGAAGACTTCATGACATTTGTCTTGTTAGCAAATCAGAATGTTATATTCACTATAACATCCTTATTTGACATCAATTCTTGATCTGCATTTGATATTTAAAATGCATAAAAATACAACTTTTTTGCTCCAATAAGTATTTTCGGGCATGAATCCCCCTTATGACTCTTGCATATCTTATTTCTGCATGTCGTTATATCCACTGTATAAAGTTTCAATGAAATCTACCAATTTGTTTAACAAAGCCCGAGGGCCATAATTCAGGCGTGTCTGGTTATACATTACCCCCCTTTCTCCATGCAAATCTGCATTTCATGAGCTTTCCACTCGTTCATTTTAATCTAAATCCATCCATTAGTTAAAGGGGGGGGCTGGTTGCGACGACAAAGATTAACATTCAAAATGCAGAAAAAAATCAGGTCAAGTCCAAGTGCCATAATTTAAGTGTTACTTTTTCGGCAACTATTCCCTTTCTTTGTTTCATGACATTTGAATGCATAGACAAATATCCCAAGTACATGTAATGACGCCTTTCTCATTAATTGTGATCACATTCTGCTAGAGTTACCTCTCTTTGTCTATGAACAACGAATATTTCTGAAGAGTTATTTAATTATAGATTTACTTCATTTTCATTTTTTTATATACAAAGGACTCAAAATACACTATATATACAACACATAATTATAACACAATGCACTAAAACGGATGTATAATATCAGCTCCCAGTTCCGTTACATATACAGGTTGTTACAAAAAAAATCTTCCTTTTCCCATGTTTTACGTATATATTTATCGATTTTTTTCAAACTCATATGATGAAACTATAACGAATTCCGAACTACGACATAAAATCTTGAATTGCCGGCCTCCCCAGTAAACTAGCTCTTTTAAGGAATGCTGTCAAATGCGCTAGAATTAAGAACCTCGTCTTTTCACCTACACGTAACAGACCCCCCCCCCCTTCCCCCTCTCCGCCCCCAAGAAGGTCACCTTCATGTAACAGACGCCCCTTTCCCCTCTCCGCCCCCAAGAACCTCACCTACATGTAACAGACCGCCCCCTTTCCCCCTCTCCGCCCCAAAGAACCTTAACTACATGTAACAGACCCCCCTCCCCCTCTCCGCCCCCAAGAACCTCACCTACATGTAACAGACCCCCCCCCCTCTCCGCCCCAAATAACCTCACCTACATGTAACAGACCCCCCTCTTCCCCCTTCCACCCCAAAGAACCTCACCTACATGTAACAGAAACCCCCCCCCCTTTTCCGCACCCCCCCCCCTTCCCGAAAAAAAAATAACCCCATAAAATTGTCTAGATCAACCTACGACTTTAAATTCAAAAGAAAACAGGAAAACATATTGAATGAAAATAAATCAAATAATACAAGGCATCTCTGTATATTAGTAACATGTCGCCTGTCTATAATATTGCTATAACAAACCTTATTTAATATGTATATTTGGAAGGTAGCAGACAAATGTCATTAATCTATAATAATTATCTTTAACGACGACTTTGAAGGGTTACTTCCTGTAATTTTGTCATCTTTTCATAATCTTGAATATAATTTTTAAACATGGTAACAACCCCACCAATAGATCCGCCCATGATCAATACAACATTAATACACAGTACATTAAGTTCATCGGTTTTCAGAAAACATAAAATGTCCGTTTCCTCAGATTTCTGAAAACTCGTCAACCTGGAAATAAACATCACGTACAAAACATTATGTAGCCTAACACAGTGTACAGATATGGTACTGGGAAATAACAAATAAAGAAAGCTTCATTTACAAACATAAATATTTTTTTTGCTTGATCATATTTACTGGGAAAAGTAGCATAATTTATCGTTAGAAATACTGATTGGAAAACAAATTATATCTAACAAGATCTTAGATATTGATTAATAAGTACTCACCTTTGTTTTCTTGTTCCAATCTGGATTTTATTTTAAATTACACATTTGAAATTAAACTAAATAAAATAAGAAATAATAAAAACTTACCTTGTAATAAACAAATCAAACCACAAACTGAAGAAAATAACTAATATTAACTACATAATCAGCCATATTGACCTTGATACTGTGTTGACTTATGATAGTTATAATATTGTATTTATACTTAAACAAAACAACTAACTTACCTTATTATAAATCTGTGATACACAGAGGAGTTGATTTATTGTAAACTTAACCTATTGAACAAGTCAGATTTAAGTTATAACAATATAATATTTATTGTGTGTCCTGTGTCAGTGGCCATACTCTGGTCAAGTTTAACCATCTACCATCATCCCGTGTTACAGATAAATGTGGTGAGGAGTGTATAGTAGACACAGTATGTCTGTCTATGTTAGTGTAATACAGTCTAACATCAAACTGATGGTGGATATCAATAACAGACTGTAGCCACCTACCCCACCCTGATGATGTCATATTTACTCTCACTAACGTTACCCACTGTAACAATGTCATATTCGGTGTAAGGCCCAGGTCCCTGTCACCCAGTGTCACGTCATCCAGCCATAACCCCTGTAACCTGTCACACTGACACAGTACAGGACCAGGTACCGTGTTAGTGTTAGCTACTTTAACACCGTCCAGATATAATGTCCTCAGTGACGGTCCACAGACCTTGTTTATAGTCCTATCTGTGTCATCACCATCAATATAGACCGTGGTCAGTGACCTTGTACGGTGTGGATCAATGAGGAAGTTATTTACTACTGTGTTGGTTATACCACGATCTCCGTCAGTAGGTACCCTATATAACAACAGTGACCTTATGACTACATGGTGATCAGACAGGAGTTCCCTAGTCACCCTCACTGTCTCTATGTCACTGTTATAATCAACATAAACATCTGATACATGGAATGTCACTGGGCTGTCTGTCACTTGGCTGTCTGTCTGTCCGTACTCTAACTCCCTGTGCCAACTTACCTGTAGTTTGTACAGTTCCTTCACTGTATCGTTACCTCCAGGTGATTCTCTGTATTTACAGATCTCTGTGTCACTGTCTGCCACACTTACCACACGCTGTGATATAACACTACCCAAACACGGACACATACCACATATAAACATAATAACATTAGATAACTCCATAATGACCTTGATATCACACAGATGTTTACAGAATAAATCACTCACCTCTTTGTGGGTGACGATGTAAATAGCAGCCAGGAATTCCTGTACAGATTTGTGGAAGAAATGAACACTCACCTTTTCCTCCATAGCGCTATGTACATCTCTCTGACTGATTAAACCTACATCAAGGGCAAACTGTAATTCTCTCTCACCTATTTCTGTCTCCAAGTCATCTTTCTGAAAAACTAACTTCATTTCTTTAGACAAAAGACCTTCATATGCTACTTTTCCCAGTTTTAACAGTACATTAAAGTAATTTTTGATATTTTTCTTTGTAGACATTAGTTTAGGTATACTAACATTGACTGATTCAAAACTCAATTTTTGAGTGTCATGTTTAAGGTGAGCTCTTTGTATCAACATATTGACCATGGCTATATAGAAACTGGTCATACTGTCCCCTACCTGTTCCCCATCATACCATATCTGTACACAAACTACAGCTAATAAAGGTATCTTTATAAAGGATTTTACAGTTTTGTTTTTCAGTTTGTTTTTGATTTCTTTACATTTTGCCTTATATTCAGCAGTGTCTGGTTTCATTTCGTGATAATGTACGAGTACTTTTACTATAACTGATTCGATACCTGCGTCGTCCAGTCCCAGTATTTCAATCACTCTATCTTCGCTGTTTACTCCCTGTACTTCAGAAAACTTCCATGGCCGCATGGTGGTGAAGATAACACAGTTTGACATGTTATCTATGTTAGGCATTCCTTTATACTTGAGACGATCTATGACGGACTGATCGGGCTTCCACTCGTCTAAGCCGTCCATCATTATAAAACATCGGTATTTCTTGCTAGATAACACGTGTTTGGCTGTTGCTTGGAGATCAGGATCAGATCCTAGAATGTCCTGACAAATCATGTCTGTGACATCAGCTCGTGACGGATCTACATGACGAAATGGTATATGGAAGACGAAGTCAAACTGACTGAGAGCGTTTTCCCATTTGTTTAGTGGTCTTCCACATATACCTGGCTGTTGAGAATTGCACCACGTTTTAAGGAACCACTTACAGTACGTAGTTTTGCCATGGGCGGCTTTCCCTAACATAAACACACGGGGGACAGGCTTACCGTCTTTAGTCAGCATATCCTCGGGACTTTTCACTTCTTTCCCCTCTTGCTGTTCATCGAGCTGCGCTGACTTTTTCCCCTTACGGTTCTCCTTGACATCCTCCCTGATAACCACTGACGAAAACAGGTGTTCTATAGGTAACTTATCCCCGTCCGTTGTTACCGGTGACAGGGGGATCTCTCGTGTCTCCTTGTTATTCCTCTCAATAAGCTTCTGTTTTAAAATGTTCACGCCAGGTTCAAAGTCTACAAAGATATAAGTGAATTTTTAGAGCAAAGCTGACTAATATTGTAACTTCCCATTTTTAGAATTTATAATTGTACACACAAAAATCAATATCTGAATATTTTAATCAATGAGAAGCAAATATAAGAATGATGTGATTTTCACATTACGACAACATGCAGTTTCGATTATTTGCATTGTAAGAATGATTCTCAGCATCACATCAATGATTTTGTCTTAAACTCTAACATGGCTTGAGATTTTCTCCCTATATGCACTATTGAACTCGCACTGGTGTAAAATCTCCAACGAACGTCCAGTTCGCTAAGCTCCACCCATGCACGTAAAATGTACATGCAGAACAATTATATTAGAATATAAATAATAACTAGCAATAGCTGGGATTTGTTGTTCAGTAATTCCCCTCGTCGCATAAACTAATCAAATTATCACCAAGCCGCTTCGTGGCTTGGTGATAATTTCATTGGTTTATGCAACTCGGGGAATTACTGGACAACAAACCACGGTTAGCTAGTTATTATTTCTTAAGTAACAACTCCTTCTAGCATCGAAGAATTGATTCCTCGACTCCTTAAAGCGATTTTTCGCATCATTATATTAAATACTTCGACAAATCATAACAACACTTTGTCACATCAAAGCAACTCTTTGTGACAACTTTAGAACGCATCCTATTAAACATAGAAAAATCGCATTGTCATCTCATAACTACATTTCGGCACTTCGTAACATAGCTTCAACACATCGTAACATAGCTTCAACACATCGTAACAACGCTTCGACACATCGTAACAATGCTTCGATACATCGTAACAATATTTCGCCATATTTTTACAACGCTTCGTCATATCGTAACAACGTTTTATTATTTTGTAACAACGCGTCGTCATATCGCTCAAGTACTCCGTCATATTGTTACAACACTTCGTCATATCGTAACACCTTTAACATTTCGTCATATCGTAACAATGCTTCTTCGAAACCCTACCCCTTACAGTTCAAAAGTAGGTCAAAGGTGAAAGACAAGGCCATTTTGTCAAAAGTCATGATATCAAATGAAAGATCTGGTTATAAGGAATTTATATGTAAAATATCAAATTCCTAACTCTTACAATTTAAAAGTAGATAAAAGGTCAATATTAGGGTCGCTTGGTCAAGTCATGATATCAAAGGAAAAAAAATTGTCATGAGAAATTTATGTATGAGATATTAAAACACTATCTTTTATAGTTTAAATGTAGGTCAAAGGTCAAGGTAAATTGATCATAGCCTAGGTTAAAGTATCTTTTTAAGAAAGTCAAAGGTCAATGTCAAGTTAACTTTGTCAAAAATTCTGCATGTGAAATATCAAAGCCATATCTTCTATAGTTCAATGGATATAGCCAATGTTTTTTTAAGTAGGTCAAATTCCAAGGTCAAGGTCACTAGGTCAAATTTTGTTGTTGAATGTGCTTTGTCCCACTAAGAACAATTACCATGTCAAGTTTCAAGTTGCCGCTCTATTCAGATTTCTCGCAACAAACATAAACGCAACACTTTAACCAAAATGTCGACGCACTGACGGACGAACGTACAGACGGACTTCGCCATTTCATAAACGGAATTCTCCTTTGTGTGTAATCCAGCCAAAAATCATGAAAAGTACAAAAAAATAAAACTTTCAACCAAAACAATAGACAAAAGCACGCATTTATAGAGTTATTATAAATAGTTCAAAAATGAGCATTCTGACAAAGTTTAGGTCCGAAAAGACACACCGACGGACGGACAGGTTGATTCCTATATACCCCCACACTTTGCGGGGGTATAAAAATGTTAAAACTTTACGACGGACGCCAGACGGAACCCTTTCAGGTGACCTACAAACTGAAAAAGAAAAAAAATCGGTCCCGCCGGGATTTGAACCCACCACCCTTGTGTCATCGGTCATGGAGAACATACCTATGTAAAATCTTTTTGAAAATGTTGAAAATCCAAAAGTTGATATTTCGACAAAATTCTTTAGCAGTTGCATTTCTTACTATAAACTCTTTCTAAATATAAAAAAGTATATAAGAAGTTGAACATGTGAGAAATGACCCCCCCCCCTCTTCGCTTTTTTCAGCTAAAAAAAGAAATCATAAGAATTTCAAAAAATGAGATTCAGCCAATTTTGTTTTCACATAAGCATATCTTTTGTTTATCATGGTAAAATGAACTATAGTTGGTAACACATTCAGTCGTCAAGGGATAATATAATCAAAGAAATAACAATTTTGTCATTAAAATAATTCCAAAATGACATAAAAACGTGTCAAAAATTAGATATCGGATTTCAATGAAATGAACAATTGAACAAACTTAAATAATACATCCTTCCTGATCACTCAGATACCATAAGTGTTTTCGATCCATGCGGTTCTGAAGGAGAGGATTTTTTAAGAGGTGTACATGTACCAGCAATGGATCCACCCTTGAAGGGATCCGACTGATATGATCAAACTTTTACCTTTAGCACCTCATTAATACAAAATTAATTAATAGCCGGAGAAGTCAAAAATGTGAAAAGTTAAGGGACGGACGACGGATGCCAGACAAACCGGATCATGACAATAGCTTACTTTGAGCTGTCGGCTCAGGTGAGCAAAAAACCGTGGACACAGATCGAGGAGAAAAAGAGATCAGTTTCTAAATATTTAATTCATGCTGTAGGCAAAAGGAACAAGTTTGATTGGAATAATCAACGATCGCAGTTACAGTATTTTTAGAAGATCTTCGTCTATCGGCAATTTGCAAATTTAAATTTCAATACTGACCCCTCCCCCTTCAAAAATGTTGTAAGGATCTAACTTATCGGTCAACTTTTACTTGAAACATATTTAACATATTGACTACTTTTTATAAGGATGGGGGTTGATATCTTAGATTATATATATAAGTTGGGCTTCATTGAATTTTTAAATATATAGTATTACCTTCACAGCATGTGAGTATAGTTCCATTTTGATGAAAATGTCTCAAAGAAGTAATTAATGTATTTATCTTATTGATTTATAAAATAGATCAAAAGAAATCTATGGATATTTTCGTTATAAATAGGTAATCATGATGCGATGATGACTCGAATATTTAGTTACAATATAAAGAATATTAAATTTAGTGCAATATATACACATAATACTTTCATTTTTTTAACATAATTTCAATTTGAAATTCCAAGGAAGATGATTTCTATATAATACGATATTCTGAAACTCATAATCGATTGCTCAAAAAGGAGTCAGTGGGACAGAGCGTGGACAATGTAACCCCCCCCCCTTCTCAAAATGGAGTCAGTGGGACAGAGCGTGGACAATGTAACCCCCCCCCCCCCGCTCAAAATGGAGTCAGTGGGACAGAGCGTGGACAATGTACCCGCCCCCCCCCCCCCCCTGCTCAAAATGGAGTCAGTGGGACAGAGCATGGACAATTTACCCATCACCCTTGCTCAAACTGGAGTCAGTGGGACAGAGCGTGGACAATGTAACCCCCCCCCCCCTGCTCAAACTGGAGTCAGTGGGACAGAGCGTGGACAAAGTACCCCTCCCCCCCTGCTCAATATGGAGTCAGTAGGACTATGCGTGGACAATGTAACCCCCCCCCCTGCTCAAACTGGAGTCAGTGGGACAGAGCGTGGACAATGTAACCCCCCCCCCCTGCTCAAACTGGAGTCAGTGGGACAGAGCGTGGACAATGTACCCCCCCCCCCCTGCTCAAAATGGAGTCAGTGGGACAGAGCATGGACAATTTACCCATCACCCCTGCTCAAAATGGAGTCTGTAGGACAGCGCGTGGACAATGTAACCAACCAACCCCCCTCGCCCCACACACATTTTCCCGGCCTTGCCTTATCTTATAAGGATCGAATGGTGACGGACATGTGTTTATGCTGTTGACCTCTGCGTATCATTTATCGTAATACCATATTCAATTTTGGTCCTTTAAAAATAACGTAATAAAAAAAAAAACATGTGTTTATGGAAATACGAATGCCCCCCTTGGCATCTTTGTCGGTAATACAGATGAAAAGTAGTTCATTTTTAGGTCAAGGTCAAATTCGGTATCCATGGAAAGGTCTTGCCACAAGAAAGTCATATGTGAAATATGAAAGCCCGATCACTTACCATTCAAAAGTCATGGCAAAAGTTTAGATTTTCAAAAGTAGTTCAAACTCAAGGGTCACGGTCAAAAGGTCAATAATTTTGGCATCCATGGAAAAGTCTTGTCACAAGGATTACACATGTGAAATATGAAAGCCCTATCACTTACCATTCAAAAGTTATGGCTAAGGTTAGTTTTTCTAAAGAAGGTCAAACTCCAAGGTCAAGGTCACAAGGACAAAAAATTTGGTATCAATAAAAGGTCTGGTCACAAGGAATACACATACCATTCATAAGTAATGGCAAAGGTTAAAGTTTTTCAAAAGTAGATCAAACTTCAAGGTCATAGTCACAAGGTCAAAAATTTTGGTATCAATGGAAAGATGTTGTCACAAGAAATACACATGTGAAATATCAAAGCCCTATCACTTACCATTCAAAAAGTATGACCAAGGTTGAAGTTTTTGCGGACAAACAGACAAACAGACAGACAGACGGACGGACCGACCGACCAAAAACTATATACCCCCGAATCTTGATAACCAAAGAAAAGTTTTGAAAACTGACCGAAAAAATGTAGATTTATCAATTATGGTACAAAATGTTGCTATTTTAATCAATGTGAATGCATCATAAAATATTGTGATTGAAAGGGGGGGGGGGGCACAAACAAAGTGCCCCGGGTGCCCCTTCTCCTACGCCCTTGATCTTATATGAACGTAATAAGTGTAAATAGTGTACATTTTAGAAATCTTCGTCATCTCATATGAACGTGATTAGTGTAAATATTGTACATTTTAGACACCTTTGTCATCTTTTATGAACGTGATTAGTGTAAATAGTGTACATTTTAGACATCTTCGTCATCTTATATGAACGTGATTAGTGTAAATAGTGTACATTTTAGAAATCTTCGTCAGATCAGACAGTTTATCTAGAAAATATCAAAAGGAGAGGCCCAGAAGGGGTGGGGCTGATTTACATCTGCGCATGGGCAGTCCATCCCATTTTCCATTATTTTTTTTTCTTTTCTTTTTTAAATTTTACTCCTCTGTTCGGTTGTTGGAATATCAACTAAGCCAAATTCACGAAGAACGCTTAAATTTAGAAATATGATATAATTTCATGCGCGGATCCATCGGTCAGAGAGGGTCGCCCTCTTGTCATGTAGGTATTTTTCAGTGCAATCACGGGGAGGGGTTGGGGTAACGAATGCACTAAGGATTGACTTGGGAGAGGGGCTTACATATCCTGTAAAATTTTGTTAACTTTCCTTTTACATTTATCTTTAAGAAGAATCGACGAGCTTAGCGAGCCGGAATTTGTTCAGAAATTAAGTTTTAATCTGTGTTTACTCGATCGAGATGCTTATTAAGAATGAATATTTCATTTTATTATCTGATATCGGCATGCGGAGCGAGCTAGAAAAGCTGTAAAAAAGTTAATTTACATTAATTTTTTTTCTTTATTTCAAGAGAATAAAAAATAGTAGCAGATGTGTCATTTTCCAAAATAATCAAACATGTTATAATGACAAATCCTTCATAAAGATGGGAGAGATGACATCATATGAAGTAAGGGGCGTAACGGTATTGGAAATATGAAATCCTGAGATCCAAGACATTTGGAATTATTTAGAAAAAAGATAGAAAATACTTAATGAATTTACAGAAAAAAACGTGTGTGTGTAAAGGGCTAGCAAAGCGAACCGGAATTCTGTTTTAAATGCTTTTTTATACATTTTTATACCGCTTTCGATTGGAAATAGGCAAAAGTTGAACCTCCAAAAATCTAAGTGGGAGGGGGGGGGGGGTCCAGACCCCCTGCCTCTCCCCTGGATCCGCGCGAATTAAGACACCAATATATGTGACTGTCCTTAATCAATACATGTTGCTTTTCACATATCCTGTTTCTATACCCCTTTATCTTCTTTCATTCAAATTTTATATTTTACAATTTCGAGTGAGTATGTTGATTATAATTTTGCCGACGAGACACAACGCTATGCTTAACGTTAACGTACGTAACGTATGGCGACGTGAAAATGGAGGGGTAACAAAATTAGCGCTCACTCGGTAAAAATCGGTTCGATTTTTTTTAACTTTCGCTAAGGTCAAAAAATACAAATGTTTGTTTCCTGTAACATGCCAAAAATTGACAGGGTCGGTAGGTAGGACAATAACTCTTTGTTTTTATTTTTTTAATATGTTGTCAGAGGGCAGATACAATTTTGTTTTTATCATATATGGAGACACTCTTAGTCTTCACCTACAATGAGTTAAAGAAGATCCTGACGATAATCTCAACAACACTCACAACAGAGCACCATGTTGAGCATCGACGGACCCCTAGCAAGCTAGAGGTGGGATCAGGTGCCCGGGAGGAGCAGGGAACTGAACATGTAGTAGTCCCATTCTGATAAAAATCGGCGACTCGCTGCGCTGCGCCCTGGTGCGCATTATTCTACGGTGTCCATTTTTTGGTTGAAGTTCTGTACTCGTATAAATTTACGTTGTAACGTAGATCTATACCAGTGGCATGTAACGTTCGGATCACAGCTTACTGTACATGGCCAGTCAGTAGCACAAAATTCTTCTGTTCACTGACAATTGCTATTCTGATACAATATTGATTTTTCTTTGACATTCTTTTTCATCCTACAACTGCGCCTGAGATTTAAATCATCCAAAGGTTCTAAAGGTACTTGTGTATGCGTTCGTCCGTAAAATTATCCTGTCATTTTAAGTGGCCAGTCAATGGGTACAAATCGAAGTAATAAAATTTGTACAGAAACGTCAATTGCAGCCCCGCCCCCTTTCCCCAATATCAACAAAGCTGAAATTATAATGTAGCTTTGTTTAGATGGACATGATTCGAAAAATACAGGATTGGTGGCTGAAAATTTGGTCTCACTCTGATACATGTGTTCTGTGAACTACTCATTGGAAACTGTAGAATTGGGAATTTCAAGACAAAAAGATGTGCCAACGTCTGATTTTTTGTACATACATTGTCTTCAAAGCTTTTCGGAAATTGATCATTTTTGGAAAGGCCCTGCCATGAAGAAAGATGGCCTATTGTTTTTGAGAATGGCCCATTGAAGTCTTAGTGGAAGGTTGAGCAAGTTTGCCTTCGTTCCCGATCACTGATTTAGAAAAAAAAGTCAAAATTCTTCGGACCGGTAATATTTGGTTCGGACCAGTAATTCTTTTTACATATTACTGGTCCGAATGACCAGTAATCCATCACAAAGTTTCGCGTTCTCTACGACTTGCATAAGTTTTAAGGATCTCGATTCTTTATAGCAAGTATATGGAAAATGGTGAAAAAAAAAATCAGAGTCGGCACGATTTTTGTAGGACTGGTACGATACTGCACCCAACCGATCCGATACGTATCACGATACTTTACATACGATACGATACGTTTCGCGATACTAAATACATTGATAAAACCTTCTCAAAAAGCTATTTGATAGTATTTTTATTCGTGATATATTGTAAAGTAGCTTTTTCTATTTAACATATTATATTTACACTAGCTTTCTCCAAACATCTTTTCAAACTTGTTTTCTTCAAACGCAATTATCATTTTTGGTATGACAGACAAAAAACCAGGAAAATTCGAACACATATTTTTTTGTAAATTTTAACTTAGGTATCGTCGGGGTGTATCGATACATGGATCGCGAAATAAAATATCGTGATGCATCGGTGAATCGGAGTTTCGTCCCAGCCCGAAATTTTTGACGGTCGATCGGGTTTCAGCAAACAAACATCTTTTTTTTTTCTTTGGTCTTAAGACGCGTGACATCAAGCATTATGCATTAATATTGGGGCTATGATGAAACATTCAAGAATGCTTTGAAATAACAAGGTATGGTGAGATAACCGCCCTTAATTAACTAAAATCTAACTCTTAAATTCTGCGATTCAAGAGTCACGAGAATGGGTCACAAAAAGGGTGAAATGCAGTCCCCAGATCCCTCACCAATTATACCAACCCCACCCCTCCAACCCATAGGCTTTATCAGCCTCGTAAATCATTCAACTCAATTCATATTTGGCAATTTGCTCAAGTGAACTTTTAAAAAATAGTTGCCAGAGTCACCTAATGCTCGACTGCATAGCATAATATCTCTCATGACAGCCAATTTATTTAAACTCCCTTTCTCAGGCAACAACAAATATCAAGTCACATAAAAAATTTAAAGTCATAAATTAAAATTAGTTTATGGTGAACCAATGACAGAGGATACACTATGACAAAAGGTCACTTACGCTTTGCTCATATGAGTATAAGTAGGTCAAGGTCAGATTTCAATAGTCTAACCCAAGATGCATCCAATATGCAAGTCTGGTGCATGTACCACTTATAGTTTGCTCAATATTGGCAATCTAAAGCAAAATCACTGAAGCAGAAAAAGTAGGTCAAGGTCAGATTTCAATAGTCAAACCCAAGATGCATCCAATATGCAAGTCTGGTGCATGTAGCACTTATAGTTAGCTCAATATTGCCAATTTAAAGCAAAATCACTGAAGCGGAAAAAGTAGGTCAAGGTCATATTTCAATAGTCTAACCCAAGATGCATCCAATATGCAAGTCTGGTGCATGTAGCACTTATACTTTTCTCAATATTGGCTTTTAAAGGTAAAATAATTCAAGCGGAAAAAGTAGGTCAAGGTAATTTTATGAAAGTTTGATCAAAGATACATCCAATATGCAAGTTTGGTACATGTAGCACTTATACTTTGCTCAATATTGGCTTTTAAAGGAAAAATCATTCAAGCGGAAAAAAGTAGGTCAAGGTCATTTTATGAAAGTTTGATCAAAGATACATCCAATATGCAAGTTTGGTACATGTAGCACTTATACTTTGCTCAATATTGACTTTTAAAGGTAAAATCATTCAAGCGGAAAAAAGTAGGTCAAGGTCATTTTATGAGAGTTTGATCAAAGATACATCCAATATGCAAGTTTGGTACATGTAGCACTTATACTTTGCTCAATATTGGCTTTTAAAGGTAAAATCATTCAAGCGGAAAAAAGTAGGTCAAGGTCATTTTATGAAAGTTTGATCAAAGATACATCCAATATGCAAGTTTGGTACATGTAGCACTTATACTTTGCTCAATATTGGCTTTTAAAGGCAAAATCATTCAAGCGGAAAAAAGTAGGTCAAGGTCATTTTTTGAAAGTTTGATCAAAGATACATCAAATATGTAAGTATGGTACATGTAGCACTTATACTTTGCTCAATATTGGCTTTTAAAGGCAAAATCATTCAAGCGGAAAAAAGTAGGTCAAGGTCATTTTTTGAAAGTTTGATCAAAGATACATCAAATATGTAAGTTTGGTACATGTAGCACTTATACTTTGCTCAATATTGGCTTTTAAAGACTTTATTGCTATCTTAACATTTACCTTATCATCTCAACATTTGCCTTATCATTTGAAATAATTTTAAAAATCCCAACCCCAGGGGCTATATCCTCATCTGGATATATTAAATGATGTATAATTAAACATTTCCAACAAAAAAAACCAACAGAATATGAATATAGGAAAGGTAAATGTGTAATCTTAACATTTACCTTATCATCTAGTTCGGACGACGCCGACGCCGACGCGGACGCCGACGCCGACGCCGGGGGTATTGCAATAGCTCTTTTGCACTAAAGTGCAGTCGAGCTAAAAATGAGTTGAATATCTAAATTTGTTTTCTATTCAATCTACGTAAACTGTAAAAACAATATGCTAGAAAGACGGATGGAGAGTCGAGGAGTGGACAGGGTAAAAGGAAGGGAGAGGGAGGAGAGAGGGGGGGATTGGGCTTGATGAGGGAGTGTGTGAGGGAGGGGAGGCATGAGGAGCGGGTGGCGGAGGTAAGGACGGGAGGGGAACAATGGTAACATTTTTATGGTGGGAGTGTACATCTTGTTGAGATAATCATACTGATTGTACGGCCGATAGGAAGCACAGGCACATGTAGATAGAGCTATACAGACAGTCAGGGGTATAACTTAAATCAGTTATTTTTTTTTTATCACTCTTTTAAGTTATATTTTATGTTAATATAAATAATCTAAGAGTTACCTCTCCTTGTATGAAGAGAAAAAATAACCTGTTTGAGTGATATTTACATTTTATACATTAATATATCTATAGATTTTGTCATATTATTATTAATATTCAATTATTTATCCTTACAGTATAAATCAATTTCAATGTTTACCAGTGTTTACCTAATAATGCTTTACATACTTGATAAAAGATTAACAGAAACACGTTTTGTACAAAACATGACTAAAGTGGTACAAATCAATGTTAAACTGGTGTATGTACTATAAAAAAAAGTGTGGAATTTAAAGGGTTGGGTGTAAATGGACATCTCAATGTACCGAGTCTTCCTGTTCCATTATCTTGTATTTTTCCAAGTGTTAATTATTCGATACCTTTGAACCATATACTGTATGTGTATTTATTTTAACACAACTAAATTTTAGCAGAATAAATCTCGGGACGGCTTGACCTTATATCTCATTTTGACTTATCAAATTAATCTATGAGAGATTCATCATGTTCATGATTTAGCACAACTCTGCTAATATGAATCCCGCTAAACTAAGCATAAATTCAGTGTATGTATCAATTTTTCAGTCCAAGTTCATGATGATAATGTGGAAAATCAAATTTCCAGTACGAGTTTGTTGTAAATAATGAATCATAATCATAACAATCAGGGTAACTGCTTGGTGGTGCAAGTCGATGAAATATTTCTTTTATAATTTATAACTTATTTTAGTTTTTGTAAAAGAGATATTTTGAAAATATAACTGAAGCTGGTTATAATTTCAAAAATAACTTGTTTTAGTTATAAATTTTTTGACACAAATATAACCTGTTTTAGTTAGTTTTCTTATTGTGAAAATAATTTAATTAGCATTTTTGTTGTTATCCATTTTATCTTAATTATACCATAGTGCACTTGATCGACCTCGTTTGGGGTCGATATTCCGCCCCACTCCCCATTCTTAAAAGTATCTTTTTTTTTCCCAACTGACCATTTCTCCCAATTCGACAACTCGTTGAAAATTGGAATTAAAGTTAAGAAAGCTAAATTTAAAGTTTAATTTGACAAGAGATTCATGCAAACTAGTATTTGTTTGCAAATGAATTATCCAGATTTTAGCTTTTGTTGTAGAGATATTTTGAAAATATAACTGAATCAAGTTATACTTTCAAAAATAACTTGTTTTAGTTATAAATTGTTTGATACAAAATAACCTATTGATATTCAGAGGTCAAGGTTCAAGCTTTTTCTGTACTTAAAGGCCTTTTGAGCAACATCATGAACATAGAAGGTAGAATCACCAAACCTTCACAAACTATACTTCCATTAGGTGAATCTTGGAAGTCCAGGAAATGGGTGAAACTGATTATTTCTGACCTAGTCAGAACAAAATGTGTGAACAGGCTATGAAATTCAAAAGAGGTTATGCTTTTCAAGCTTAGGAATAAAATAAAGATAAAAAAGTTATAACAATCTGATTGTTTAATTCGTTCTCGTTGAAATCCAAACGTTATCATGATCAGATGATCATACTGGTCAGTTCTTTATAATACAAATTTGAAAACAAACTTTGGTTGAACATGTTGAAGAAATCACAACCCCCTTTGAGCAGCAGCACATTAAATTTCCCTCTCTCTCACTTAGGAATGCATATCTTTAGAAATTAATTTGCTACTGAACAAAACACTTAATGCCCTTTGTTTACAATAAATCACATTAAAATTGAAGAAATGCATTAAGATGGTTAATTTTTTTTTCTAAAAATCAAAAACAAGTAAATATTCTAAAAGATGTTTAGAAAACAAATTGTATTACAGTTCACTTTAAAAAGATACATTTCTTGCAAATTTCTGTAAAGAAAAAATAACTGAAAAAAGTTACGAGAGTTTTAACAATTCCCAATACATGTATGTAACTTGTTAAATACTAATAAAATTTCATACACATAATTAAAGAACATGCATTTATAACAATCTGACAATGTAACATAAATTTTAATCAAAAACCATAAAAAGAAAGTCAGTAAAACTAATGCTCCCAAACCTGCAGGAAATAAGGTTCTTGTAAAGGGTATGAAATTTCATTGGATCTTCATTCAAAAGATATCAAAGAAAATAGAGTTTAGAGTGATATACTTTTAAGTTACCAACCCATTTTGATTGACATCAATGTTCTTTAATTGTTTGTCAGACACTGTCTTGCCCCCCCCCCCTCACTTTGGCCACTAAGATTTTGATTGCCACCCCCCCCCCCCTTTTCCCACGGAAAATACAGAGCACTTTGAATGGTTCTGGACACTTGCGAAATCCTCAAACTTGTTCTAATTACTTAATTCAAATGTATCCCCATTGCCCATGTTGCCCTTCATACAATTACCTTGACCACAGACAGCTGGTCATCGCGGCCATAAGTAATTACAGCTGTGTTAGTCAGTGTGTAACGAAAAGAAACGTGGAACTCAGATTCTGTGTTGTGATAATTTATTCTGATGTCATCTTTTTGTTATCTTGAAATCCAAAAGTAACCTAAAGTAATCAGTCCGATATGAAATCTACTGTACATGTCCGATAATTTACCTGTTGTCGCCTTCAGACAGTCACGGACTTTAAAGTGACCCGGCAGGCAGGCCGATTTTTTTTTCTGCCGGAAATTCATGTGTCCCATATGTTAAAATTGTTTGAGACTTATAAGCTGCCAAAAATGGGTCGTCAAATCAGAGCAAAACAATTATGTAGTTAGCAATACGCTTTGAAATAAAATCGAATTTTTACCCTGCTTATCTCTTTAGCCGATTAAAAAAATCACTCTGATAAAACGAAAAGAAGGAAAGATACACTAAATAGCGTAGTAAAGTTGACCTCACTATAATTTTTTTTTTTCTGACGACTTCAAGTACGACGCGTGAAGTAAGATATCGAGTATTGATATTTTGACCGATTTTCTATCCTGGCAGCGGCTACTACAATGGAAACCCGATATTTCCGTGATTCGATTTCAAGAAAAAAAAATATTCGACTTTTTTGGCTTAAAAATTTATTGACTCGGCAGGGTATTTCCTGACCCGGTCAGAGCGAGGGGAAACAAAAAACTTTTTAATTTTGGCCTAAGTTCTACCCGTACTGAATATTTAAGACATAGGAGTATACTTGGATTAAATTAATTCTAATGACTGTTATTGGACCAAAAAAATCTCTGTTTCTGCTCATCAGGTCAGAAAATTAGGGTGGGTAGGTAGGCATTTGGAGGTGGGGGGGGGGGGGGGGGGGTTTCGACAACTATGTATTTATGTACTTGTGAACTATGTAGAAAACCCGGAAACGGACATTTTCAATGAGAAATTTGTGTCAATTAAAGGGTTTAAGTGACTCAATGTGAAGAAAACAAAAAACAAAATGATAAAAAACGTACACGAAAATGGCTAAAAAAAGGTTAGTGTCGGCGGCTTAAAATAGGGTAGGTCGGGTGAGCGGATTTTTTTTTTTTTTTGCCTTATAACTTTAAACGCCAAATATTATTTATATTATTAAGGAACTCAGAGAGGAAACTCTGATATTGTATATAGAAAATCATTTTCCAGGACTCTGTCGTGTCTACGTGTATGTCTTTCTGACCGTTTGTCCAAGCCCCCTTTCATCAAAATAGTATTGCGGTGGAATGATTTTCAAGACCACGCTTGGATTTTAGCGAGGTCACGTCAGTGTTGATTAGACCCTAATCGAAGACAGACAAGAGGTTTGTTGTCTAAATTACTATGTGATCGTTTGTTTTGATGTCCATGCGGCATGTGATACAATAAACAAACACGGCCACATGCTGAATTTCCTTACCAGATTGTAGCACACTCCGAGGTCCAAAGATCTTGATCGCCATGCTAACTGCTATTAAGTATTTAGTTACACAAAGCTGACGGCAGGTTTTGGGAGTTTGAAATAATCGCTAACTCATCAACACGGCCAAATCTAATGATGTGTGTGTGTAAAGCTTAAGGGGGGGGGGGGGGGTTCCTACATGTGATTTTTTTTTTTTGGAGGGGGGGGGGGGGGCAATTTTCCAGCCACTCTCCTCCTTTCCCTTACAGTGCAACACTTGAAAATCTATTTTTTTTAAGTTAGTAAGGTATTTTAAAATAATATCGCTTGAAAATAAAAGAAGATTTTTTGGCAAAAATACAGCACCCCCCCCCCCCCCCCTCCATCAACCAGCGCCTGTCCGGGTCGTAGAAAATAAATATGCTACTCTTTCTGAGCAACAAATTGCATGACATCCTATTTTCAAACTTTCTAAAACTCATTCTTTATAACTTAAAATATCCAGTTTTAAAAATACATACACTATACAGGTAACGCGAGAAGATCGTATCTTGGCGAAAAAAAATCAGAGTCGGCATGACTTTAGACGATATGTCGAGTTACAGAAAACAGACAATGAAACATATTTTTTCCACGGCATAATTCAGAAAATATTTCTGGTCATAATGACCGAAAATTACAGTATTCCATCGGTCCGATTATTTCTTTTCGGTAATGTCCAACAGACGAGGTTTCAGACACAGGCACATGTAGAAAGAGCGTCAATATCTTGTATGATACCCCTTTACAGTACAGGTCGTAAGGGAATAGTATATGTATAGAAAGACAAGGCTTCCGACGAATTTTCAGCTAGAAGGAGCATCTGAAATGTTTGCATTTGTCATGTTTGAAGGGCAAAATGGGGTATGACCATAAAAATTGATTGGTATACTTCTTAAAAACATCAATAATTCACCCAAAAAGATCTCATAACATAGCCTAATCGTTTACCTAAGTTGGACTGATTTCTACTTTCTGTCTTGAATCTCCATTGCCAGATTGGACAAATACTGATTCATTCAGAGGCTTTACTCTGCTTACTGTAAGCAGAGTAAAACATCTGGATGATTCAGACAAGCTAATCTGGCAATGGAGGTTCAAGACAGAAAGTAGAAAACAGTCCAACTTAGGTAAACGATTAGGCTATGTTATGAGATCTTTTTGGGTGAATTATTGATGTTTTTAAGAAGTATACCAATCAATTTTTATGGTCATACCCCGTTTTGCCCTTCAAATGCAAAAAAATTGCAGAAATGCTACTTCTAGCTGAAAATTCGTCGGAAGCCTTGTCTATCTATAAGATACCAGTATTCTCTTATGACCATACAGGATATTGACGCTCTTTCTACATGTGCCTGTGGTTTCAGAATATATATATATATATATTTTTGCACAGTGCAATCGGGAGGGGATGGGTGTTGACCTATTGTCTACGTGATTGTAAACGAGAACGCATGGGGTACGTAGCCAGATATTTTTTCTTATCCATCTCCATGAGAACATTCTTCAATAAAAATCGCAGCTCTCACTTTAATCAGCTGTGACAAACGATTTAGATTCTATATAAAAGAACTACTTATATAGAATCAGAAAAGGGCTGGAATTTTTATTGCAGATTTTTTTCAGGGAAGAAACTGGCTCCAGAATAATTTAGGAAATCTGGTTACGACCCCCTGTGCATGAGACCCTCGGTTACCACATATATTCCGAAATATCTAACAAGCATAATGAGCATGATGAGTGGCAAGGGGAAATAAATTGCTCAATACTGGTGTACGTAAGTAAATTGCTGAATGATTTGAATTCCATTAGAAACTGACCAGAGGTATAAAAAAAATTGTATCCACATAAAATAGACATAATGGAGAATGGCCGCTTATAACAACATGAACATAGCAGAGTTGGAAAGGGTTTTTACAACCGAAAATAGGAGAAGATGGTGGCAAACAGTTCATGCATTAAGAAGCCAGAGGGGATGGGATTCTGGACAAAAGTCATGATGTTCTTCTCTACAATAAATGGGTATGTATGCTACTGGCGCAAATCATACTTATACGATCAATTTCACACCAAAAACGATAATTATTAGTAAATAAATATTAACTACCTAATACATTTTTGTATGTCAAATACATCAATTTCCATTCTTTAATCAATATAAGACTCCTCGCCGATGTCACCTTTCCAAACTACTAAAAAGCTGGATCCGCTACTGACCAGGTTTCACATGAGTGATCGACCGTTGATAGTGGATTAAAGTGACTATCGTGTCACGTTACCTATCTTTTAAATTGTATTACGGATCCGGCGACCGTGTTTTTGCTAATCTGAAAAAAAATTAAATAACATGACCGTTTTTGATTTTTTTTTTAATTTTCCGACCATAGGAATTTATAACGCAACAAAAGAAAAAAAATAACGAATTAAAATTCATGAAACTATTTCAAATCAATGTATTCTGTATCAAAAAATCGATCGGCAGTTTTATAAAACGAGATCGAGATTAACAGTGTATTCACTATAGTATATGGAAAACGAAAGTAAATCTTCGGCCGAGAAGGAGATGGATATGGCATTTTCTGACAATCCTACCTAAAATTTTAAGTTTTAAGAAGGCCATAAGGTCATGAAAATATCGAGAACGACGTGGAATAGGGTTCCATAGATGCTTGTCATGGGTACATGTACATTCGAAGAAAGTCGAGGTCTGACTAGTGACGTCGCCCAGTCAAACAATAGAGCTAGAGGCCGCGAAAGAAAAGAAACCTTGTGAAGCACATATAAACTTGCTGAATTCTGGTATTAAATCATGATAACAGCTGAGCTAAAATGGTCATAAAAGTGGAGGGCCAGTATCTCACCCTTCCCTTCCAATCAGCATTTGATATTATATCAAAGCCCTATCACTTACCATTGACATTAAAAAAATATGCAAAATGATGAAGTCTTTGAAAAATAGGTCAAAGGTCAAAGTTAAGGTCATGAGGTAAGAAATAATGGTATCAATGGAAAGGTCACAAGGAATACACAATTGTGAAATGTTAAAGTCCTAAAATAAACTCCTATCATTTACCATTCTAACTTTGTCTCCAGCATTACAAGTTTTTGAATAGATGTTCAAAGGTAAAGGTTGAGGACAAAAATGTTGGTATCAATGGAAAGGTCGAGCCACAAGAAATTAATGTGTGTAATATCAAAGCCCTATCACCTAAATGCTAAAGTAATATGTCTCGAACAAAACAACAAACAGACAGAGAGGCCAAAAACGATTTCCTCCGAATGCAAAATCCTAATATGAAGTTAAAGTTTGAACTTTTAACATGTTTTAAAAAAGGTTTACAAATGTACAGTAAGTGGTTAAAAAATCTCTTTTATTTTAGATATCATCATTTTAGGATCATGCCAACTCCATTTGAGATAGAACAGAGAGAGTACATTATGGAATGTGTTCTAGAACCAAATAATCAACATGATCCATTTGCTGTTCTTGTGAGGGAAATGGATACAGAAAGAACCATTGGGAGAGTTCCTAGATTTATATGTAATGTCATTTCTAATGAATTTAGAATAACAAAATATCTTCTGAGATCACTTTGTCTTTACACTGGCACTAGGCATCATGAAGGACCAGTTCGGGGTGGTGGACTCAAGCTACACTGCGTGTAATTATATTAGAATTTAAACAACAAACACCGGACAGTCATTTTCTGCAAATTGGAGATCACTTGAGGAATCATATACCAGAAAATTTCCTGTATATGACACACATTGATCAAATTTCATATTTTTCATTTTTTTGGAATTGTGCTTTCTACATTTAATAGAGGTACTGTCTCAAAGTCATAATAGTGTATTAAATTGGGAAACACAAACTTTTTACTTTGTATCTGAGCACAAAGTCTTGTGAAGAGTGAACATGAAGAACATGGAGAAATGTTACTGTTACTGACCGAGTACGCCATGTATGGACGACTACAGTTGATCAATAGATGCTTTGCAGATAGCTAAAATTTGCTGGAGTTACATGTACCTCCCGTTGTCAGCCATATTGTGTGTCATACTTCCATATGGTATGAAGGTAGTAATTATTTATTCGGTCCCTTTAACATAGAGTTCTATGGGAAGGGGTTATCCCCATTGGGCCTCCATAACTCAATAAAAAAAGTTGATTTGAAAAATATGCTAATCATCATAACAGAGATTAATAAATTATCTTACTTTTGACCAAAAAAAATTTGGGGGTTAACGTTGCTTTTCTCCCCTTAAATTTTGATTGAAAAAAGGGGGGATGAAATGAACTGTTTCAACTAAAAAAATTACCCCCATTTGGCACCCCTAAATATTTCTATCTTAAATAAATTTCATGAAAATGCTGTACATGCAATGAAAGTCCACAATCAGTACTTTTCTTTCACATCTGTATTAATGAATATTATCCAATCACAGAAGCGCTATCTTTTACTCCTTGTCAAACTTTGGGTGGCCTCAGAAGGGAAGCGACTCGTTCGAAATAATTACTACCTGTATACCATATTTTGTTCATATTTCAGCCATCTTTTGAGTAATATATCAGAAAAATGGAGCTAAGAATTAAATTTTGTGTATTCTCTTACAAATATTCAGGATATAATTATTTCACAATTGACAATTTTAACATCTGATTCAATAGATTCAAGAATGCTATGAACATAAACATTGAAATTGGTTAAGATATGAAGAAAAATCACTGGTATGACACACAAAATGGCTGAGAATGGGAGGAAACTCCAGTAAATTTTGGCTATCTGCAAAGCATCTATTCCTCGTCTCGATTGATAACTTCATTTCATAAGTTCCTATTCACTATTGATAAATTGATAGAGTAACTGACATGCTAGGATGATTTGATAAGGACTTTAGGGTTTATACTAGCATTGTATCGTACTTCTACTCACCTAGACACCCAATTCCTACCTGGCACTGACGGGTAAGGAAAGTATAATGTACCGCAACCCTAAGCTAGCTAATCAATTCAAATTTTCCAAACCGTGAATCCTTTTCAATTTACCAACATTGTGAAGGAACTTACAAAATGAATTTATCAACTGCGAGAAACAATTCACTATTATTGTCCATACTTGCTGTATTTTGACAGTAAAAATTGGATTAGAAAATAATAAGCATCACCAAAATAATATAACCTAAATGGTTATTTTTTCACATATTAAAAGTAACTTGTTTCTGTTATATTTATTATTGACCTAGATTTTGCTGAAAAGTGATTTTTCCCAGCTGTGACCTTAATTTATTTTTGAAGAGGCACCAATCTTGCTTCTGATGAGGTCAAACTTTTCTGTATGCAATTGATGATATAATCACATTTGACCTTAGAAAGTTTTGTAACCTGAATCAGTTATATTTTAAGTGATTCTATAAATATCTTGAAGAAAAATAACTGATTTCAGTGACGAAAAATATAACTGAAATGAGTTATACCCCCTGACTGTTAATCAACTTTTTGGTTAATTACTGATCAAAATGGCCACATAACAAAATTCCAAGTATCTTCTGAGTAATAAATTTAAGTGAATTAATGCAACATTATATAAATGAAGATCACGTGTTGGAAATATCGAATTAGTCAAAATAAACATCACCAATATAAGTCAAAATAAACATTACCAAAATAAATTGCAAATTACAAAAAAAAAAATCAATTTTAAAACTAAATTACATGTATAAGTTATATTTTTAGTATATCAATCAGAAAAAAATTAATTTAGTATAAGGGAAGCATAGCGGCGGAACACTTTGTCCGGCATCTGTCTGTACGTCTGTCTGTCACACTTATAATTATGTAGTCACACTTTCATATAAAAGTGATCCTTATGTGCAGCTATGTCTCGCAGGCGACACATGCATTCCTCGGAATGCCACTATTTTTACTTAACATGTATATAACCAATATCCATTATACATAATGAATGATTTATACATGTATTCAGTTGCTAATTCAGGGTACGTAACTTTTATTAAATGCAATATTCCGGTATTGTACAACTAAGATCACCAGATGCTGATCACATGCTGAAAATCTCAAAGATCACATGATGATAATCTCAGTCAAATAAAAACACTGATATAAATTACTTACAGAAAAATTAACATGATTAAGAAAAAAATCAATTTTATACCTAAAATAAGGTATATTTTTAGTATACAGTTTTGTTAATTATAACTACCTGTAATACCCTTCATACATGTATTTTAAAATGGCCATAATGATCATGATTTATATACAGTGGATTCAGATGGATGCAGAGAAGAACCTAATTTTTATTTAATGCAATATATACAATTACTGTAAAAGGGCATGCTAAAAATCTAAAAGTAAAAAAAAATCACCTATATAAATTACTGTGATTACTTACAGAAAATGCCCCCCCCCCTAAAAAAAACTCTCAATTTTATAATTAAATTGGTTATATTATAATTGTATACATGATATAAATTGGTAATTTTTAATGTATCAATTACATGTTAAAAAATCAGAGAGGGGGCGTCAGCCATTATATACATCTGCCACTGCTATTTTTCCCCCCAACCCCCAGTTATGATGGAAATTACAAATCACATGCAGTCAAAATTGAGATTATCCCTAATTTGCATACAGTTGACTGCTGTGTATCGTTTTGGAAATTCACATTTGGGTACTACATCATCAGTGGCGGATCCAGCGCCCCCTTTGCCAGGGGGTCAAGGGGCAAATTTTGCCGATTTTTACTGAAAATGGGCAAAAATAGAGGGGTTTTTTTTGGAAAATTTTGGGTCAGTGCCGGGGGGGGGGCGCCCCCTCCGCACCCCCCCCCCCCTGAATCCGCCACTGATCATGTACATGTACATTGAAAATGGACTGTACCAATTCTTGTCAATCTGGACTTCCCTTCACAAACCATGGCATATTTGGGGTGGGGGGGGAGGGCCTGGGGGTACCTCTCTACACCCAATCCACCCCCTTACCTCTCCCTTTCATCCTTCCCTCCCTCATCCGTATTATCTCTCCCTCCTCCCGACCCCTCCATCCCCTCCTTTCACCCTGTCCATCCCTTATCTTTGCAGTACTTGCAGTATATATAGTGACGTTCAACGAAGAATAATATCGTAAAAAACACCACATTTCAATATTTTTACGTACGCCTTTGACTTTACAACCATACTATAAGCATTAATTCAATCATGTATTATTGTTTTAGTTCATTTCCTATAAGGTACGTTGTTCATGTTACGTAATAGGAATAAAAAGTAAACAAGAATCTACACTCCGGCAAAATAATGGCGTGGTTGTTTACGTTCGTCGATCTGGTAAATTTAATCACATATTAAGGTTTCAAGAGTTGTCTCACATGAATTCCATGATTTTAATACGTAATTAAAATATAACGTGAAAGAGTTATATTTGCTAGACAGTCACAATTTTCAGCAGCATTGCGTAAAATTTCTGCTCATTGCGTACTTGAGATTTCTTCTGATAAAAACGTATTAATCATTCAACTTTATAGGAAAAATAACCTCCTATGTCTAAAAAATCTTTACGAAATGCTACACGACTTTTAAGTTATACCCCTGACTGACAGAGGGTCAATATCCTTTATGATGCCCCGTTACAGGCACATGTAGATAGATCTATATAGAGGGTCAATATCCTTTATGATGCCCCTTTACAGGCACGTGTAGATAGAGCTATACAGAGTGTTAATATCCTTTATGATGTCCCTTTACAGGCACATGTAGATAGATTTATATAGAGGGTCAATATCCTTTATCATGCCCCTTTACATGTCATAACAGATTAATAGAATCTATCACCCCTCTGTACAGGGACAGGGAATCCTCCTTCACACTTTCATGGATCCAGCCACGACTCCGCTACGACTCCAAAAAAGGTATATCCGTAGCGAGTCGGGACGCAAATTGTTCGATGAACCATGAACCTACGACTCCAGCACGGATTGATACGAATCGATTACGGATAGCTACGGATAGCTAAGGATTGCTACGGAGATCGTTCCGACATTTCTACGGATTGCTACGTCAAGCGTACGGATAGATAAGGATTGCTACGACACGTGTACGGATAGATACGGATTGCTACGGATTACCACGACTCGAGTACGGATAGCCATGACTCGCATAAGGATAGCTACGACTTCAGTACGGATTGGTAGGACTGGTTTGAATTTCCTATGTATTTTTAATCCAGAATTATTTACAAAAACAGCAAATATTTTCAAATTGAGATGGTCTCACTTGTTCTATAACAGTATAGAGGTTTTATACAAGCCTTTATATCATGACCTGAAATTGAATAATTGAAGTACTTACTCATAAATTGACCGAAAAACGCACAGAAACCTAATAAATTTGAAGTTTATTTGAGACACAATCCTTGACTATCCGTAGCAACCCGAAGTGAGTCGTAACAATCCGTAGCAGAGTCGTAGCAATCCGTAGCAGAGTCGTATTGCTATTTTTATAACAAAAATGGTCCCGGATTGCTACGGATGCGCTACGGATTCCTACGACTCCCCTACGGATAGGTACGACTCCCCTACGGATAGGCTACGACTCCCCTACGGATAGCTACGACTCCCCTGAGGATAGCTACGACTCCCCTACGGATAGCTACGACTCCCCTGAGGATAGCTACGACTCCCCTACGGATAGCTACGACTCCCCTACGGATAGCTACGACTCCGCTAAGGGTTGCTAAGACTCCCCTACGACTCCGCTACGACAAATCTATCCGTAGCGGAGTCGTGGGAAATTTTGAACATGTTCAAAAATTTTCTGTCTAATCCCGGATAGCTACGGATTGCCAAGGATAGCTATTAAGACTTGTCACGACTTGTGCCGGATCGAGCTACGGATTGCTACGGATAGCTACATATTTCTTGACCAAATCTTCGATACAACCTTCTATAAAACTTACATTTTTTTTTTTTACTTTTTCAAGATCTTTCTAAATTTGAGGTCGTGATCAAACTTTTAAAATGAACAATCGAAATTGTTTTGGCCAGATTTAAACCGGCTACCTCCAAAAATTTTGCAAAGATAAAAATGCATGTTTTTCTTTATTTTAATTAAGAATCAAACTGCCAAGAAATAATTAAACCTTTCAATCTGGACGATGCAGGGAATGGGGCACCCGTGATCTCTAGTTTGTCAAGGAAATTTATCATTTACTTATTTTCTTTACCTTACAAAAATAACAAACAAGCGCGGATCTAGCGTAGTTAGGGTGGTCCTGCCTGGTATTTGCATAAAATGCTTTTTTTCTAGTTTTACGTGAATTTACGGCTGGACCCCTCCTTCCCATGGGCTGATCTCCCTGCCCTTTCAAACCTTCTCCTGATCCGCCTTTTTTTCCTAGGAAATCCTGAACATGTTGACTTCTGCATGCCGTGTAAGAACAGTACACAGTATAGCATCAGAAAATTTCGAAAATTTTCAAATATATATCTACTATATAAATAATTCTAATATGACTCAAGATTCTTTTTCCCTATTCATTTGCTATTTTAAAGACTACAGACGCGAGCTGGGCTCTATTCTCCAATATAGGCCCTATAGCGATAAGCCACGCCTACCCATTTTCTGAAAGCAGATAAACCGGCAGGAACTGGTTTTTACCATCATTAGAATAGAAATAAAAATTTTTTGGCCATCATTAGAATAGAAATTAATTATTGTTACTGACACTGACTGAATCATGTGCGCCAAATCCCTTCAAAGTTCAGTTCAAATACGCTTCAGATGCCCCCAAATTGCTTTATTTTTTTTCAATAATTTTCGGGGGAGGCCCCCGAACCCCCATCACTTGGAGGGGGAAACCCAATCCCATACCCTCCCCCACTTCGGGCCTCGCATGTGATTCCCATTATAAAATTTGATGTGCCCCCTTCCGACAATTGGGGTTCTGGATCCGCCCCTGAAACTTATTTGATGAAAGAATGGTGTTGGAAGATATCGAGGGCTGACCTCAAACGACCGTCTGCAATTATCGTTCTACGTCGTAAAATAAACTCAACATTTATTTCGTACATGGCCATGACTTGATACTGAGAAGGGGAGGAAGGGGGGGCAGCTTTACTTTCAGATATGTTTTGATGTGGGCTAATTGTTTTTGATGTGGGCGCCTAAATTTATTGACTTGGGAGCTCACTTGGCCCCTAAAAATTTCAACGAATTTTCTTCACGTTCGCCGAGTCACTGAATGTGGACATAAAGAGATACATGTACTAAGCTTGATTTACTTACATTATCCATTCTTTACTGTCTTATAGCTGTCTAACGTTCACAATATGACGTTTCACGAGAACTAATAATTTCCACCAAACGACAATCATGCATAGCAGATAACGTCACACATCCTGTCTCTATATATAGATCCTACCAAGAACGAAACTAACAACTTCTTGGAACTAACGATTTCAGAAAACCAGTCTTAAAATAGTCCATACATGTACATGTAGAAAATACGTTTTGACCAGGGGCGGTCACAGGATCTAGCCTTAAAGGGGGCCTGATGAATATAGATAAAAATCGTACTGATTTAGGTAGCTTTGGTTCCATATCGGCTAAGAGCAATATCTGGAGGGGTCGAAGGAGGAGGGGGGGGGGGCAAAGATTTATAATAATGTGTTTTGAATGTATGTTTTCTATAAAGAAACCACGTATTGAAACTTATGAAAAATATTCATTTTAACCCTCTGGCTGCGACAACCCTGTTCAAATATCGTTACGTCACTGCGAGAAATTTTGACGCCACGCAGCAAAAACGACGTTCGTCCTTCCCGCCAGGTTTAAAAGAGGTGTTGCGCTGCAGGACAGGGATGCGTTAACAAATGGATTTTTTTCTTTTAAGTTCCATAAATTCAGAAGATAAATGTGATACATACAATGTTGTTTACGAATATATTTGGATTTGCAATCGGAAATGAAACGGGAAAAGATTTCCCGATAGATGTCAAAAGCATCTGAAACGCAACGAAATATGTAAAAAGGAAGTGTATCTGTAATTTCAAATTAAGCGGAGTCAAATAATTCATCTTTGAATCATACTACAGTACATTCTTACAGAAGACGATGGCAGAATTTTGGTACAAGTAATCTTTGAAACTTTTCGTGGAAATTCTTACTAGATTTTCTAAAAAAAAATCTCACATTTTTCATCACTTCGTCTTTTTAATATTATTAAAACTTTTCATTCATTCAAAAACAATTCATCTCTAGATTTCAGTTTATGATGTGTTTATGTCTTTTTTTTTTAAATAATTTGTAAACAGGAAAAAAACAAAGAAAAAAGGGGAGGGGGGGGAGAAAATACAAAATCACCGATAGAAGACTTTATTACGAAAGCTTATTAGTGCCATTTTTTGGAAAGAAAAAAAATTAGAAAGTCGTTCTAACGAGTAAATAAGTCGTTCAAACAAGATAAAAAGTCGTTCAAACGACTTATAAAAGTCGTTCTAACAAGTTAATAAGTCGTTCAAACAAGATAAAAAGTCGTTCAAACAAGATAAAAAGTCGTTCAAACGACTTTTTAACTCGTTGAAACGACTTTTAAAAGTCGTTCTAACGAGTTGAATGAAACGACTTTTAAAAGTCGTTCTAACGAGTTGAAAAGTCGTTCAAACAAGATAAAAAGTCGTTCAAACAAGATAAAAAGTCGTTCAAACAAGATAAAAAGTCGTTCAAACGACTTTTTAACTCGTTCAAACGACTTATAAAAGTCGTTCGTACAAGATAAAAACTCGTTCAAACGAGCTTCTTAAGTCGTTTAAACAAGAAAAAAAGTCGTTAAAACGACTTTTTATCAAAGCTGTCAATACAGTGTATAACATTAGTATTGGATCGATACATGCTATAGTAATCCTATGTTGATATGATGCATACGAAGCATACATGTACTAGTATATCATACAATAAGCAATACATATCTACTGATACATGTATATATGTAGAACCATCACATTGGCGGATCTAGCGAGGTGGATAGGGGGGTTGCAACCCCCCCCCCCTTTGGTCCTACCAAAAAAAAAAAAAAACACGAAGAAGAGAGAAAGAGAGAGCTTATATTAAAAATCTTAAACTCTGTCCTTCTTACTTAACAAGCTTTCAACACCAAGGTGTACAACATTTGTGACCTGAAGTCCGAATATTATAATGTTGAAGATTTGAGGCTTATAAAATAATCTTTGTTCCGATGCGTGTTTAGTTATAAGTAGGAAATACTGTTTACTTTACAAGGGCGTAGGAGAAGGGGGCAGCGGGGGCACATGCCCCCCCCCCTTTGAAAAAAGGGAGCACAACCATGTTTGTGCCCCCCCCCCCCACTTTTCAATCACAAAATTTTATGATGCTTTAACATTGTTTAAAATAGCAACATTTTGTACCATAAATCTACAATTTTTCAAAAATTTTCTTTGGCTCGCTACCGCTCGCGAATTCTTTATAGACTTTCTGAATAATTTAGCTATATTCTGATCCATCCTTTATACATATTACTTTATCAACGTACATGAAGACATTTAACTCAAACTATATAGAATATTATTACATGTACTTGTTAATGATAGAGGGTATAGAAAGTATTTTCTGATAAGTCAATATTTTGCTAAAATTTCCTGGCTCGCTACCGCTCGCCAGACATTTATTCATGTACTTAGAATTTAGAATTGCGCCAGAAATGTTACAGGCGTAAAATGTTAAAATTTGTGCATGAAACCCCATATTTTAAAATCTCTTCCGCCCCCTTTAAAAGATAATAAAACAGATGTAGATTATCTTTGTGTAGTCGATAATGCACCCTTTAAGGTATTACTACAAAACAGAAGCTTTTGATTCATTCAACATCCCCCCTTTCAAAATCTTCAACCCCCCTTTGAAAAATTCCTAGATCCGCCTATGCATCATCATGCAATTCTCTTTTAGAGAGGTCAGGGCGGTGCTGAGAGGAATTAGGCAGGCATGGGAAGGGGAAAGGGTTAGTAGGATCGAGGGGTCTTTGACTGAGACGGGACCATGCCCTTTGAAATTCTAGGCACAAATTTAATATTGACTGTCAAGTGGTTCTAAAGAAAATAATATAAATGCTCGGGCCGTCAAAGACCCGCTCTGTCCGTAGATACAATTCTAAAAGGCCCATTACATGTACGTACAAAGGTCCGAATTTCCCCTTTGGTTATTAGGCCATTCCAAGTTTTATTTCTGTTTAGCGTCCGCGTGCGCGTAGGTTTTCGGAATGTGTCATGAAAAAAAAAAACAAACAAACAAACAAACAAACATAATTCCCCGGACTTCAAATCTGTCTGTTACAGGTTTTCTCCTTCTATTTCTTCATTTCCTGTTCAACAAAAAAGGTCTCAAGTGACATGCTTTTCCTTAATTTTTACTTTAAAAATATTTGGTGAGGGGCAGTTCCTAAACGAGTTGTCAGGGTGGTTCTCGGGGTTACTGTCTGTGCAGTTAAAGTGGATATAGATAAGGATACTGTCCTAGACTGGTATGCGTTAAAGGTAAATGAAGTGCAAACATTTTCCACCCTGTTCGAATGCATATGTGAAGCAAGTGAGTGGGGTGTTCCTGGTGCAATGTTTAAGAGAAAGATCGATATAAAAGACAACTCGTACTCATCATGTTATATGAAATAGAAAGAAATAGAAATAGAAGTTGGGTGGACACTCTTAGTGTATGAAACTGACAAAGTTTAATTGTTCTAAAGCATATTTCAAGGTCAAGAATACTGTTCAGAAGGTCAGGACCAATGTAAATGTGTTCAGTCAGCTTATTGAAGGTCATATTTTTTTCCACTGAGGGATACTCAAAATAGTTTCTATTGATTTAAAAGAAATAAATTTGTGGAAAATTACTTCGTTTTTTTCTACGTCATTTTGTTTTTTAATTGAATAGGTAGGTAGGTTTTGGTCATCTGGGTGGACGCTAAACAGAGAAAAAACTTGGAATGGCCATATGCTTAAAACATCGCATTTGATGAAAGTATGTTTATTATAGCTATGTACATTTTAATCAAAAAAATAATAGCGCCCCAGCAATTCAGTTTTAAAAAGTCGATAAAAAGGCTTGAAATATTCCCCAAAAGGATAAACACATGTTAATTCAAGGGGCGTAGCTAGGCCTAAAAAGATCAAAGGTAGACCAAATTTCTATCAAAATTAAAATGCGTCAAAATTATCTACCGCCTTAATTTTATACCGTGGATTTATTTATCTTGCTGTCACCAGAAGGACACTCTGCATGGTACTTGACCAATCTACAGCCTGACACCAGCGCATTCTTAAACATTGCATTCTGACTGACCACGGGACACCATGACAAGTCCTGTCCAAAACAGGGCACCGATCACCTGTCCTCTTTGAATGTCGATCGAACTATGCAAGAGCTCGCCCCAGCTGCCAGATAAAGGACTGTTTTTCGTTTAAATTGTTTTAAATCCATTCATATATATTCAACTATGTGTTACTTAGGCCCCTACGACGTTTTGGAGTCATACATACATGTATATATACATTTCTTTGAGATCTCTCTGGGTAACCAGAAAAAAAACCCGGAAGGATTGTTTGCACGTGCACGTTATCCGGATAATCACATCATTTGCTTAATTTCTGATATGGGAGATGGTCGTCGTACCAGTGTTAAATACATGTAGTAGTCTTTCCCCCTAGCCATCTTTCCCCCCGGAAAAATGGCTATATAGTGCCCCCCCCCCCCCCCCGTAAATCTACTATATAGAAGTTTTTCCCCCAGGGGAAATTCTGCTATATTGTAGATTTTTCCCCATGTTATAGTAGATCTTCCCCTGGGGGAAAACTGCTATATATAGCCATTTTACCCCCCTCGAATGAATTCTGGAATGGTATTTAATCCATGTTGTAAAACAGCACGAAAATAATCCTCCCATTCCAAACACAGCATAACTAGGGAGAAAATTTGAAATAAGATTTTGGCTTTGACACTGACCTTGAGATTTGACAGTCCTGCAGACTGGCAAGCTCATATCTAGATAAAGAGTCCGACAGACACACAGCGACAGACAGACAGACAGAAAATACAAATACAGACAAACAGGAAGACGGACAAATACAAAGACAAAGATATATAGAGAGTCACAGACATACATAAGAGAATCTCACAAACAAACAGACACACACCCACACAAACAGATTTACTCACTCGTAGACAGACATGAAAAAGACAAATACACATGACAATGATTTTCAGTATCATCTCCATTTTCCACAGCATTTCAGAAGAAAATTCATTGACAGAAGAAAGACAGACTCAGGGATAGACAGACACCTAGACAGAAAAAAAACCAGACTGACTCAAACATACACCCTCTCACATATACTAACACGCAAAAAGATAAATACATGAAGAAAGATACAGACAGAAAAACTTCCAGATGCACGCACAGACAGACACACACAGAACGATATACAGACACAAAGAAAGATTTACAGAGGCACTTACCCACAAACAGATACTAATAAACACACACAGATAGACAGATAAACCTAGCCAGACAGACGCATAGAGAGACAGATTGGCAAACAGACTTACACAAAGACAGACACGACAGACATACAAACAGTCAAACATACACAAATCACAGATGCACTCTCAGACAGACAGGCAGGCAGGCGGACGGACGGAGAGAGACATACAGGGATACAGACAGGTAACTAAACACACGCACAGACAGACAAGAAAGTTTCTTTTATTGATAGAAAGGAAAAAAGGAAAGGACAGACATAAAGACAGGCACAGACAGATAGACAAACAGACAGATACACAAACATGCAGATGATATAAGACAAATTGATTGAGCATTTCGAGTTAGGTCCATGTCATAACCATTGATGCAAAATAATAAAAAAAAAATAAAATCCAAACCAGTCACGGTAGGGGTAAAAAACTTTTATGGGGAAAGACTACTATATAGCAGTTTTTCCGGGGGGGGGGGGGGGTACTATGGGCGAAAGCTACTATGGGGAAAAACTACTACATAACACCGGCACCGATTGCCATTTGTCCCTTTTGTGTCTCTTACTTTCCTTGTTTACTCTTTGTTTCAAGATTGGGAGTTTTGGTGTTTTGCTGTGGATGCTGCAACTGTGTCTTGTTGGAGATCCCCTTCTTTCTGTAGGATCGGTTTTGATTATTGAATATACTCGTATCTTATTATTGTCTTCATTGCTAGACGGTCTCAATCAAATATCTAAAATGTTACAAATGTAACAATTGGTCCAAGTATAGCAACTTTTATGTTGTCAAGGAATGTGGCTCTATAGAGTGTCAAGCTATTATTCAGTTCATGTATATATCAGGAAAGACCGATCAAACGGTCAAAAAGTAAAGTTGAGACGTTATCATAAATCTTGATCAAATATGCAAGTATATAGACATCAATCAGATCTAGTTTTGATCTTGTATAAATGGTAATTTCGAAAGTCGTTTGAACGAGTTTTTATCTTGTTTGAACGAGTTTCTGAAGTCGTTTAAACAAGTTAAAAAGTCGTTTGAACGACTATTTATCTTGTTTAAACGACTTAAGAAACTCGTTTGAACGAGTTTTTATCTTGTTAGAACGACTTTTATAAGTCGTTTGAATGAGTTGAAAAGTCGTTTGAACGAGTTAAAAAGTCGTTTGAACGACTTTTTATCTTGATTGAACGACTTTTTATCTTGTTTGAACGACTTTTTATCTTGTTTGAACGACTCTTTATCTTGTTTGAACGAGTTACATAAGTCGTTTGAACGAGTTTCGTAAGTCGTTTGAACGAGTTTTAAAAAGTCGTTTGAACGAGTTTTTAACTTGTTTGAACGAGTTTTTATCTTGTTAGAACGACTTTTTATCTCGTTTAAACGAATTTTTATCTCGTTTAAACGACTTTTTATCTCGTTTGAACGACTTTTTATCTCGTTTGAACGACTTTTTAACTCGTTTGAACGACTTTTTATCTTGTTAGAACGACTTTTTAATTTTTTTTCTTTCCCAAAAATGGCATTAATAAGCTTTCGTACTTTATACATTGTGTTTTAAAGGTTTTCTAACTATGACGAAAGTAACAAAACTTCCAACTTCCTGGATTTTTTTACAGGTTGTGTGAAGTTCTATCTTATACACATAATTTGAATGATAAATAAATGATACTTTTTTTTTTAGAAAAAAACTAGATCGTTTGTATGCTATCATTTTCCCAATTTCCATTTGTGTCGAAATCAAAGTGAAGGGAAAAATCGTCTCGTACTTCTTAATCTTTATAGTTCCGCCTTATCTTTGTCTAATAAATTTTAGTTTGGGAAATGTTTTTAAACTCTATCTGGTCAATTTTGAATCAGCCTGTTTGTATGATCCTATTATGCTTTGAATCACTGTCACAATTAGTGTCAAATCGTACACACTTTTATCGTCTCTTTAATGGATACACTGATACTCGATTAAATAATGGACCTTTTTTTTAAGTCGTCATATATGTATACCGTTGTTTTCTAGTATCCTATAGTTTTTTTTTTTATTTTCGACAAATCTTTTCGAAAGAACGTCTGAAATTACCTTTTTTTCTTGCTGAATTTATCCAGTGCAAAAACGTAAATAGCGATTTGAAATGCAAAGAAGGGACCAGGAATCTTAAAAAAAAAAAAAGAATTCAAATGATGAATACATGTACATGTACATTAATGCCTATTAGGCAGATTTTTTTCTAAATTGGATTACGGATCCGGCGACCGCATTTTTTGCTAATCTAGAAAAAAAAATAAAATCATTTTTGGGGGGGGGGGGATTTTTTTTTTATTTTCCGGTCCTAGGAATTTATAATCACAAAAAAAAGAAAAAGAAAATCAAAAATAATTATTTTGAAACGATTTCAAGTAGCTGTGTGTCTAAAATCCTGCGATAAACACAGACGGGCGGATCGCATCGTTTTATAAGACGAGATCGAGAATAATCATGTATTGTATATGGAAAACGAAAGTAAAACTTCGGTCGTGATGGAGATGGAATCATCATGTTCTGACAATCCTAGCTCAAATTTACAGTTTTTAAAAGACGGTTATAAGGTCATGAAAGTTTCGGGGACATGGTATAGGATACCTTTAGTTAGAATAATGTCAGGGCTGGAGCTAGGTACATGTACCTTGAAATAAAGTCGAGGCCTGACAAATGACGTTGCCCAATCAGTCAGTAGAGCTACTGTTATAAGAGGCAATGTGTTCAAAAAGCATGAATAGATGTTTGTACACCTTGTATAACACTGTATGAATTGAGAGTTGAATTGGACATAAGAGTGGAGGACCAGAATCTCACCCCCCTCCAATCAACAATTAAACACAATTACAGGTTTTGTTTTTAAAGTATAACTAGCATACAGATCTAAGCTCCTCCCCCCTAAAACTTCCAAAGATTGCATTTTCTGCTTTTGTATGCCCCTGGAATCAAAGACTTAGGGGGCATATAGTTTTTGGCCTTTCCGTCTGTTTGTCTGTCGGTTTGTCCGAAAGACTTTAACATTGGGCATAACTTTTGAATGGAAGGTGATAGAGCTTTCATATTTCACATGTGTATTCCTTGTGACAAGAATTTTCCATTGATACCAAATTCTTGACCTTGTGACCTTGACCTTTTACCTACTTTTCAAAACCATAAACATTGGGTATAACTTTTGAATAGTAAGTGATAGGGCTTTCATATTTCAAATGTGTATTCCTTGTCACAAGATTTTTCCATCGTTACCAAAAAATTTTAACTTAGTGACCCTGACCTTGATCATTCACATACTTAACAGAAAATGGTGTTTATACTAACAAAGATGCCACTGGGGGCATTCGTGTTTCACAAAACAGGCTTAATTGGTTTAGAAATTTTTAAAACTTCTGGCTCTTATAAATAAGAAGTTGTAAAACTTCTGCAACCCTCTTGTTGATTGTCATGATACCGTGATGACATGTAAAGATAAAAAAATAGTGTTCAAGTGAATATATCACATATCAACAATAGTGTAGGAGTCTAAGGAAGGTCACTGTCAAGTGTCAAAACAGAAAATGAACGGATAAAGCCATTCTGAGCATGATTTATATCTGTTCAGTGTACATGTATCACTCAAATTTAAGTGGGGTCAGTAAAGGCGGATTGAATTTTTATTTTTTTTTTCGGCCTACCGACCCAATTTTTTTGAAAAAAAAAATCCGTAGTCCAATTTAAAAAAAAAAAGTGGCCTTACGGACTCACAGCCCTGTCCCAGCCTACTTTGTATGCTATACAATTGTGCATAGCGCAAACTCTTCTTTCAAAATGAAACAAAATTGAAAATTTGATGCAGACAAAATTTATTGGTACCCAAACATACTTTGCAAAACTTATTACAATGCACATAAATTATACAATGTATGATTTAAGATTGCATAATTGAATTGCATTATTTTTTTTCTGTTCATTACACTCACTCAGAGCTACAGGAGCTAGACACCAACATGGGAACAACATTGTAAACTAGTTAGTTTTGAGGCTAAATATTAATGTGCCATCCTGTATGAATAAAGGAAATAAATAAATTAAACAACCCTCAATTATATACGCTTCGTCGATCTCCTTTAAGTAAAGGAAGATGAGATTGTATACCCGTGACATGGAGCTCAGGACTGTGATTTAGAAACACGATCATGTCGATTTTTCGTCTTGTTTTTAATCATTAATGTGTACTAAAACTTTTATTTTACATTTTAACACTTTCCCTTCCCCTCTCTTAATGTTTTTTCAAGTTATACCATTGCAGATGCCAACATTTAGATGTAAGGTTTTTTATCCTGGGATTTTTCTTTTTTTGGTTGAGGCAGGGGACATGGTTCTCAATGATGTTTAAAAAGGGGGACCTTCTGAAAGAAGGTACAAAGAATGTGAAATCTCTAGATATAGTGATTTTTTAAGCTTTACAACGGGAAATAAGCGGCGTTTTTTCAAAGGATGTAGAGACAAATCGCCTGTTGTCGGCTAATTTCTTTAGTTTGAATATCATCCATTTTCTTGCTTTATTTGGTATTCCGTTTTCAAAAGATAGTAGAGCTCCTTCATCTGAATATGCATGATTGTATTACATGCACAAATGTGGTTTAACCATTTTATTTCCAAAAATGATTGAAATTGGATTGGGGGTAAGTTATTCTAAAATTATTAACGTCCTATCTATGCAATATTTGGTTGTTATTCAAAATATCATGGCATCGAAATAAAAATTGTCTTTATAAAATGTTAATAATCTATCTAAGCAAAAAAAGAAAACATAACACAGAGAATTGAGAGAGTTTTGATCTGTCTCCATGCATTTCTCATAAATTCTGAATTTCTGATTTACATGTATGCAAACTATGAAAATTTTAACGGTTGCATGACACCCCTCCCCTAATTGACTTTGAGTGGAGATTGTTCTTTCCGCCTAACATTCGGCGGAAAATTCTTAATTCTGGTACAAGGAAGAATACTCTCATGAATGATTTTCTCCCTATGTTCATTTTACAGATTATCATGGAAATAAAATCAAAATAAACAAGTGTAAAATATGTTGAAAAAATAAACAAGTAACGTGTTATTCTAAATATTATTATATATAATTATTAATATTATTCGTCCTTTACTGTTTTAGACTCATCTGTCATAGTTTTGTAAAAAAAAATAATGTTCAAGTTGAAGTCAAAGTTTAAAAAAATATCATGTTTTGTGCAATATTTCATATCTGGTTCCATAAATCTATTTAGTACGGAAGCAAGTTCGTGCCATGTTAAATTCTTTTGATATCTCGTAGTTACGAGAAACTTTTCTCGTAGTTACGAGAAAACATTCTCGTAGTTACGAGAAACTTTTCTCGTAGTTACGAAAAACAATTCTCGTAGGCTTCATTCTTCCTTTTCTCTTATTCATATTCCCGTATCTCTAAATTACGGAAGCCAGTTTGTGCCATGTTATATTTTTTACTATCTCGTAGTAACGAGAAATTTTTCTCGTAGGTACGGGGAAAAATTCTCGTAGTTACGAGAAACATATCTCGTAGTTACGTGAAACTTTTCTCGTAATTACGAGAAACTTTTCTCGTAATTACGAGAAACTTTTCTCGTAATTACGAGAAACATTTCCCGTAGTTACGAGAAAAGTTTCACGTAACTACGAGATATGTTTCTCATAACTACGGCACAAACTGGCTTCCGTAATTTAGAGATACGGGAAAATGAATAAGAGAAAAGGAAAAATGAAGCCCCAGTTCCCGTCTGCAAGAATCTTGCAGACAAACAATAGGCGATGACGGCGGAGGTAGATTTCAAAGTGAAGAAAAGCGGAACTGAAAATCGGACGCATGCGTAGGAGATTGATTTTTAACGTAGCTCGCGGGTTGTGTCGTCATTGGACTTTTAGTACGCGAGTTTCGTGGTTCAAAGGAATAGTGGTGCACATTTTTTGTAACGTCATAAACGCTTACAACGCGACGTTGTCTGCATTACTTTGCCACCAAATTAAAAGAAACAGGTATTTATTACCATCAGATTGTAGATGATAGTTTTCTGCTTCCATTGATACCAAATTTGTCAAAATCCGTCAAGAAACAAGCGAATTAGAGGAGTTTTAATGCCGAAAACTAAAGAAGGACACATATGACCCCTACCGCAGCGAGCGGTAAAAGGACACATATGACCCCTACCGCAGCCAGAGGGTTACATGAATTATATATTTTTTAACCAACTTGCAACAAGGTCAATGGCGGCACAGGCTTGCAATATAACCTTGTCGTCATCGCCATTTTCCTACGCAATTTCACGCAATGATAAAACCCGAGAGGCATCGCAGGTACGGCATGTCGTCACAGTGACGTCATTCTGACTTCTGACGTAAACAGTACGAAAGATTCAAAGGAAGAGATAATATTTGAGTGTTTAGGGGCGAGTAAATGGACAATGAAGGAAACGATTTTTTTCTTGATGTAGGAAAATTTAAACAAGATTCATGCCCAAAGAGGGTAGGTTTCGATATAAATGAAACTATCTTTAGCTGAAAATTAGTAGACGTAAACTGAAGACTTATTTTCAAAATAAAATCGTACAAAAAGCGAAATACATGCCACGGACAAGAGTGTTAAGGGGGTCCAGGACAGCAAGGCTTAAATTTTATCCTATTATCTAATTTTCTTAAAAATTATAAATGTTAATGATTGAAACATAATTTTTCTACATGCAAAGTTTCATCAATTTTTTAGCGTTAGATTTGAAGCTACGAACGTACATATATACCCATTTAAAGCCCCAAAATGGACCGTAAACGTGACGTTAAAATTAACACACTTTAGGTAATGAAAAACAATTACAAATCTTCTGTAGAGGCAGAATATTAACAAGTTATACATTTTTCATTCAGATATGTTGTAGGCAATCGAATATGTATAGAATTATGAATAATCACTAAGACTTTTAAAAGAAATTGTCGAAAGGAGATAAATTTATGTCTATTTTCAAATCGTCTTTGAGTTGCTAATTTTTGATAATAAAGTCCGTTTATCTGAAACCCTTTCACGAGTGAAGGTTCGAATCTTCTAGTTTTCATATGCAAACTTTAAGGATAGGTAATCAATTTTGTTCTAAAACCGCGAGCTACCTTAAGGGAAAACTACATCAAGTTATACAATAGATAATGTTAAAAGTCTTCAGATCCAATACCATTATGCTGGGATGTATCACTGCATTGGGTGCAACTCCCCCCCCCTCTTGATCCTCCTAAACCGGCCTAACTTTGTAGAATTGTTTTTTCGCTCTTTCAGATAAAAATTGTCTCATGGAAATTTCCATTGCAAGAGTGGTGATTTTTGGGAAAAACATGTTTTTAGTCAAAAATCACTGTAAATAGGAAAAAAAATATAAATTTTATATGGTTGATGTTTTTAAATACTGAAAAGTGTGAATATGTTATATTTTTGATGCTCTTTCAGATGAAATAAGTTGCAAATAAGTTGCAAGTTCCAATTCTTATTTTTTCGGTGTATTTTGGGGTGAAAAAGTCGAATTTTAATATATTCCTGCTTCTCACCTCCTCAATATAGCAGATTTCTGTATATTTATTCAAAGAACCCTTATTTATTATAAAAGCAATAATTGAAAGCTATTTTCTATTGTAACTTTTCACACTCTTTTAAATTATATCTGTTTTACTAACATTTCATTCAAAATGAAAGTGTTTTTGGGGAAAAACGTATTTTTTCATTTAAAAATAGCTGATTTCTGGAGAATATTTATTGAATCTATAGAACTTCTTGAAATGATAGCAGGAATGTATCTTGTACTGTAATTATTTAGGTTCACTCATATATTACATGTATGAAACATAAAACGTATATTTTTTACTAAATTTTTAGGCAAAATGCCTGTTTTTCGTCTAAAAATAACAGATTTCTGGAAGAATTCTATTAATTCATTTTCTTTGCTAAAACTATACATTGAAAGCTATTATCATAATAGAAAGTAATCATCTTGTCAGATGATTGTGAAATTAACATCGGACAAGTTGAAATCACCGCCAATCTTAAGTGGATACTGGTGTGAGGTAGCTGTCAAAGAGGACCAGTTAACATCGGACAGGTTGAAATCACCGCCAATCTTCAGTGGATACTGGTGTGAGGTAGCTGTCAAAGAAGACCAGTTCACAACAGAAAAGCTGTAATCACCGCGAATCTTCAGAGGATACTGGTATAAGGAAGCTGTCAAAGATGACCAGTTAACAACGGACAAGTTTAAATAACCACCAATCTTCAGTGGATACTGGTGTAAGGTACATGTAGCTGTCAAAGAAGACCAGTTCACATCGGACAAGTTGAAATCACCGCCAATCTTCAGTACATACTGGTGTGAGGTAGTTCTCAATGAGGACAAGTTAACATCGGGCAAGTTGAAATCGTCGGCAATCTTCAGTGGATACTGGTGTGAGGTAGCTGTCAAAGAGGACCAGTTAACATCGGACAAGTTGAAATCACTACCAATCTTCAGTGGATACTAGTGTAAGGTAGCTGTCAAAGAGGACCAGTTAACATCGGAAAAGTTTAAATCACCGCCAATCATCAGTGCATACTGGTGTGAGGTAGCTGTCAAAGAGGACCAGTTAACATCGGACAAATTTAAATCACTGCCAATCTTCAGTGGATACTGGTGTGAGGTTGCTGTCAAAGCGGACCAGTTATCATCGGAGAAGTAGAAATCACCGCCAATCTTCAGTGGATACTGGTGTGAGGTAGCTGTCAAAGAGGACCAGTTAACATTGGACAAGTTGAAATCACCGCCAATCTTCAGTGGATACTGATGTGAGCTGGCTGTCAAAGAGGACCAGTTAACATCGGACAGGTTGAAATCACCGCCAATCTTCAGTGGATACTGGTGTGAGGTAGCTGTCAAAGAAGACCAGTTCACAACAGAAAAGCTGTAATCACCGCGAATCTTCAGTGGATACTGGTATAAGGAAGCTGTCAAAGATGACCAGTTAACAACGGACAATTTTAAATAACCACCAATCTTCAGTGGATACTGGTGTAAGGTACAAGTAGCTGTCAAAGAGGACCAGTTCACATCGGACAAGTTGAGATCACCGCCAATCTTCAGTACATACTGGTGTGAGGTAGTTCTCAAAGAGGACCAGTTAACATCGGGCAAGTTGAAATCGCCGGCAATCTTCAGAAGATACTGGTGTGAGGTAGCTGTCAAATAGGACCAGTTAACATCGGACAAGTTGAAATCACCACCAATCTTCAGTGGATACTGGTGTAAGGTAGCAGTCAAAGAGGACCAGTTAACATGGGAAAAGTTTAAATCACCGCCAATCATCAATGCATACTGGTGTGAGGTAGCTGTCAAAGAGGACCAGTTAACATCGGACAAATTTAAATCACTGCCAATCTTCAGTGGATACTGGTATGAGGTTGCTGTCAAAGCGGACCAGTTAACATCGGACAAGTTGTAATCACCGCCAATCTTCAGTGGATACTGGTGTGAGGTAGCTGTCAAAGAGGACCAGTTAACATTGGACAAGGTGAAATCACCGCCAATCTTCAGTGGATACTGTGTTGAGGTAGCTGTCAAAGAGGACCAGTTAACATATGACAAGTTGAAATCACCGCCAATCTTCAGTGGATACTGGTGTGAAGTAGCTGTCAAAGAGGACCAGTTAACATCTGACAAGTTGAAATCTCCGCCAATCTTCAGTGGATACTGTGTTGAGGTTGCTGTCAAAGAGGAACAGTTCACATCGGACAAATTGCAATCACCGCCAATCTTCAGTGGATACTGGTGTGAGGTAGCTGTTAAAGAGGACCAGTTAACATCGGGCAAGTTTAAATCACCGCCAACTCAGTGGATACTGGTGTGAGGTAGCTGTCAAAGAGGACCAGTTAACATCAGACAAGTTGAAATCACCGTCAATCTTCAGTGGATACTGGTGTGAGGTAGCTGTCATAGAGGACCAGTTAACATCAGACAAGTTGAAATCACCGTCAATCTTCAGTGGATACTGGTGTGAGGTAGCTGTAAAAGAGAAGCAGTTAACATCGGACAAGTTGAAATCTCCGCCAATCTTCAGTGGATACTGGTGTGAGGTAGCTGTCAAAGAGGACCAGTTAACATCTAACAAGTTGAAATCACCGCCAATCTTCAGTGGATACTGGTGTGAGGTTGAAATCAAGAAATAACTCATATGGTTGCCAAGTAGTAATTTGGTGAGTTATCAGCCTCCTCGGCACTTTCCTCTGAAGTCGTGAGTTCTTCAACAGCCTCCTCGGCACTTTCCTCTGAAGTCGTGAGTTCTTCAACAGCCTCCTCGGCACTTTCCTCTGAAGTCGTGAGTTCTTCAACAGCCTCCTCGGTACTTTCCTCTGAAGTCGTGAGTTCTTCAGCAGCTTCCTCGGCATTTTCCTCTGAAGTCGTGAGTTCTTCAACAGCCTCCTCGTCACTTTCCTCTGAAGTCATGAGTTCTTCAACAGTCTCCTCGTCACTTTCTCTATGAAGTCGAGCTAGGTGGGCGATAGAATACATATAAGACAATTGATTCCGATTTGTTTGCCTGTCGTTTGACACTTAGCAGTTCCGAATTCCTGCTGGTATATAATGGAGTGCAGGTAATGTCATTTTTTACGACAATCAGAACCCCACTGTGTGAGTCCTATCTGTCGCGCCTAAATACGGTATAATGAGAGGGAATAACCTCCGAAGAGGATATATTTCCATTGAGCCAATTCTCTGTGCCTTAGATTATGTCTGGGTCTGCCTTCTCTACCAAGACTAGTGTTTCATGAACTTTTATTGCGAATGCTCCGGAAGTTGATCACTATGGCGCGTAGGATGTGCATGGCTTTCTTTGTTAAGGATTACTCGCTCTCTTTGGGGAGGATAATACAATACATGCATTTGCCTTTATCTTATTTTACCATTATTTATGTCATATTTCGTGTATTCGTACATGTATTTGCCTTAATCTTATACATGCATAACCATTAATTATATCTTCTATTTCGGGTATTCGTACATGCATTTGCCTTTATCTTATATTAACATTATTTGTGTTTAACGTCTTCAAATTCATCAGTATTATTTATGTTATATTTCGTGTGTTCGTACATGAATTTGCCTTTATCTTATATTAACATTATTTATATGTTAAATATATTTTTCAATTTTCTATTTGGATATGTTCGATGTAAGATTTGATCATGAAAATGACTGATAGAAAACCAATGATATTGAAATAGATAGGTATATACATACCACAGGATTCGTATCCTGATATATCGTTGAGTTTTGTTTCATCTGTAAATAAACAGTCAACAATAAGTATTTATTATGACAGTTTTTAGACTCTTTGTTGAAATGCTAATCATCTTACGTCATAAGGTGACATATGACTTGTAGCTCAAACTCGCGACAGTGTAACAGGTGCTTTATTCGGTATGTAAGGTGACATATGAATAGATTAAGAGTTATTGCCTCATTATTTGAAATTCATAGAATCGAAACATAAACAATACAATTGATGTGCAAGTTTATCTTTATTTAGCATTCAAAACAAGTAGTGATCCTGCTTCCTTGTACATGTATGAATAAAATTATTGCTATTGTTCACCTGATATCCGATATAAATCTCATAAATTTACCCAGACAATCCTTTTATTACCACTGACATCCTATTTGTTATATGTTATATTTACCCCTGAATCTCATATACACTTACATGCATATCCTGATTTTACTTCGGTATTACATATATCTGTCATATTTATTTAAATATTCTTTATGTTTACCTATTGTCAAATATATTTACCAAGTTATCCCTTTAATGCACCCAAAATATCCCATACCCATTATTTTAACCAAAATATCCAATATATTAAAAATATATCCTTTATATTTACCCCACTATCCCATATACTTACCAAGATATTCCGTATATTTGTCCACCAAGTCCTGTCTGCCACTCTCTTGAAATCCTTCAAAAAGAATCCTCAGTTGTTCTGAAGCTTGTCGTTCCTTATTTTTCTTCCTCCATAGTAAAAATGCTTTCAAGTTCTTTGTTACTTGATTGAATCCACGATCATAATCAATGTGTTCTAACTCGGCATCTGTTAATCCAAGCCTGATGAAGAGTAACTGCCAATCTGCACCAATCTGTGACGCCAGGTCTACTAAAAACCTCTCTATGAGATATAAAGATAACTGTGTACTTTTAGAATTTCACGGACGATCATGGATTTCAATTGAAATACGCCTTACGCAATGTTATTATTATTCAGTGGGCAGAAAAGCAGAGAACAAACAGACGGGGACAATACAAACATAAGGAGTGAAAACAGTGGAACAACATCTCTAGCCACGAGAAAAACAGAGAACAAACAGACGGAGATAATACAAACATAATGAGTGAAAACAGTGGAACATCATCTCTAGACATGAGGAAAACAGAGAACAAACAGACGGAGAAAATATGAACATAAGGTGTGGAAACAGTGGAATATCATATCTAAACTTGAGGAAAACAGAGAACAAACAGACGGAGACAATATGAACATAAGGTGTGAAAACAGTGGAACATCATCTCTAGACATGAGGAAAACAGAGAACAAACAGACGGAGACAATATGAACATAAGGTGTGAAAACAGTGGAATATCATCTCTAGACATGAGGAAAACAGAGAACAAACAGACGGAGACAATATGAACATAAGGTGTGAAAACAGTGGAACATCATCTCTAGACATGAGGAAAACATAGAACAAACAGACGGAGACAATACAGACATAAGGTGTGAAAACAGTGGAACATCATCTCTAGACATGAGGACAACATAGAACAAACGGACGGAGACAATACAAACATAAAGAGTGAAAACAGTGGAACATCATCTCTAGCCACGAGAGAAACAGAGAACAAACAGACGGAGACAATATGAACATAATGTTCGAAAACATTGGAACATCATCTACAGTCATGAGGAAAACAGAGAACAAACAGACGGAGACAATATGAACATAAGGTGTGAAAACAGTGGAACATCATCTCTAGTCATGAGGAAAACATAGAACAGACGGAGACAACTTAGCATTAGGCTATAGAAACATGAAACATATATTCTTGATAAAAAATCACCGCTGAGTCAAAGGAAAAAATCAAAAACTTCATAGAACAGCAACCAAAATAAATCAATACGGTGGCGTTCAAAATAAAATTGTACCCATGAATAGAAGTGGAAATACAAGTAGCCAATATGGCAAAAGATATGCGTATTTATGATATACATAATCCAATATAATTGTCGTTATACGGTTAATTTGCGTTTTAAAATCACTCACAAAAAAGAGATTAATCTGTATCTAAAACGAGGAATCAGAGCTGGAGATTGAAAAACAAAGGAATCAATGTTCAAGGATAATATGATACGGAAATTTGATGTATGAAAAGACTTATGGACATACCCGTTTAAAAAGGGAAATAAATAGAAAGATTATTAATTATTTTTAACGGACACAAACAAATCATGAAGAACCATGAAAGAAATTTATGTTAATCTATCATTACCTGATAATACCATGTACTGTGATCTGTTCCCTGTACTAGGTACCTGGGGTTCCGTAACATTGTCCTGTCTTCTCTGTCCTGCTGACCAATCCGTCTGTGATGTTAATGAAGTGTTCCCTGCACTGGCTCCTTGAGGTCCTGTAATATTGTCGAATGTCCTTTGAATGTCAGACCCATCCGTCTGTGATGATGATGACGTGATCACTGTACTGGCTCCCTGGGATTCAGACCCATCCGTCTGTAATGATGATGACGTGGTCCGTGTACTGGGTCCCTGAGATTCTGAAATATTGCCAAGTGTCCTTTGACCGTCAGACCCATCCGTCTGTGATGTTGATGACCTTATCCCTGTACTGGGTCCTTGAGATTCTGTAATATTGTCATGTGTTCTTTGGCCGTCAGACCCATCCGTCTGTGATGGTGATGACGTGGTCCCTGTACTGGGTCCCTGAGATTCTGTAATATTGTCAAGTGTTCTTTGGCCGTCAGACCCATCCATCTGCGATGGTGATGACGTCGTCCCTGTACTGGGTCCTTGAGATTCTGTAATATTGTCAAGTGTTCTTTGGCCGTCAGACCCATCAGTCTGTGATGGTGATGACGTGGTCCCTGTACTGGGTCCCTGAGATTCTGTAATATTGTCAAGTGTTCTTTGGCCGTCAGACCCATCCGTCTGTGATGGTGATGACGTGGTCCCTGTACTGGGTCCCTGAGATTCTGTAATATTGTCGAGTGTCCTTTGGCCGTTAGACCCATCCGTCTGAGATGTTGATGAGGTGGTCCTTGTACTTAGTCCCTGAGTTTCTGTAATATTGTCAAGTGTCCTTTGACCGTCAGACCCATCAGTCTGTGATGTTGATGACTTGATCCCTGCACTGGTTCCCTGAGATTCTGTGATATTGTCAAGTGTCCTTTGGTCGTCAGACCCATCAGTCTGTGATGTTGATGATGTGATCCCTGTACTGAGTCCCTGAGATTCTGTGATATTGTCAAGTGTCCTTTGGTCGTCAAACCCATCCGTCTGCGATGTTGATGACGTGGTCCCTGTACTGGGTCCCTGAGATTCTGTGATATTGTCAAGTGTCCTTTGGCCGTCAGACCCATCAGTCTGTGATGATGATGACGTGGTCCCTGTACTGGGTCCCTTAGATTCTGTAATAGTGATAAGTGTCCTTTGGCCGTCAGACCCATCCGTCAGTGTACTATGACCGTCAGACAAATGCATCTGTGATGTTGATGTGCCTGCCACTCCCTGATTTCCATCATGGCCTTGTGAATGCGTTGCCGTCGCCATGGCGACTCCAAAATTTTCTTCTTGACCTTGTGACCGCAATGTCGATTGCACTGTGCCTTCTTGACTGTCTCCATAATCCTGTGACGTGGGCTCCCTCGTGACTGTACAACCTCTATCGACACCTTTTGGCTGTGAGGATTCACTTGCTCTAGAAAAACACTTTCCCATTGTGTTGTATACACGGAGGCAGTTTACAGTAATCAAGTATTAGGATCTATTGAATTGTTGTGCTTAACTTTTTTCTTTCTTTTTCTGAAATGAAAATATAACGAGTTTATCAGACCTTGCTTGCCGATTACCCCTGTTCCCATGGGAGAATTTTCAAGGATTTATATTTCTGCTTTTTTTATCTCAGTGTCAAATCAAAGATGGTAGCACTTTGTGGTTAGGGAGTTTTAAAGTTTTGGGGTAAGTCCATTGATTTTGTTGTAAAAAATCACTGATATTTTTTATAACCAATTAACATTTGTCAATCTAATCTTAATCTATTATAATAAGCAGTTAAGCTTCTCAGTGAAGGATACATTTGTGACTGACAAATGTCGTCACTGAGGAAGTGCTATGGTCGATATGGTGTTATGGTAGCACCCTATGACGTCCCTTTGTCCATAGTTATGAATGTAAACGTCTTCAAATTGAATAGCATCATTTAAGAACAGATAAATTGGCAACATGGACCAGACATGCACGTTTCGGGTACTTAACCCTCGTCAGTGATCCTCAAATCTAAACAATGTAATTTGCCAAAAAGTATGAAAGTTACTATGTCGAAAAAACGTACCGAAAGACGTAGCAGGATGGGTGGGATATGATGCTACAGGACCCACGTTTTAGAAATTTCAAGAAATTTTGATAACAGAAATTTAGAATGCGTTGAAGGAACGATCAACCGAAATTGATCGAACTTGGCTACATGTGCCCTCGGGGACTCCTGGTCCACCAGCAGTGACACTCACCAAGTGGTATAAATGTAAACGTCTTCAAATTGATATTCTGACGTAGACTTTTTGTGCCATGACATACCAATTTATACGCACATGTAGCCAAAATCGATCAACTTCGTATGATCGTCTGTCTCTGCAACGCATTTGAAATTTATGTTACAATATTTCTTGAAATTTCTAAAGGGTGGGTCCTGTAGCATCATATCCCATCCATTCTGCTTCGTCTGTAGGTACATTTTCGGACATAATAATTTTCACACTTTTTGGCCATATATATTGTTTAGATTGAGGATCAGTGACGAGGGAAAAGTATCTGAAACGTGCATGTCTGGTCCATGCTGCAAATTTGTCTGTTTTTAAATAATGATATTGAATTTGAAGACATTTATTTTTTTATGATTTTTTATATATTTGAAAATATGTGACCTCATTTTATTAATAAATGTAGAGAAACATGCCAACATGAATAAGAAATATTTGCTCCTGAAAATGACTAGTTCACAAAGTTAATTACCTGATTTAAGAACTTTACACGTTGGTGTCGTTTTGTTGTATTGTTGCTCCCACGGTTTTTCTCTGTCGTCTGAACTTAGGTTCTAAAGAGTGACTTTTCACAGGACTCTTTTTTCAAAGATGGCGGAGGCCTTTTCCTGTTCGATCTTCCTTGTTGAAACTCTTGCCGTACAAGGTTTAATAACGATAATCTGTCACAGATACATGTTATATAGATGGCGGAGGAATTCCCCGATACTTACTTCCTCATAAGGGCACGAGGTCATAATGATGATGTTGTCATGAATCTGTTTCCTATTGTACATCTAACGGGGGGGGGGGGGGCGGACAGGGGGTAACTCTGTCCCCCCTCCCACCCTCTAACCTCCCCCTCCCGCTGCCACTTTCTCCCCCTCCTTTTCAACCTTCCCTTCCCTCCCCCCTGCAGCCTCCCTTACTCCCTCCTCCCGTCCCCATCTCTCTCCCTCCTCCCCTCCCTTCTTCCCTCCTCCCGTCCCCTTCTCTCCATCCTCCCCTCCCTTCCTCCCTCCAATTATCTCCCCTTCCCTCCTCCCTTCCCCCTTTCTCCCTCCTCCCCTCTCCCTTTCCCTCTGTCCAACCCCTCATCTATCAACGATGTATACTAAGTTTCAGTCTATGTACTTTAACAGGTTACTGATGATATGTTTCATGATAACGTATATTACTTTTTTTCAGAGAATTAGACAACAAGCCAAAAACATAACAAAACAAACACACAGGATATATATTATCTTAAAGTGGCTTCATTACTATTAATTCATACATATTTTAAGGTAGAATATTTTCATTTCCATATATTCAAATCTAACGTTAAATCTGATTTAAAAACAAAATATTATTCCTGGTTTCATGATTATACCGAGAACTTTAGCCATTTAAACTTTAACATTGGACCCTATGGGAAAAGTTAGAAAAATCCATTTTCAGAGTTGATAAAATGTAACTATAATAGTCTTCTTTCTCAAAGTCATATTAGTTTGTTAATCTGATAATTTTTCTTGAGAGAAAAGAACAGGGTAAGAAGGCAAAAATTTACCAGCTATTCTGACCTGAGTGATACTCTACCTAAAGAACCATTCTGACCTGAGTGATGCTCTACCTAAGGAACCATTCTGACCTGAGTGATACTCTACCTATGGAACCATTCTGACCTTAGTTATACTCTACCTAAGGAACCATTCTGACCTGAGTGATACTCTACCTAAAGAACTATACTGACCTGAGTGATACTCTACCTAAAGAACCATTCTGACCTGAGTGATACTCTACCAAAGGAACCATTCTGACCTGAGTGATTCTCTACCTGAAGAACCATTCTGACCTGAGTGATACTCTACCAAAGGAACCATTCTGAGCTGAGTGATTCTCTACCTAAAGAACCATTCTGACCTGAGTGATACTCTACCTTAGGAACCATTCTGACCTGAGTGATACTCTACCTAAGGAACCATTCTGACCTGAGTGATACTCATCCAAAGGAACCATTCTGACCTGAGTCATTCTCTACCTAAAGAACCATTCTGACCTGAGTGATACTCTACCTAAAGAACCCTTCTGACCTGAGTGATACTCTACATAAGGAACCAGTCTGACCTGAGTGATACTCTACCTAAGGAACCATTCTGACCTGAGTGATACTCTACCTAAGGAACCATTCTGACCTGAGTCATTCTCTACCTAAAGAACCATTCTGACCTGAGTGATACTCTACCTAAAGAACCCTTCTGACCTGAGTGATACTCTACATAAGGAACCAGTCTGACCTGAGTGATACTCTACCTAAGGAACCATTCTGACCTGAGTGATTCTCTACCTAAGGAACCATTCTGACCTGAGTCATTCTCTACCTAAAGAACCATTCTGACCTGAGTGATACTCTACCTAAAGAACCCTTCTGACCTGAGTGATACTCTACATAAGGAACCAGTCTGACCTGAGTGATACTCTACCTAGAGAACCATTCTCTGATACCACCGAAATTTTGGTCAACGGCCTGTCTTGGATGTCCATGATTTTGTTGTTACTTGTTATTCTCTAATTGCAAAAATTAAGGTATTCGACCAAAAAGAGATCTGAATGGCATAGCAACGAGATCAGTCCTTTTTTGTTTTGCTGCCTAAAAGACTGTGGAGTAACCTACTTCTAGGTACTCTGTTGCCATGAGTACCATCGTTGCAAAAACTATTTTCATACCTTTAGTGTTTCCTTACTTTCTTTATTACCAAAAATCGAATTAAAGGAAGCTGAATAAATTTGAAGACGTTAAACACTTTTAACTCCTTCAGTTTGGAAGGTTATGGTTTCGGTTTTCTGGGATTTAGAAAGTAATCTGTTGATAGATTACACGTATCTCCAGAAATGACAAATAAACAAATGACACTGTTACGGGAAAATGTTAAACTTAAGCGCCATGGAATGATCATTAAAGGTGCGTTGTTCCATCAGGACAATGCTCCTGTTCACAAGTTGTCATAGCTGCCATTCATGATTGTGGCTTTAATTTGATTGAGCATCCGTCTTGTTCACCTGTTCATGATTGTGGCTTTAATTTGATTGAGCATCCGCCTTGTTCACCTGTTTATGAATGTGGCTTTCATTTGATTGAGCATCCGTCTTGTTCACCTGTTCATGATTGTGGCTTTAATTTGATTGAGCATCCGTCTTGTTCACCTGTTCATGATTGTGGCTTTAATTTGATTGAGCATCCGCCTTGTTCACCGGTTCATGAATGTGGCTTTCATTTTATTGAGCATCCGTCTTGTTCACCTGTTCATGATTGTGGCTTTAATTTGATTGAGTATCTGCCTTGTTCACCTGTTTATGAATGTGACTTTCATTTGATTGAGCATCCACCTTGTTCACCTGTTCATAATTGTTGCTTTAATTTGATTGAACATTGAGCTTGTTCACCTGTTCATGATTGTGGCTTTAATTTGATTGAGCATCCGCCTTGTTTACCTGTTCATGATTGTGGCTTTAATTTGATTGAGCATCCACCTTGTTCACCTGTTCATGCTCCATCAGACTTTCATCTTTTTTTTTCAAAACTGAAAGCAGGCGTTTCTGACATCCACTTTTTGCCTGATGACGACGTCATACTTATATATGGCTTTCTGAGCAGTCATGTAGTAAATGCACGTAGTAAAGTAATAGTAAGACAATGTTAGATAGATCATTCGAGCCTTTGACTCAGAGCTTCAACGTCTATACTTTTTTTAGTTTTGAATACATGTATTTAATTGTCAGAGTATTGAATGTATTCCAGCACATATTTTTCAGATTTCTTGATGCATTCATGGTAGTGAGCGAGACTTGATGTTTATCTACGGACTCAAATCATTTTCAAGATCGCGATCTGTTCTTTACAATTCTTTGATCTACACAATAAATTCATGCTCTGTATGGCAAGAGGTACCTCTCAGATGAGTGTTGAGTTTAAATGGTAAATAATTTATTATCGTTTGAACATTGTGAGTTAGATCATTAACCACAATTGTGCTTTCTTCGAGACTTCTGGATAATCGTTAAAGTGGGAGGGGATTGTGTAATCCTTAGTCGGCAACGATTGTCCATTGGTCTTGTTAGTTTATGTGTAGTCATTTGTGTTTTCTGTGATGTGACTTGGTGTCCCGTGTCCCTTTACGTCATTTACGTGTCTGCTCTTGCGTTTTGTATTTGGTGTTTTGATGCTGTAATTGAGTTCTCTTGTTGTCATGAGCAAGTTGAAAAATCATATAAAATGTATATTCCTGTACTCCATGAAGTTGGATTATCTGAACAAAGAAATTGAACATGACTATGCTTTACCTGGCATGATTAAATGGAATGCTGTTGTTTGTAAAGCCATTTGGATGCTTCAGAATTGTCTTACCCCTCATTTAATACACGTTTTAGACATGAATTTCTATTTCACCATTTGTAAAAAAAAAAAAGGGGGGGGGGGGGCTAAGTTATCAAGAAAAAAAAAAATCGTTTAAGAAATTGAAATTTAAATTCAATGGTATCCATGTTCATTTTCTGTTGAAAAAAAGGTAACAAAATCTGCATAAAGGTATATACCTATATTTGTGATTGCCTTAGTAAGTAAAAAATCATCATAAAGGTATATACCTATATTTGTGATTGCCTTAGCAAGTAACAAAATCTACATAAAGGTATATACCTATATTTGTGATTGCCTTAGTAAGTAACAAAATCTACATAAAGGTATATACAAATATTTGTGATTGTCTTAGTAACAAAATCTGTATAAAGGTATATCCTATATTTGTGATTGCCTTAGTAAGTAATAAAATCTACATTAAGGTATATAACTATATTAGTGATTGCCTTACTAAATAACACAATCTACATAAAGATATATACCTATATCTGTGATTGTCTTAGTAAGTAACAAAATCTGTATAAAGGTATATACCTATATTTGTGATTGCCTTAGTAAGTAACAAAATCTACATAAAGGTATATACCTATATTTGTGATTGCCTTAGTAAGTAACAAAATCTACATTAAGGTATATACCTATATTTGTGATTGTCTTAGTAAGTAACAAAATCTACATAAAGGTATATACCTATATTTGTGATTGCCTTAGTAAGTAACAAAATCTACATTAAGGTATATACCTATATTTGTGATTGTCTTAGTAAGTAACAAAATCTACATAAAGGTATATACCTATATTTGTGATTGTCTTAGTAACAAAATCTGTATAAAGGTATATCCTGTATTTGTGATTGTCTTAGTAAGTAACAAAATCTACATAAAGGTATATACCTATATTTGTGATTGCCTTAGTAAGTAACAAAATCTACATTAAGGTATATACCTATATTTGTGATTGTCTTAGTAAGTAACAAAATCTACATAAAGGTATATACCTATATTTGTGATTGTCTTAGTAACAAAATCTGTATAAAGGTATATCCTATATTTGTGATTGTCTTAGTAAGTAACAAAATCTACATAAAGGTATATACCTATATTTGTGATTGCCCTAATAAGTAACAAAATCTACATAAAGGTATATACCTATATTTGTGATTGTCTTAGTAACAAAATCTGTATAAAGGTATATCCTATATTTGTGATTGTCTTAGTAACAAAATCTGTATAAAGGTATATACCTATATTTGTGATTGTCTTAGTAACAAAATCTGTATAAAGGTATATATCTATATTTGTGATTGCCTTAGTAAGTAATATAATCTGCATAAAAGTATATACCTATATTTCTGATTGCCTTAGTAAGTAACAAAATCTACATAAAGGTATATACCTATATTTGTGATTGCCCTAATAAGTAACAAAATCTGATCTACACAATAAATTGATGCTCTCCATGGCAAGAGGCACCTCTCAGATCAGTTTAATTGATAAATACTTTATTATTGTTTGAGCATGTCGAGTTAGATCATAAACCACAATTGTGCTTTCTTCGAGTAACAAAATCTGCATAAAGGTATATAACTTTATTTGTGATTGCCTTAGTAAGAAACCTCAAACATGGAGGTAATCCGCTGCTTTGAACATACATGTACTTTTTTTTACATCAGGTACATGTTCGTAAACTTTAGTTTTTAGTAAAACTTTTTTTTCCGTTTTTTAGAAAACAATGATATTATCTCTTCCTAGAATCTTCATGTCAATGTTTCACACTCGTTTCTCAGAAAGCTCGTGACAAAAAGTGGCGACTCTATTTCCATCCAGTGAGGAATATTTTGCTTGAGAGTTGACTTCCGTATGGAATTTAAAACACCTGAAGTTGCCATAGACGCATCATATATATTTCTAATACGATACAGTAATAAAATTAGCCATCACACTTCTCAAGACATTGAGTTAATATTTTATAATTTATCAGTACTTAAAAGATGCTACTTAATTTGAAGACGTTTAACTTTTGTACCACATGGTGAGAGTCGTGCTTGTGGACCAGGAGTCCAAGTGCTTATGGACCAGGGGCCAAGTTCGATCAACTTCGGTTGATCATTTCTTCAAAGCATTCGTGAATCTCTGTTATCAAAAATCTTGAAATTGGCGTTATAACTTTCAGAGTATGTCTAAAACTCTAAATTGACCGTCGAAATGACAATTACTCAATCTGTATTAAATTATTTATGAAGAGACTTCAAAAATTAAATGATTATAAAAGGTTGTCTTTTGTCTCCCTCTGTTTGTCTCCCTCTGTTTGTCTCTCTCTGTTTGTCTCTTTCTGTTTGTCTCCCTCTGTTTGTCTCCCTCTGTTTGTCTCCCTCTGTTTGTCTCCCTGTGTTTGTCTCCCTCTGTTTGTCTGTCTCTGTTTGTCTCCCTCTGTTTGTCTCCCTCTGTTTGTCTCTCTCTGTTTGTCTCCCTCTGTTTGTCTCCCTCTGTTTGTCTCCCTCTGTTTGTCTCTCTCTGTTTGTCTCCCTCTGTTTGTCTCCCTCTGTTTGTCTCTTTCTGTTTGTCTCCCTCTGTTTGTCTCCCTCTGTTTGTCTCTCTCGGTTTGTCTCCCTCTGTTTGTCTCCCTCTGTTTGTCTCTCTCTCTGTTTGTCTCCCTCTGTTTGTCTCCCTCTGTTTGTCTCTCTCTCTCTGTTTGTCTCTCTCTGTTTATCTCCCTCTGTTTGTCTCCCTCTGTTTGTCTCATATTTCATTTCTTGTGAGATAGTTCTGTTTTAAATTAAATTTTGTCAAGATTTTGTAAACTTTTGGGATTAATTGTCTGTCACTTTTATTCCAAAACGTATGAATTCCGCACCTTTTTTTAATTTTAGTAATTTCTGAACGAAGGTAACATTTCCACATTATTAAGAATGCTCGCTCTCATATAAGGCTGTATATTGTTCAAGTATCACGCAGAATGTCCGTTTAGTATCATCAGGATCATATACAAGGTATTAAAGGCCTCGCTTTGGATGGAAATTCTGTCGTTCTCTTATCCTTCTTATTTCATTTATTATGTCAAGTGAAAGGTATTGTGTTAAATTTCCAATGTAATATACTCTGTTGCATGTAATGGTCTAGATTTCAAAAGAAGATGCGAATAATTTATGTAAACTTTCAAGAAAGTATGTACTAGTTAACCTTGACCTTATGATATCTTAGTAATTTCTAAATCTGATCTTTGAAAATCCAAATGAATGACATTTTTTTGACAATCTGATGTTATATTTGTATTTCAAAAAGCGCTTAATAGATATAAAAAGACAAAGAATGTCATTCAATATATAATATGGGCGTATTCCGATAAACAGTACGAATGTTTTTGACAATATCACGATAGTTCTTATTTCTAATTTATGTTCTGTTGATTTCAAAGTGTAAATGAGTTAAAGAAGATCCTGACGACAGTCTCAACAGCACTCACACCAGAGCACCAAATTGAGCATCGACGGACATATATTGTATGACTGTTTCGTTCGGTCAAAATCTATGCACAAGCCATCACGAGTCGGATAAATGACTTAAAGTATTCTTTCCGTTTTACGAAAGCACGTCATTGTATTTGAATAGAGTATTGACCAAATCGTGTGGAAATTTGAATTGAAGCAACGTATATTACTTATTATGTACAAAAGGCCTGCTTCATTGTCCACGTTTGCTTATTATAGGAAAAAAATCAGTGGTAAAAACAAAAGTACAAAGAACACTGGATGAAAAATTATCTTTACGCGGCCACGTAAAGCTAGCGTAAAGATAGCGTAAAGACCGGAGGATCTTTACGCGGACTTTACACGCCCGCGTAAAGAAGCGTAATGACCTGGATTCTTTAAGTTATCTTTACGCTTTCTGTACGCTTTCTTTACCCATACAAACATCTTTGATAATTACGTTTTTGTACACATCTATACTGTTGCCAACCGACAAATAAGATATTATCTTCTAAATAAAAAAAAAAAAAGGAAAAAGCAGTCATTTTTGAAATGTTTAAATGAGGAGCTGTTATCCTTGACAGAAGCTGCTATTACATAATTAAAATTGAAAATGGGGGATAATTTGTTGAAACTATAATCAAAGAAAACTAATATCCAGTAGTTGCGTTTATTTCAGTATGTGTATTTTACCTTCGGTAGGAAGAGGTTTTTTTTTTTCTTTCTTTTCGTTTGTTATATTTTAGGTTTCCTTTAAATACTAATGAAAATAAATTTAAATAGGAGAATCAAAGTAAATCTTACAAATATATATTGGAAAGAGTCCTTGTTGACACTTCACCCCTCGCATCTATGTGTGAGGGTGAATTAACAGTCGGAGGGTGTCATTTACCCGGGGAAAAATACAATCGATAACGTACCACGTCACCTGACCATGTTTTCATCGTAACTGTTACTGTAACATCTAAACATACGCGTAGATGTACACATGTACGTCCCAGTTTTCTTTTGTACGTTATTTTTTCGATCATTTTTTTAATTATTCATGACAAAAGGAGTGGCACATGCACTCCTCAGAATTAAGGAGAAAAAAAAAACGAAAATAAAAAACTATCGGGGGAAAAAAACAAGTTATCTATTCTGAAAGCATACAGGTACGTGCTTAAAGTATACCTTAGTATCGATAGAAATACTCTAAAATTAACTGAATCCCATAGAATAGCAATTTTGAACTTTGAATTTATTCTTTCCTTTTATGTCGCTTAACTTTATTTATCGTCTTCAAATGGTATCATTTTGATACATACTTATTGGATATTAATAATATTTTTGTATTAGTTTGTAGAGAAAACAAAGACATTAAATGACAAAGCGTAACGGTAGATATGAAAAAGATTCTCCCATTAAATCGAGAAAATTAATTTTATTATTTTATTTAAAGTATTGGCAAAAATTGAATAGCGAATCACTGAGTAAATCACGCATATGATATTTTCTGAGACGTTTTTTATTTCTCACCCTCACCCTCAACCACTCCCCCTCGCTCCTCAAGTCCTACGTATGAAGGGGAACGATTGAATGTTATCTACATTGATTTTATTTAAAACATCACCAAAGCATCACAATTCCCGTCGGGCTTTTGATTTGGCGAAGATTACCTTTGTATTTTTAGCTTATTCGATGTACAAAAGAGAAAAAAATGATATTTGGTCAGAAAATAAGTACAATTTCATACATTTAAAAAACAGATTTTCAACTTTTGGAATTAAACAGTTCGTCTACAAGATGGAAATATTGTTTTGATGATAGGTGTGAATGGGGTCCTCTATAAGGTCTCTTTCGTACTAATTAGTTACATGTTATGATGACATGTACCTGATTTACCTGTACAGGTAGAATGCTATTTAAAGAATGTAAACAAATAAAGTTATTTTATTTTCAAATCGATAATAAAAGTATTTGTATAGAAAGAAGAATAGAAAGAGAGAAAAAAGAATAGATAGAAGAGAAATAATTGAAATAGAGAAAGAATAGAAAGAAAGAAAGAATTTAAAGAATAGAAAGAAATAGGACGGAAAGAGAAAAAACGGAGGAAAAACAGACAGAAAATCTTAAATGACATTTGAAATGCTCGCTTGCGAAGATAGTGTAAAAAAAACACACACACACATATGTAAATAAACTATGTACATCTTGAGGAGATGGACAATACATCATTAGAAAATCGGATACCCCCGCCCCACCCCACCCTCTAGTCAGCTAGATTCGCTTACGCGTCTCCCGCGGGTAATCAAAGGCGCGGTCATATCTTGTGATGTGTGGTTGACACGACCGGATGTTTATTCGGCAATGGACATAGAGAAAGTCGACACTTTATTCAATCCATTGGCGGATCTGAGATATTTTTCAGAGCGGGAGGAGGGGTTGAACAGTTAGGATTTTTAAAAGGGGAGAGGGCCTTACGCGACTATTTATAAACAATTTATGTAACATCTAGTTTTGATTTCTTTTTATTCATTTCTTTGTTTCTTGATTTTAAAGAAATTTTGTTAACGTTGTATTTCTAGAATATCAATGATGTAATAAAAATAATAATTAACCGAAAGAAAAAAACCCAGAAAAGAAATAAACAAACAAAACAAACACCCCCCCCCCCCGAAAAAAAAAAAAAAAGAAACAAACAATAGTAAAATCATCAAAGATAGCCAATGACAGTCTTATTTATTGAAATGCATTGAATTATTAAACTTATAATTTTTCAGGGAATATTACGTCAAATGGAAGTTTTTCTTTTTCGTAATTTTTCTGTTTACCTTATTTAAATGGAAAATCCTACACCTAAACAAGAAAACATTATTATGGTTTTTTTTATAGGGAGTCCAACCCGACAGAAGGGATCCAGGTTTTGAATTTCAAGATAAAAAGTAAAATAGTTGTTTTATCTGTAAATTCCGCCTTGAATCTAAAAGAAAGGAGGTGATAACCCTACCGATTGACGATACCATATTCGTATACTGTTCAAGTGTTTTGAATTAGGCTATGTACTATATGTATTTACACCCGCCCTAATTAAATGTTGATTTGGGTTGCCTACCTACGGCGAAATGAAAGAGAGCTTCCGTTAATGCAGTATATACCTGTTCTGAACTTGATCCACTATGAATTATCCTAACGGAAGGTTTAACATCAACTTGATAAACTTTGAGTTTTACGGTACATGGTAGCATAATAGCATTTCTATTTTTCACTTTTTTACATAATCCCCGACTATTTAAAATTTGTAACAAAAAATTAAATAAATCAATAAATACATCGATAGATAAAAAAGAATAAATAAACGCATGTTCAAATATATCTTTCTTCTTTCTTAATTTTCTCAAATACTACTTTAATCATTTTAAGAAGCGTAAGCGGCGAAGCCGGAGGTAAGCTTATTCTGTTTTAACTAACTTCATAATTATGCGGTAATATTTTTTGTGATTTTATCAATCATTCATTAATTTATTTTTTCCTTCTGATTTAAAAAGAAAATTAACAAAATGTTAAATCGACCTGAAGCTACTCTCGTGCATTTATGTCACATACCGTTCAATATCCGGTTAATTATAATATACAAGGTTAACCCCCACCCGCCAGCGGCGAATTAGCGAGGCTATTTATAAATTACATAAACAAAGGTAATATCGGGTTTAAAAATAGTGATGACTGATATATTGATTTACAAACTCATGAAACTGTGAACCTTTTTAGTACTAGTTAGATACAATGTGATTACTTACATATAAGCTTTAGTAACTGTTGAATATTTGTAAGAGGCGCGGTAGTCAAGTGGGTAAAGTCGTGGACTTCAGATTCCGTGGACATGGGAGGGAATAGGATCGAATCCGCGCGGGTTTTGTTGATGGTTATTTTTCTTTTTTCGTTTTTTTTTTTTTTGTCAAACAACCATTACAAAATACGTCTTTATTTCTCTCAAATTGTATAAAGTTTAAAGAAAATAAAAGAATAAAATGTAAAAGTGACAGAGAGCTGCGTAAAGAATCCAGGTCATTACGCTCCTAAACGCTCGATGTAAAGGTTGCGTAAAGATAGTGTAAATATACGTAAAGCTCGCGTAAAGCTGACTTAAAGGTACCTTTACGCTCTCTTTACGCTCTCTTTACATTTCCTTTACACGGAGCGTAAAGATTTACTTTCATCTTGTGGAAGACGTCTGCTTTTAGTAACACCTGACCAGAATATTGCTCTCTATGTTACGTATCGGCCCTGATCTAGTTATGGTTTACTGTTTTAGTAATAAATGTCCAGAATCCTGCTCTCCGTCTAAGTATCATATCGGCCATGATCTAGTTATAGTATACTGTTATAGTAATTCATGAACAGAATACTGCTCCCCGTCTAAGTATCGTATCGGCCATGATCTAGTTATGGTATACTGTTATAGTAATTCATGACCAGAATACTGCTCTCTGTCTAAGTATCGTATCGGTCATGATCTAGTTATGGTATACTGTTATAGTAATTCATGTCCAGAATACTGCTTTCCGTCTAAGTATCGTATCGGCCCTGATCTAGTTATGGTATACTGTTTATAGTAATTCATGTACAGAATACTACTCTCTGTCTAAGTATCGTATCGGCCCTGATCTAGTTATGGTATACTGTTTATAGTAATTCATGTACAGAATACTGCTCTCTGTCTAAGTATCGTATCGGCCATGATCTAGTTATAGTATACTGTTATAGTAATTCATGTCCAGAATACTACTCTCTGTCTAAGTATCGTATCGGCCATGATCTAGTTATAGTATACTGTTATAGTAATTCATGAACAGAATACTGCTCCCCGTCTAAGTATCGTATCGGCCATGATCTAGTTATAGTATACTGTTTATAGTAGTTCATGACCAGAATACTGCTCTCTGTCTAAGTATCGTATCGGTCATGATCTAGTTATGGTATACTGTTATAGTAGTTCATGACCAGAATACTGCTTTCCGTCTAAGTATCGTATCAGCCATGATCTAGTTATAGTATACTGTTATAGTAATTCATGACCAGAATACTGCTTTCCGTCTAAGTATCGTATCAGCCATGATCTAGTTATAGTATACTGTTATAGTAATTCATGACCAGAATACTGCTTTCCGTCTAAGTATCGTATCAGCCATGATCTAGTTATAGTATACTGTTATAGTAGTTCATGACCAGAATACTGCTTTCCGTCTAAGTATCGTATCAGCCATGATCTAGTTATAGTATACTGTTATAGTAGTTCATGACCAGAATACTGCTTTCCGTCTAAGTATCGTATCAGCCATGATCTAGTTATAGTATACTGTTATAGTAATTCATGTCCAGAATACTGCTCTCTGTCTAAGTATCGTATCGGTCATGATCTAGTTATGGTATACTGTTTATAGTAGTTCATGACCAGAATACTGCTCTCCGTCTAAGTATCGTATCGGCCATGATCTAGTTATAGTATACTGTTATAGTAATTCATGACCAGAATACTGCTTTCCGTCTAAGTATCGTATCGGCCATGATCTAGTTATGGTATCCTGTTTATAGTAGTTCATGACCAGAATACTGCTCTCTGTCTAAGTATCGTATCAGCCATGATCTAGTTATAGTATACTGTTATAGTAATTAATGACCAGAATACTGCTCTCTGTCTAAGTATCGTATCGGTCATGATCTAGTTATAGTATACTGTTATAGTAATTCATGACCAGAATACTGCTTTCCGTCTAAGTATCGTATCGGTCATGATCTAGTTATAGTATACTGTTATAGTAATTCATGACCAGAATACTGCTTTCCGTCTAAGTATCGTATCGGTCATGATCTAGTTATGGTATACTGTTATAGTAATTCATGACCAGAATACTGCTTTCCGTCTAAGTATCGTATCGGTCATGATCTAGTTATAGTATACTGTTATAGTAATTCATGACCAGAATACTGCTCTCCGTCTAAGTATCGTATCGGTCATGATCTAGTTATGGTATCCTGTTTATAGTAGTTCATGACCAGAATACTGCTCTCCGTCTAAGTATCGTATCGGTCATGATCTAGTTATAGTATACTGTTATAGTAATTCATGACCAGAATACTGCTTTCCGTCTAAGTATCGTATCGGCCATGATCTAGTTATAGTATACTGTTATAGTAATTCATGAACAGAATACTGCTCTCCGTCTAAGTATCGTATCGGCCATGATCTAGTTATAGTATACTGTTATAGTAATTCATGACCAGAATACTGCTCTCCGTCTAAGTATCGTATCGGTCATGATCTAGTTATGGTATCCTGTTTATAGTAGTTCATGACCAGAATACTGCTCTCCGTCTAAGTATCGTATCGGTCATGATCTAGTTATAGTATACTGTTATAGTAATTCATGACCAGAATACTGCTTTCCGTCTAAGTATCGTATCGGCCATGATCTAGTTATAGTATACTGTTATAGTAATTCATGACCAGAATACTGCTCTCCGTCTAAGTATCGTATCGGCCATGATCTAGTTATAGTATACTGTTATAGTAATTCATGAACAGAATACTGCTCTCCGTCTAAGTATCGTATCGGCCATGATCTAGTTATAGTATACTGTTATAGTAATTCATGACCAGAATACTGCTTTCCGTCTAAGTATCGTATCAGCCATGATCTAGTTATAGTATACTGTTATAGTAATTCATGACCAGAATACTACTCTCTGTCTAAGTATCGTATCGGTCATGATCTAGTTATGGTATACTGTTTATAGTAGTTCATGACCAGAATACTGCTTTCCGTCTAAGTATCGTATCGGCCATGATCTAGTTATAGTATACTGCTATAGTAATTCATGACCAGAATACTACTCTCCGTCTAAGTATCGTATCGGCCATGATCTAGTTATAGTATACTGTTATAGTAATTCATGACCAGAATACTGCTTTCCGTCTAAGTATCGTATCGGTCATGATCTAGTTATAGTATACTGTTATAGTAATTCATGACCAGAATACTGCTCTCCGTCTAAGTATCGTATCGGCCATGATCTAGTTATAGTATACTGTTTATAGTAGTTCATGACCAGAATACTGCTTTCCGTCTAAGTATCGTATCGGCCATGATCTAGTTATAGTATACTATTTATAGTAGTTCATGAACAGAATACTACTCTCCGTCTAAGTATCGTATCGGCCATGATCTAGTTATAGTATACTGTTTATAGTAGTTCATGACCAGAATACTGCTTTCCGTCTAAGTATCGTATCGGCCATGATCTAGTTATAGTATACTGTTTATAGTAGTTCATGACCAGAATACTGCTCTCCGTCTAAGTATCGTATCGGCCATGATCTAGTTATGGTATACTGTTATAGTAGTTCATGACCAGAATACTGCTTTCCGTCTAAGTATCGTATCGGTCATGATCTAGTTATGGTATACTGTTTATAGTAGTTCATGACCAGAATACTACTCTCCGTCTAAGTATCGTATCGGTCATGATCTAGTTATGGTATACTGTTTATAGTAGTTCATGACCAGAATACTGCTCTCCGTCTAAGTATCGTATCGGTCATGATCTAGTTATGGTATACTGTTTATAGTAGTTCATGACCAGAATACTACTCTCCGTCTAAGTATCGTATCGGCCATGATCTAGTTATAGTATACTGTTTATAGTTATTCATGAACAGAATACTGCTCTCCGTCTAAGTATCGTATCGGTCATGATCTAGTTATAGTATACTGTTATAGTAATTCATGACCAGAATACTGCTTTCCGTCTAAGTATCGTATCGGTCATGATCTAGTTATGATATACTGTTATAGTAATTCATGACCAGAATACTGCTCTCTGTCTAAGTATCGTATCGGCCATGGTCTAGTTATAGTATACTGTTTATAGTAATTCATGACCAGAATACTGCTCTCCGTCTAAGTATCGTATCGGCCATGATCTAGTGGTGGTATACTGTTTATAGTAATTCATGAACAGAATACTGCTCTCCGTCTAAGTATCGTATCGGCCATGATCTAGTGGTGGTATACTGTTTATAGTAATTCATGAACAGAATACTGCTCTCCGTCTAAGTATCGTATCGGCCATGATCTAGTTATGGTATACTGTTATAGTAGTTCATGACCAGAATACTGCTCTCTGTCTTAGTATCGTATCGGCCATGATCTAGTTATGGTATACTGTTATAGTAGTTCATGACCAGAATACTACTCTCCGTCTAAGTATCGTATCGGTCATGATCTAGTTATAGTATACTGTTATAGTAATTCATGACCAGAATACTGCTCTCCGTCTAAGTATCGTATCGGCCATGATCTAGTTATAGTATACTGTTATAGTAGTTCATGACCAGAATACTGCTCTCTGTCTTAGTATCGTATCGGCCATGATCTAGTTATCGTATACTGTTTATAGTAATTCATGACCAGAATACTGCTCTCTGTCTAAGTATCATATCGGCCATGATCTAGTTATGGTATACTGTTTATAGTAATTCATGACCAGAATACTCCTCCCCGTCTAAGTATCGTATCGGCCATGATCTAGTTATAGTATACTGTTTATAGTAATTCATGACCAGAATACTCCTCCCCGTCTAAGTATCATATCGGCCATGATCTAGTGGTGGTATTCTGTTTATAGTAGTTCATGACCAGAATACTACTCTCCGTCTAAGTATCGTATCGGTCATGATCTAGTTATGGTATACTGTTTATAGTAATTCATGACCAGAATACTCCTCCCCGTCTAAGTATCGTATCGGCCATGATCTAGTTATAGTATACTGTTTATAGTAATTCATGACCAGAATACTCCTCCCCGTCTAAGTATCATATCGGCCATGATCTAGTGGTGGTATTCTGTTTATAGTAGTTCATGACCAGAATACTACTCTCCGTCTAAGTATCGTATCGGCCATGATCTAGTTATAGTATACTGTTTATAGTAATTCATGACCAGAATACTCCTCCCCGTCTAAGTATCATATCGGCCATGATCTAGTGGTGGTATTCTGTTTATAGTAGTTCATGACCAGAATACTACTCTCTGTCTAAGTATCATATCGGTCATGATCTAGTTATGGTATACTGTTATAGTAATTCATGACCAGAATACTGCTCTCTGTCTAAGTATCGTATCGGCCATGATCTAGTTATAGTATCCTGTTTATAGTAATTCATGAACAGAATACTACTCTCCGTCTAAGTATCGTATCGGTCATGATCTAGTTATAGTATACTGTTTATAGTAGTTCATGACCAGAATACTACTTTCCGTCTAAGTATCGTATCGGCCATGATGTAGTTATGGTATACTGTTATAGTAATTCATGACCAGAATACTGCTCTCCGTCTAAGTATCGTATCGGCCATGATCTAGTTATAGTATACTGTTTATAGTAGTTCATGAACAGAATACTGCTCTCCGTCTAAGTATCGTATCGGTCATGATCTAGTTATAGTATACTGTTTATAGTAGTTCATGACCAGAATACTACTTTCCGTCTAAGTATCGTATCGGCCCTTATCTAGTGGTGGTATACTGTTATAGTAGTTCATGACCAGAATACTGCTCTCCGTCTAAGTATCGTATCGGTCATGATCTAGTTATAGTATACTGTTTATAGTAGTTCATGACCAGAATACTACTTTCCGTCTAAGTATCGTATCGGCCATGATGTAGTTATGGTATACTGTTATAGTAATTCATGACCAGAATACTGCTCTCCGTCTAAGTATCGTATCGGTCATGATCTAGTTATAGTATACTGTTTATAGTAGTTCATGACCAGAATACTACTTTCCGTCTAAGTATCGTATCGGCCATGATGTAGTTATGGTATACTGTTATAGTAATTCATGACCAGAATACTGCTCTCTGTCTAAGTATCGTATCGGCCATGATCTAGTTATAGTATACTGTTATATTAGTTCATGACCAGAATACTACTCTCTGTCTAAGTATCGTATCGGCCATGATCTAGTTATAGTATACTGTTTATAGTAGTTCATGAACAGAATACTGCTCTCTGTCTAAGTATCGTATCGGTCATGATCTAGTGGTGGTATACTGTTTATAGTAGTTCATGACCAGAATACTACTCTCTGTCTAAGTATCGTATCGGCCATGATCTAGTTATAGTATACTGTTTTTAGTAATTCATGACCAGAATACTGCTCTCTGTCTAAGTATCGTATCAGCCATGATCTAGTTATAGTATACTGTTATAGTAATTCATGACCAAAATACTGCTCTCCGTCTAAGTATCGTATCGGCCATGATCTAGTTATAGTATACTGTTATAGTAATTCATGACCAGAATACTGCTCTCTGTCTAAGTATCGTATCGGTCATGATCTAGTTATAGTATACTGTTATAGTAATTCATGAACAGAATACTGCTCTCTGTCTAAGTATCGTATCGGCCATGATCTAGCTATGTTGTACTGTTTTAGTAATCCCGACCAGAATACTGTTCTCCGTGTATGTATCGTATCGGCCATGATCTAGCTATGTTGTACTGATTTAATAATCCCGACCAGAATACTGTTCTCTGTCTATGTATCGTATCGGCCATGATCTAGTTATGTTGTACTGTTTTAGTAATCCTGACCTAGTTATGGTGTACTGTTTTAGTAATCCCGACCAGAATACTGTTCTCTGTCTATGTATCGTATCGGCCGTGATCTAGTTATGGTTTACTGTTTTAGTTATTCCGACCAGAATACTGATCTCCGTATATGTATCGTATCGGCCATGATCTAGTTAGGGTATACTGATTTTAGTTTTACCTGACCAGAATACTGCTCCCTGTTTTTGTATCGTATCGGCGATGATCTAGTTATGTTGTACTGTTTTAGTAATCCCGACCAGAATACTGTTCTCCGTATATGTATGGTATCCGCCATGATCTAGTTATGGTATACTGTTTTAGTAATCCCGACCAGAATGCTGTTCTCTGTCTGTGTATCATATCGGCCGTGATCTAGTTATGTTGTACTGTTTTAGTAATCCCGACCAGAATACTGTTCTCCGCATATGTATCGTATCGGCCGTGATCTAGTTATGGTGTACTATTTTAGTTATACCTACCAGAATACTGCTCTCCGTATATGTATTGTATCCGCCGTGATCTAGTTATGGTGTACTGTTTAAGAAATCCCGACCAGAATTCTGTTCTCTGTCTATATATCGTCCATGATCTACTTATGGTGTACTGTTTTTATAAATACAGACCAGAATACTGCTCTCCGTATCTGTATCGTATCGGCCATGATCTAGTTATTGTGTACTGTTTCGTAATCCCGACCAGAATAATGTTCTCTGCATATGTATGGTATCCGCCGTTATCTAGTTATGGTATACTATTTTAGTAATACCTACCAGAATACTGCTCTCCGTATATGTATCGTATCGGCCATGATCTACTTATGTTGTACTGTTTTTATGAATACAGACCAGAATACTGCTTTCCGTATATGTATCGTATCCGCCATGATCTAGTTGTGGTGTACTGTTTTAGTAATCCCGACCAGAATTCTGTTCGAATTCTATTATACCGAAGTGTTCCAACTCTAATACCTTCTTGAAGAAAATTTCACACCAAGACACGTGTTTTGAATGTTAAACGTCTTCAAATTCAATAGCATCATTTTAAGACCTGATAAATTTACAGCATGGACCAGACATGCACGTTTCGTGTACTAAACCCTTGTCAGTGATCCTCAGTCTAAACAATGTAATATGGCCAAAAAGTATGAAAAATATTATGTCCAAAAATGTACCAAAAGAAGTAGCAGAATGGGTGGGATATGATGCTACATGACCCACGTTTTAGAAATTTCAAGAAATTTTGTAACAGAAAATTTCAAATGCGTTGAAAAGACAGATGATCGACCGAAGTTGATCGAACTTGGCTACATGTGCCCTCGGGGACTCTTGGTCCACCAGCAGTGACAACAAGTAGTTCAAATATTAAACGTCTTCAAATTCAATAGCATCAATTTAAGACCTAAATTTACAGCATTGACCAGACATGCACGTTTCGGGTACTAAACCCTCGTCAGTGATCCTAAGTCTAAACAATGTGATATGGCCAAAAATTATGAAAAAAATTATGTCCTAAAATATTCAATTCCCATCAGTGTTGCTTCCAGCGGAGCCGCCATAATTCAGTTTAGAAGCGCCCTCTTCTTTCATTTCTCTGAATTTAAATTTGTTCATTTGCTTTGCAGAGAGTGATCGTCTCCGAATTTCCTGTAGGGTCGATTCAGAAGCATATCCAAATAAAATCTATGTTCAAAATAGCATTGGAGGAATGGTGCTTAGATGTTAACCTCCTTTAATTTCGATGATAATTTTGAATGCTATGCCAAGTTTTCGAAAGAGTAAAATAATATCGATGATGTCGAATCGATAAAGGGCCAAAAATGAGGCTTCTTTCATGCGACAGAGATTGAAAAAAAGTAATTAATACTTTTCTAAACATCGAGTCACGGGGAACGATATTAACTGATCCACAATGCACAATGCAACAAGAAGTAAGTGTTTTTAATAATAATATCGAAGTGTTCCAACTCCATACCTTCTTGAAGAATATTTCAAACCATTTTTATGCACCAGACAAATGTTTCAAATATGTATCGTATCAGCCATGATCTAGTTATGATGAACTGCTTTAAGTTATCCCGACCGGTCCTTGTCATGGGAGTATAGGAATATTCTCCAGTGCTTCTTACGAAGCTTAAAACCAGAACCCAGGATATATAAATCAGACCGGATGATATCAATATTATATACAAGGTGGGACAGCATAATGGGTGACGAGTTCCTCATATCGACCGTTAAACTACTATGTTATTAAATCGGTTGAAAAATTTCTTCACAAAGATAAAATGAATGTTTCCATATTTTTAAGAATGCTCTGGTACATAACTCCAGATTGTTCTACTATCATGCCGAGTATACATTTGATGACAGCAAGATCATAGAAGGCATAGAAGGTCGTTGATAATTCTTACACATTTTCGATGGAAATTCTGTCTACTTATGATCATTCTTATTTTATCTATTATATCAAATTCATAGGCAGGTTGTGAACCTCCGGGTTTTAAAAGAAACTAAGAGTAGTTCATATAACTTTTAAGGAAGTATTAACCAGTAAAACTTGTCCTAAAATTGTACATTTTATGCATGAAAATCAATTACTTTACCATCTGATGTTCTGTTGATCGTTGGGGATACATATTTCAAAAGTCGAGGAAAAATTAATGGGGGGGGGGGTGATTTTGCAAGAATTTATATCTAAAGCGCTAAAATATGAACTAAAAATATTCTCTGACAAATGTCATTCAATATAATTATACAATCTGTTCCGGGTGCAATCCGAAATATAAAACAAGAATGGATGGAATAAACGATATGACATGGGTCCTTATTTCTAATTTACGTTTTCTGGATTGGAAACTGTAAAGTACAATTATTTCCTTGTAAGTCTCTCTTCAATTTGTATATGCTATGTCTGTTTAAGTCGGTCAAAATCTACGTACAAACTATCACGAGGCGGATGACTGTATACAAGTATTTTTTCGTTTCAAAGTACGTCATTGTATTTGAATAGAGTTTTGATCACACTTTGTGAAAATTTCAGTTGAATCGGCGTTACTTTCTTATTATTGAAAAGAAACATTTTAATTGTCCATGATTTCTTATAATGAAAAAAAACCTCATAGTTTAGGGAAAATGCAGCTTTTAAAGATAAGAAGATTAAAGTAATTAGATTCTATTCAGTTTCTGGATAAATCGATAAAAACTTAAAGTCATACTATCACGAGATGTTTTAAGGTATATAAGTATTTTTTCCGCTTTCACTAGTTCCTTTAGTAAGTTCGGAGAAGACTTTGACCTAAAGGATAAAGATTCAAATGGATTATGCGTAGTAAAAATCAATAATACAAAACGGAAATTATTTCTTGATACAACACTTTATATCATGTTATATTGTCAACGACAAGGCAATCCATTGAAATAATCTCTTAGGGCGTGTGATCCTTAAACGGTAGTGCAAATATACGGAATGACAAAAGTATACTGTACTGGGTTAATTTGTGTAAATTGACCGCGCTTGTTTATATTTAGTTTTTGTGAATTTTATCGTCAGGTGTTATAATTTGTTTAGGAGGTTTACTCGGGACTTAGGTTTGCACAAATTTTACAGTGAATACACTTAACGAAATATGTAATCTGAATGAAAATGTTCACTGTAAACGTTCAAATCAAATTATAACACTTGACGATTCCCGTTACATTAGTATTATGAAGAAAGAAAATCAAGTATGAATACAATTGACCAGGAAAACGTCATACATATTCTAAGAGGGAGAACTCTAAAACTTTTTTTTTCATTCTGAAAGCAGAGTTACTCGTAAAAGAAATGTATTGTAGAAATCAGTGCATGTTATATCTATAAATCAAAACTCAATAAACTCAAACGTTATATTTAGTATGTACATTTCATATGTTGCATTAAAAGAGAAGAATTCTAAAACTTTATTTTTTCTTTTCATTTCCAAAGCAACATGTACTGTCGAAATAGGTGAGTGTTATCTATATGTATCAAAATTAAAGGTCAATTGTTTGGATAAAAATAAATTTCAAAAAAAAAAATTATAAAAATGCTTTTTGAAAAATGTTTCAAAACTGAAAAGACTGATACGAAAGGATGTTCTTTAACATATATTATCATATATCTTTATACTACATAATTAAGAAATGAAAAGAAGGAATGTTTCATGAATTTATTCACCAGTGATTGAAAACAAAGGAGGGGATCTCCAACAACACCAGGTTTTAGCACCCACAGCAAAAACCCAAAAACACTCAATGCAAAAACACAAAGCAGACAAGCACAGAAAGAGACGCATAAGGGACAAGGAACGTCAACGCACAACACAGAAACATAAAACACTAAGGACTACACATAAACCAACGACACCCATGGGCAACCGGTGCAAACTTAGGACGGCCATCTGCCACGGAAATAACAGAAGGTGAAACTCTAACAAAAAAAAACCAAAACTGATTCCAAATACCATAATGAAGAGGCGTGTTAATTCTTAAAGCTCATATAAAACATTATATTAAACAGAACTTTTCCATGAGAAAAAATCAAAACAGACGGACTAGATACACAAGAACAATTTTTAAGATAAACAAATGTCAAAGTTGAACGCAGAAGTTATGGTGCCAATTTGCAAAGTTTAACCACACTCAAATACCACACGACTCATGTTACAAATTTAGCTTTAATCCTATTGTTTCTCTCTTTGAATTACGTATAATCAACGGGGAGATTTGCTAAATGTCAAACACAAATTACCGAAGAACGTTTGTATGACACATTCGAAGATGTTTTGACATTTGTACAACTTGGTGAGTGTCACTGCTGATGGACCAGAAGTCCCCGAGGACACATGTAGCTAAGTTCGATCAACTTCGGTTGATCTTTTCTTCAACGCATCTGAAAATTTCTGTTATCAGAATTTCTTGAAATTCCCAAAACGTAGGTCATATCCTACCTATCATGCTACGTCTTTCAGTTCCTGTTTGGACATGATAATGATAATGTTCACACTCTTTTGCCTTTTGCATTGTTTAGATTGAGAATCACTGACGAGGGTCAAGTACCCTAAACCTGCATGTTTTAACCATGCTAGTAGTTAGTACTGCACAATATCATTCGTACTCGGAAGGCCCGTTTTATGCCTAAAGAGTCATTTTTAAGGTCAAGGAGGATGTCAGCCATATGGCGGCCCTATGAAGTGCTCGTCAAGATGGCGTCTTTCTTGGAGTTACTTAGGTAGTCATCACCCTTTATCAGGACTTTGGACCTATTAGTATGCACCAGGTGGGTTAACTAATGTAAACGTCTTCAAATTGAATAGCATCATTTAAGAACAGATAAATTGGCAACATGGACCAGACATTCAATTTTCGGGTACTTAACCCTCGTCAGTGATCCTCAAATCTAAACAATGTAATGTGCCAAAAAGTATGAGATTTACTATGTCGAAAAAGAGTATCGAAAGACGAAGCAGGATGGGTGGGACATGATGCTACAGGACCCACGTTTTAGAATTTTCAAGAAATTTTAATAACAGAAATTTTAGAATGCGTTGAAGAAACGATCAACCGAAGTTGATCGAACTTGGCTACATGTGCCCTCGGGGACTCCTGGCCCACCAGCAGTGACACTCACCAAGTGGTATAAATGTAAACGTCTTCAAATTGAATAGCATCATTTAAGAACACATAAATTGGCAACATGGACCAGACATGTAAACGTCTTCGAATTACTACCTTTTTAAGTGAGACATGAAGAATGGGTGCGTTTGAACTTACAGATATTTCTACCTTGCCAGAGGTAAGGACACTCGCTAGATGCACAAAGCCCGTTTCTTTTAGTGACAGGACCACTGTTCATAGTTCGATCATCATACGAGGGGAAGTTCCGTCCACTTCCCGAGGGGCTTAGTGGTATTACTACCTCGCAAATGTACCACTCTAAAAGATTTCGTGACCCACACTTTAATGAAATTTATATATAATCTATACGCCAAGTTAACCTTCAATGCTAGCGTGTCAAAAATATGTCAGAATAGTAATGTTCTATCATTAGAACTAGAAGACAGGAAGTGTAGTTCAAGGTCACCCTAAAATCTGCACTAAATGGAGCAATTATTTTTGCCTCTAAAATAGCATAATTTCTACAGCTTTTAGATATTAATGAATGAGTTTTCAGGAGTTTTCTCTGTATAAATGTAAAGCAAGAAATGTTTCTATTCTAAAAAGATCAACTTTGAAATTACTGTCCAAACATAATTATTTACAGGCTCGCATGTACCCTACACAAAATATAGAAATAGAATTTTCTCTGTTATACCAGACTCTTCCCTATATCTTTCTCCCTCTTTAAATTTCAGCCAAATATTGGTACCGTGACATATATCAATACCTTTGCATGCAATATACCAAGTTTGAGCTAAATATCTTCATTGGTTTTCGAAAAATTCAGCTGAAATGAAGCGTTTGGAGCTATTTATAAGCACATAATTATTATTCAATTTCATTACATCTTCATCTCCTTCAATTTTCAAAACAGACCTTCAAAGAACAGGTATTCCCATAAAATAAGTTGTTTGGTCTTTCTTTCAGCCTTGTCATAACTCTATTTCAAGTGGAAAAAAAAACTTCAATGCGTTTCCATAGAACTTATATGATTTTATTCAGCATACCTGAAAAGGATTGAAAATCAGTAAAACAAATAAAAAAATATGCGTAAGAACCACAAGAAAAATACGTTTTAAGCTTTTATTGCAAATATCTTTGGTTGTTATATGACAGTGATCTATATTCAACTAAATCGAATGATAAAAGTACGAATGTATAGATATAACGACTCGTAATGAGACAAAACCGCACCAACCCGTCTAATTTCGCAAAACGCGTTTTTCTCTCCCTTTGACTCAATGAAATTTTAACTGTAAAATGACAAAAACGCACCCCACCCCCCCACCCCCCTTATTTCGCTAAACGCGTTTTTTCTCTCTTTGTTTTATATTTGCCTAAAATGAAACTTAAACAGTAAAAGGTATATCCTTCTCTGATAGATTCACCTGTGTGAATCGTGTTGTATTCAATATGTATCAAATTTAGAGATAAATCGTTTGAATTATAAAACAAAAAGAACAAAAAAAGGGGGGAGGGAGTTAACTACGTATGAAAATCCAAGAAAATGAACTTGTAATGGGTCTATGTGTATTTCATGTATATGACAGAAAGTGTACATTAAAATACCTACATTTCATAGATATAACCGATTCTTGATACAATGAGCAAAACTGGTGCTATTTTAGTACGCGTGACATACTTAGCATTGGGTGCTTACATCTTTCCCCCTCTTTTTATTTCAACAAAATCTTGATATTGTCACATAAATCAATACATTTGCATGCAATATGCAAACTTTGAGCCAAATATCTTCATTTGTTTTCGAAAATTAAGCTGAAATAAAGCGCGGATGGAGCTATTTATAAGCACACAATTATTGAACAATTTCAATACATCTTCATCTCCTCCGATTGAAAAAACAGACCTGCTCTCCTCAAAGGACAGATATTCCCATAAAAGAAGCTGTTTGGTCTTTCTTTCAGCCTAATTATAGCTCTGTTTCAAGTGGAAAAAAAGCATTGCGTTTTATATGATTTTTTTTTCAAAATACCTGAAAAGGATTAAAGATCATTAAAAAAAGCGAGAAAACAACCAGAAAAATTTGTTTTAAGCTTTAATTGCAAATATCTTTGGTTGTTCTATGACAGTGATCTATATTCATCTAAATTTAAAGGAAAAATATGAATAAATTGATATTACGACTCGTAATGAGGCAAAAACCCACCCCACTCTCCTGATATCGCAAAACGCATTTTTTCTCTCCGAGTTTTATATTTGCATAAAACGAAATTTTAACTGTAAAAATTATATTCTTCTCTGATAGATTTACCTTTGCGAATCCTATTGTATTCAATATATATCAAATTTGGAGAGAGAAATTTAGAGAGAAATCGTTTAAATTCTAAAACACAAGGAACAAAATGGGGCGGGGTCTGAAAATCCAAGGAAATGAACGTGTTATGGGTCTATGAAATGTGTATTTCATGTAAATGACCGACAGTGAACCGACAGTGAACATTAAAATACCTAACTTTCGTAGATATGAACGATTCTTGATACGATGGACAAAACTGGTGCTATTTAAATAAGCGTGATATACTAAGCATGGGGCGTTTACAGGGGAGATTCAAGTAATTCATTTTCCCATAGTTTTTCAACGTTCGCATTTCACATATACATTTCCAATGCTTCTGATCTATACGCCAAGTTAACCGTCAATGCTAGCGTGTCAAAAATATGTCAGAGTAGTAACGTTCTATCATTAGAATCAGAAGACAGGAAGTGTAGTTCAAGGTCACCTTAAATCTGCACTAAATGGAGCAATTATATTTGCCTCTAAAATAGCATAATTTCTACAGCTTTTAAATATTAATGAATGTCTAAAAGCTGTAGAAATTATGAATCAGTTTTCATGAATTTTCTCTGTATTGATGTAAAGACATGCCTCTATTCTAAAAAGACCAACTTTGTATTAACTGTTCAATCAGAACATCAGAAACAAAATTATTTACAGGCTCGCATGCACCCTACACAAAATTGAAAAATACAATTTCCTCTGTTTTACCTGATTTTCCTTACTACTCATGCTGTAAATTTTACTGTTCACTTAAATGGTGCTATTGAATTTGAAGACGTTTGACATTTATACAAATTGGTGAATGTCGCTGCTGGTAGAACCAGGAATCCCCGAGGGCACATGTAGCCAAGTTCGATTCGGTTATACGTTTCGTCAACGCATTTGAAATAACGTCTTGAAATTCCAAAAACGTGGATCCTGTAGTATCATATGCAATCTGTCCTGCTACGTTTGTTGGTTCATTTTTATCTGGCGACCGCAAAATAATCATAATGTGGCGGCCGCCAGATAAATCACAATTCATACCTGTCACCTACGGGTTTCTTTCGGATAGAGCTCGAAGTACATCTATTATTTTCTTATATGACGTTCAACGGCAGAGTACCGGTTGGGATCTAGAAGAAATTATCTTATAATCGTTACCGTTGCATATTTTACCAGATAATTTGCATGGTCAATTTCGAATGATTTTTTTCGGACGTTTGTATTCAAAGAAACAGATAGCAATTATCACTTTACAGTTGAATAAGATTGCTAGTACATAAGTACTGGTATACTGATTATATACTTTGATTAATATCAGGATTTTTGTTTGAAAGGTACTCAACCAGCCCATCTTAAGACCTGAAATCTCACATATACTAGTGCATAAATTCAAATAACTGAATTGGGAATAGAAGAATGAAAACAAAGATGACTTTTTTTTCAATTGAGGTGAATGATATTCTGGTTTTATTTCTAGAAGAGTCACCATTATTTTAAAAATACATTCTAGCGTGGACATGTACATCTACTGAGACGGGTTATGGTTTGAGGTTGACTTCTAGATGTTAAATGAGTGTCGGAGGTTTTTCTTTCTTTTTGTCCACAAAGGTACCCAGGCGCACGTAAAAAGAAAAAAAAATACCTCATCAATATGGCATAAGTAATTGTACCTATCAGAGGGCACTAATGAAATACATTTTGTTGTGGCTGAAAATCACTTCAGCATTTAAATATGTACCGTTGAAGAGGATTTACTATCCGAAACACGTATCTGGTGCATTAAATTTCGTTTGAAATTACGATGATTTTCAATTTGAAGACGTTTAACAATTGTACATTTGAGAGGGCGTTATCTAAATTTGGTTGTGTCTGAAAATCATTTTGGCTGAAGAGGATTTGCTACGTGTGTACGTGTGTACGTGTCTACTGTCTACGCGTCTACTGTCTACGCGTCTACTGTCTACGTGTCTACTGTCTACGTGTCTACTGTCTACGTGTCTACTGTCTACGTGTCTACGTGTGTACTGTCTACGTGTGTACTGTCTACGTGTGTACTGTCTACGTGTGTACGTGTCTACGTGTGTACGTGTCTACGTGTCTATTGTCTACATGTCTACGTGTCTACGTGAGTACGTGTCTACTGTCTACGTATGAACGTGTCTACGTGTCTACTGTCTACGTGTGTACGTGTGTACTGTCTACGTGTCTACTGTCTACGTGTCTACTGTCTACGTGTCTACGTGTCTTCGTGTGTACATGTCTACTGTCTACGTGTCTACTGTCTACGTGTGTACGTGTCTACTGTCTACGTGTCTAAGTGTCTACGTTTCTACTGTCTACGTGTCTACGTGTGTACGTGTCTACTTGTCTACTGTCTACGCGTGTACGTGTGTACGTGTCTATGTGTCTACGTGTCAACGTGTGTACGTGTCAACGTGTGTACGTGTCAACGTGTGTACGTGTGTACATGTCTACTGTCTACGTGTCTACTTTCTACGTGTGTACGTGTCTACGTGTCTAATGTCTACGTGTCTAATGTCTACCTGTCTACTGTCTACGTGTCTACATGTCTACTGTCCACGTGTCTACTGTCTACGTGTCTACTGTCTACGTGTCTACTGTCTACGTGTGTACTGTCTACGTGTGTACTGTCTACGTGTGTTCGTGTCTACGTGTGTACGTGTCTACGTGTGTACGTGTCTACGTGTCTATTGTCTACATGTCTACGTGTCTACATGTCTACTGTCTACGTGTCTACTGTCTACGTGTCTACTGTCTACGTGTCTACTGTCTACGTGTGTACTGTCTACGTGTGTACTGTCTACGTGTGTACGTGTGTACGTGTGTACGTGTCTACGTGTCTATTGTCTACATGTCTACGTGTCTACATGTCTACTGTCTACGTGTCTACTGTCTACGTGTCTATGTGTCTACGTGTCTATGTGTCTACGTGTCAACCTGTGTACGTGTCAACGTGTGTACGTGTGTACATGTCTACTGTCTACGTGTCTCGTGTCTACGTGTGTACGTGTCTACTGTCTACGTGTCTACATGTCTACTGTCTACGTGTGTACTTGTCTACGTGTCTACTGTCTACGTGTCTACATGTCTACTGTCTACGTGTGTACGTGTCAACGGTCTACGTGTCTACATGTCTACTGTCTGCGTGTCTACATGTGTACGTGTCTACTGTCTACGTGTCTACATGTCTACTTGTGTACGTGTCTACGTGTGTACGTGTCTAATGTCTACGTGTCTACATGTCTACTGTCTACGTGTGTACTGTCTACGTGTGTACTGTCTACGTGTGTACTGTCTACGTGTGTACTGTCTACGTGTGTACTGTCTACGTGTGTACTGTCTACGTGTGTACTGTCTACGTGTGTACGCGTCTACGTGTGTACGTGTCTACGTGTCTATTGTCTACATGTCTACGTGAGTACGTGTCTACGTGTCTACTGTCTACGTGTGTACGTGTGTACTGTCTACGTGTCTACTGTCTACGTGTCTTCGTGTGTACATGTGTACATGTCTACTGTCTACGTGTCTACTGTCTACTGTCTACGTGTGTACGTGTGTACGTGTCTACTGTCTACGTGTCTAAGCGTCTACCTTTCTACTGTCTACGTGTCTACGTGTCTACGTGTGTACGTGTCTACTTGTCTACTGTCTACGCGTCTACGTGTGTACGTGTGTACGTGTCTATGTGTCTACGTGTCAACGTGTGTACGTGTCAACGTGTGTACGTGTGTACATGTCTACTGTCTACGTGTCTACTTTCTACGTGTGTACGTGTCTACGTGTCTACGTGTCTAATGTCTACGTGTCTACTGTCTACGTGTCTACTGTCTACTGTCTACGTGTCTACATGTCTACGTGTCTACATGTCTACTGTCCACGTGTCTACTGTCTACGTGTCTACTGTCTACGTGTGTACTGTCTACGTGTGTACTGTCTACGTGTGTACTGTCTACGTGTGTACGTGTGTACATGTCTACGTGTCTACATGTCTACTGTCTACGTGTCTACTGTCTACGTGTCTACGTGTCTATGTGTCTACGTGTCTATGTGTCTACGTGTCAACCTGTGTACGTGTCAACGTGTGTACCTGTGTACATGTCTACTGTCTACGTGTCTACGTGTCTACTGTCTACGTGTCTACATGTCTACTGTCTACGTGTGTACTTGTCTACGTGTGTACGTTTCTACTGTCTACATGTCTACTGTCTACGTGTGTACGTGTCTACGGTCTACGTGTCTACATGTCTACTGTCTGCGTGTCTACATGTGTAAGTGTCTACTGTCTACGTGTCTACTTGTGTACGTGTCTACGTGTGTACGTGTCTACTGTCTACGTGTCTACATGTCTACTGTCTACGTGTCTACGTGTGTACGTGTCTACGGTCTACATGTCTACGTGTCTACGTGTCTACGTGTCTACTGCATTAAAATTGGTTTGAAATTTTCATCAAGAAGGTAAAACGTTGGAACTCTCTGAATGTCAATCGGACTCCTCGGGTGATAACATACATCAGCTCGCTACAGCCGGCAGAGCACGGATTGTATTACGTACGCCCTCTTTTGATACCCATTTACATATTCATCTGTGTTGCTTGGGCCCCTGCGTTTTGCTGTCTTGTTTGTGTGTGGTCATCTGACAGTGTATGAGGTGGTTGTTTTACACCACAACTGTACGTTCGTCGAGACCTCTGGGTAATCGGCAAAGTTGGTGCGTTGTGCGCACGTAATCCATAACAGCACGATTTGCTACTTGTGTGCCAAACGACCGTCCAAAGTCGGCACCGGTTACCATTGGTCTCGTTGGTTTATGTTAAGTTTTTTTTGTGTTTGATATATATATGTTTCTTTTTCGTCTCTCAGTATACTCGTCCTTATGCAAGCAGGAGATGCTTACTCTTTCTGGGCACCTGGTCTCACTCCCATATCGGGAGTTCGCTTCTTTTCATATTGTGGAGGTTTTTCTTTGTTTGCTTTGGTTCTTGTTTCGTCCTGATTTTGTATGCCTTCGGTTTCTGATTTTCTGAATTATCGATTTTGTGCTGTATACAGAGTATGGTCATTATCCATATTTGTCATTGTATGTTTGCTTTGGTTCCTGTTTTATCCTGATTTTGTATGCCTTCGGTTTCTGATTTTCTGAATTATCGATTTTGTGCTGTATACAGGGATATTGTCATCATCCATATTTGTCATTTTTGTTTTCGAATCGGGTCTTTTGGTATTTTATTGTTCGTGCTGCAACAGGGTCTTATTGGAGATCCCCTCCCTTCTTTTATTCTAGTCTCTGAACTCGCAATAAAATTCGGAGAAACCTCGACCTTTTTCTTACATGCCGTAACTAGAAAAGGGCGAGGGGATCCGAAAGTTGCAATAATATCAAATCGATTTAGACGTACTTTTCCGCAATAGACGTCAAGTTTATTTTACTGTGACGTAACGAGAGTCAGTACTTGCTTGTCTAGCTGTAATGTTTGTACAACCCTCCAACTTCTGGGTCACCCAGTGGTCTCTAATAACGCACAATTGTTGTGTATAGTAACTCCCACACTGTACGCCGACTACACAAACAAGCATATCGTATTATCAGATTAATTTTGTAACTAGATTAAAAGAAAAACAGTCCGTGCTCTGCCGGCTGTAGCAAACTCAAGCATGTTATCACCCGAATTCAAAAATACAAGTAGTCGGGGCCCTGTCTTCTTTAAAAGAGATTTGGACAGAGTTCTGCCTTCACAGTCAGACAGAGTATAATTCTTAAGACTGCATTAGAACAAGGCTGTAGACTGGTCAATTGCCACGCCCACGTCCGTTTTGTGACTGAAGGATCATATCCAAAGGCATGTGATAATTCTGAAGTATTTTCGATGGTAATTCTGTCCACCATTGATCCTTCTAATTACGTTTATCATGTCACCATTACATGTAGGTTCTGAAATACTCTCTCGCTTGTATGATAGGTCCGAATTTAAAAAGACCTTCAGAGTAATTTTAGGAACCTTGCAACTGGCTTGAAAGTTACTTGGTAATGTGTAAATTTCCATTGTGAAAATCCAGAAATAAAAAAACCAACTTTTTAAAATTGACTTTCACTGGAAGAATATGGAATAAAATTAAACAACCGTGTTAATCTTTCTTCTCAATTCATTTTAAAGTATTATCTATTATGGGGAGATAACACACCAAAATGACCCTTTTAAAAGTATTATCCGATATTTACCTCCCCAGTACAAAACTTTGTCAAATATCAAACGATTTAGAAAAAAAGACATGAAATAAGTATAACATTTTGGTCACGATTTCTATCATTAAACATCTAACACCCCAAGAGAAACATATACTGTCTATTATATTTACGCATCTATTTTGTAAAAATCCTCTATGAAGTACATATCTATTCAAATTATTTTCATATTTTCATAATATAGAAAAAGATAACTGTAATTTTGCAATTTTTGGGCCATGTGTACAATATGGAGAAAGAACGATAACTGTTAAAAATAGATTTATAAATATCTTATTCTCGTATATATAGCCAAAACTCGATCACACATTGTGAAATATAGGTAAAACTTTACAGTTAAGTGGCAGAAACTTGTTAGAAATTACAATATTACACCCGTGTTTACCTTTCGGAATTTGAGCACAATTTTTGGACCTAAATTTCAAAATTGTAAATGATATATAGATTCATACAAGCGTAATGATTTTGGATTCAATATAGTACATTTTCCCTGGTTAGACGGTTCCTAGAAAAAATTCATACGGTATCTACATTTTGCAGATCATCCTGTATGCTAGAGCATGTGCTGATGTTTTAGATTTTTGGTAGTAGAAATTTACAAATTACCAAGAAACTTTTAGCCCAAGGTTTTCGCTTTCACAAACTAGTAAAAACTTTCTGCAAATGTTCCAAAAATTATTGTCAACTTCTTGTGAAATTCAATTCCATAAAAGCAACAGAGTATATTACTTTGAGTATTTCACAACCTGCATTTTATCGTAACACAATTCACAGGATAAGAAGGATAAAAGGTGGACAATATTGCCATCGGAATTGTGTTAGAATTATCAGATGCCTTCTACAAAGTGGATATGATCCTTCAGTCACGAGACGGACACTTGGGTTGTGTACTGGACTTAACTACAGCCTCATACCAGCGCATTTTTAAGAATTGCACGTTGAATGACTGTGACGACAGGACTCCATGACGGGCCCTGTTAAAACCTCTTTAGAGGAGATGGAGCCCCGATCATCTGTCCTCTCTGAATCTTAGCCCGACTCCCCGGGTGATTACATGCATGAGCTCGCTACAGCCGACAGAGCACGGACTGTATATCGTACGCCTTCTGTTTCTATATCCATTTACATATCCATTAGCATTTTGGCCATTAACAGACGCTGTGGTTATCCTACATTACTTGCACACAATCCTCCCACTTTTCGGATTTCCGATTACCGAGATGTCTCGAAGAGTGTAAATCAGCCTCCTCATTGTTAGATGACCACACAAAAACAAGACCGCAAAACACTAGAAGTACCTATGAAACATTTCAAATCATCATGTTCTCTTTGCTTTTGAATGATAAATATGGAAAAAACCATATCCCTATCAAGAATGACAAATATGCAAAAAAAAAACATATCCCTATAAAGAAGTACAAAATTGTTATTTTGAAGAGTTTGGATCAATTCTTTTTCATACGTGTATTAAAATAAATCTGAATCAAGAGGCGCATGATTAGTACCCATAGGGATTCCTACGGCCTGCTTGTAGAGTTTCTCACCTAAGCTTACAGGGATATGGTCATTATCCATATTTGTCATTACATAAATGTTGTCCACACGGAAGATCAAGGCTATACACAGGTCACCACATGTCATAATTTGTATGATTTGTATTCTGTGGCAGAAAAGAGACCCTTTGATTCAGTTTTCCCCTCTCGATCAAAATACCATTGAATGACCATATCCCAATACACAGAACACAATCGATAGTTCAGAAATTCACAAACCGAAGGCATACAAAATCAGGATAAAGCAGGATAAAGCAGGAACCAAGCAAACAAAAACATCCACCATATGAAAATAAGCGAACTTCCAATATGGGAGTGAGACCAGGTGCCAAGGAAGAGTCATCATCTCCTGCTTGCATGCAACACCCGTCGCTTCAATTCGGCAGAAATATCACATCCGGTTACTAAGATTTCGGAAAATACAAGTATAGTCTGTGGTTGGATGGTTCAAATGGTCTGAGACAGAATATCATCCACCATTCTGGACAATGGGACATCATAGTGTATGACGAGTTTCCCATATCGACCGTAGAACTTCCTCAGTTACGGTGTTAGTCGATATCAAACGTATCCCTGACTGAGAAGCTTATCTGAAAGAAGCCTAGCTCCCAAAACAAAATCTGTACAGTTGTTTGTTTGGTTTTTTTTATTTGCTATGGGTGTATTAGAGACTCCCTCATTATTCGTTCTTTTGGGCGAGTATTGATGATAAGATTTCTTGATTTTGATGGGGACTTTTGAGGACCAATTGATTGAGTATGAAGTTTATGTATTGAATATTTCAGAGAAATAAGACGGTAGCTTGGCAATATCCCCGTAAAATTAAGGAAAGATAACTGTTTCATATATTGTCGTATGGATATCTCCGTTAACTGATATTTAGGTATATTTGCTTTATGATTGAGATAAAGAAGATTCTGACAACAATTTCGACAGCACTCACAATGAGCATCGACGGACCCCTAGCAAGCTAGAGGTGGGACCAGGTGTCCGGGAGGAGTAAGCATGAGGAAACTCATAATAATGACCATATTCAAAATCCTATGGTCGGATGGTTCAAATGGTCTGAGACCAGCGCATTCTTACGGTGACCTAATAAACAAAATCAGAAGGATCAAATTGTCAATATTGAAATACATGTATATGTTCTATAAGAAAAAGAGGGGAGGAAATATCCAACAAGACCCCGTTGCAGCATCAACAGCAAAACACCAAAACACCCGATTCAAAAACACAAAAGACAAGTACAGCACGAGACGGAAAAGAGACACACGACATGTAAACATCAAACACAAAAGACTACACATAAGTCGACAAGACCAATGGGCAACCGGTGCCGACTTTGGACGGCCATTTGTCACGTAAGTAACAAATGGTGTGGTTATCCTGGATTACGTGCGCACGACCCTCTCACTGCTCCAATTACCGAGAGGTCTCGAAGAACGTACAATTGCGGTGTAAAACACGTCCTCACCGTAAGATTATCTCACACAAACAAGACTGCGAAACGCAGAAGCCCCAGAAACACAGATGAATATGTAAATGGGTATAAAAAGAGGGCATGCATAATACAGTCCGTGCTCTGCCGGCTGTAGCGAGCTCATTTATCATGTAATTACCCGAGTACCAATTACAAATTTAATCCTCGTTAGTAGTACTTTATGTCAAACACTTTAAATAGAAGCCAAAGAGAATTTTCTTGGCGTCATCTACAATACAGAAATTTAATTTCCTCATGCCAAGATGAGCGGCTCCAAATTTTGTGTAGGGGTTTATTCAGAAGCGTATTTAAGTGAAATATATGAACAAAAAGGCAGCTCAAACTTCAATCACATATGTGGGAAAATAGTCGGTCGCCTGGATCTACTGAAGATATGATCCTAAAGCCACCAAAAAGACAATGGGCATGGTACTGTACCAATTTACAGTTTTGTAACAGTGTCTCCTCCAACGTTTCACACTGGCCAACCGTGACGACGGGACTCCACGGCAGTCATTGTTCAAACCTCGTCTTGAATCTTTGTCCTGTCTGGAAGTTGGTCAGACTTCTCGGTTGATTGATCTTGAGCTCGCTTCATCCAGCAGAGCACAGACCGTTATACCCATGCCATAGACATGTTTTTAGATCCATTTACATAAAATCTTTGTTACAAAAGGCCACTGTCATTGGTGTTTCTGTGCGTCTGTTTCGATTGTTTTGTATAATGTTCTGTTGAATATTGTTGCTTCGTTCAGCCATATGCGCATGTACTTTTGTCTGATGTCATTTATGTGTCACTTTCCTGTGGGTTTGTTTCTTAAGAATACCAGCGCATGACGGGCCCTGTCCAAACCTCTTTATAGAAGACAGGTCCCCGACCACCTGTCCTCTCTGAATCTCAGTCGGACTTCTCGGGTTGTTACATGCATAATCTCGATACGGCTGGCAGAAAACGGACTGTATTTCGTACGCCTTCTGTTTTTATGTATGTTTTATTTCATATTCATCTGTGTGTTTTTGGGGCCCATGCTTTCTGTTTGTATGTTCATTTTACAGTATCGACTCACTCTTTTTAGAAACAGGATGGGATAGTTTAAAAGACCGACGAGAAAAAAGAAAACTCTCACACTTCTACAAAATTGAAAACAGTTTGATACCTGACGAAAATTAAGCAACAACCCAATATTTTTGAGACCTTTTACTTTGAATGATAGCACCGCGAAGTTTTCGTGACATATTTCAAATACCAATTCTTTTGTAGAAGACTGTACACCTATTGTTAACATATAACACTAAACTGATATCGAAATTGAAACAATTACCTTTGGTAGAGCCTTAAATGAAAAGAATGTACTTTAGAGGGAAAATAATGAAGAATAAAGTTTGAAGAGAAGCCTTGAAAAATTAAGGTAACAGGTACTTGAGATAAACCACATTAGGCTCATGATTCACGAGTCTAATACGGTTTCCTTTCAAAAATTTAGTATTATCTTCTTTCAGCCGTCGTCTGGTTGAGGTTTATTCCATCTACCCTCTTTCAATCGCTTTTGCTAATAAATTGCCGATAATTCCCATTAAAGACATTTGTTGCTCATAATTGCTCTTTATTCCATGTTCAGCGATGTTAATAATGACTTTCAGCCAAATTATGCCGCAATTTTGTCGAACGGGATGCACATCCGGTTTTTATTTTTTTCATAAAAAGAGCAATTTTACGATTCGACGGATTAATCTCTTTAACCGGAAGTGACATTTTGGCAGGTGGTTGTCCTACATGAAGATTGATATCGATCGAACTATGATTGATTAAAAAATGAAGAAAATGGTGATCACGAAGGTGTTATTTTAAAGAAAATACAGAAAAAAAGCACCCAAAAAGATATCGTCGTTAAACTTTATTTCTTTGATAGAAAAGATAGTTATAAAAATACAACATCAAAATATCTTATTCATGGTCTAAATGTTTGTCTGATTATAAATTTAGTTCTACTGGTACGTAGGCGCTTAACTTCACTTCCGGTTTCATAAACGCACTTTTTGACACGATATATTTTTAACGATGACTCCCAATTCCTAAGAGATAATTCACATCAGATTGACAATTTGATTCATTACAATCATACTGAACAGCGAATTCTACGAGATGAATTAACTCCATGGACTTAATGTCTAACTTGAATTGTTTAAAATCATACCTGACCAATTCAGATTCCGATTTAAAATAAGTATAAATAGCTGATACCTCATATTGTTCCTGATGACAGACAGAAAAAACACAGAGTGTATACTATAAATAACTTATACCTCATATCGTTCCTGATGACAGACAAACAAAACACAGCATGTATTCTATAAAAAGCTGATATCTCATATCGTTCCTGATGACAGATAGACAAAATATAGAGTGTATTCTTTAAATAGCTTATACCTCATATCGTTCCTGACGACAGACAGACAAATTATAGAGTGTATTCTATAAACAGGTGATATCTCATATCGTTCCTGATGACAGACATACAAAATATAGAGTGTATTCTATAAATAGGTGATATCTCGTATCGTTCCTGATGACAGACATACAAAATATAGAGTGTATTCTTTAAATAACTTATATCTCATATCATTCCTGACAACAGACAGACAAAATATAGAGTGTATTCTATAAACAGGTGATATCTCATATCGTTCCTGATGACAGACATATAAAATATAGAGTGTATTCTTTAAATAGCTTATATCTCATATCGTTCCTGACGACAGACAGACAAAACACAGAGTGAATTCTATAAATAGGCGATATCTCATATCGTTCTTGATGACAGACAGACAAAAGTAAGAGTGTATTCTATAAATAGCTCACATCTCATATCGTTCCTGATGACAGACAAACAAAACACAGACTGTATTCATAAACAGCTGATATCATATATCGTTCTTGATATGACAGTCAGACAAAACACAGAGTGTATTCTATAAATAACTGACATCTCATATCGTTCATGTTGACAGACGGACAAAACACAGAGTATATTCTATTAATAGCTGTTATCTCATATCGTTCCTGATGACAGATACACAAAACACAGAGTGTATTCTATAAATAGCTGACATCTCATATCGTTCCTGATGACAGACAGACAAAACACAGAATGCATTCTATAAATAGCTGATATCTCATATCGTTCCTGATGACAGACAGACAAAACACAGAGTGTATTGTATAAATAGCAGACATCTCTTATCGTTCCTGATGACAGACGGAGAAAACACAGATTGTATTCTATAAATAGCTGATATCTCTTATCGATCATGACGACAGACAGACAAAACACATAGTGTATTCTATAAATAGCTGATATCACATATTGTTCCTGATGACAGACAGACAAAATATTGAGTGTATTCTATCAATACCGGATATAACATATTTTTCCTGATGACAGACAGACAAAATATTGAGTGTATTCTGTAAATAGCTGACATCTCATATCGTTCCTGATGACAGACAGAAAAAACACAGAGTATATTGTATAAATAGCTGATATCACATATTTTTCCTGATGATAGAAAGACAAAAAACAGAGTGTATTCTATAAATAACTGATGTCATATATCGTTCTTGATGACAGACAGATAAGACACAGAGTGTATTCTATAAATAGCTGATATCTCATATCGTTCCTGATGACAGAAAGACAAAACACAGAGTGTATTCATAAATAGTTGATATCACATATTGTTCCAGATGACAGAGAGACAAAACACAGAGTGTATTCTATAAATAGCTGATATCTCACATCGTTCCTGATGACAGACAAAGCACAGAGCGTATTCTATAATTAGCTGACATCCAACATCGTTCCTGATGACAGACAAACAAACACAGAGTGTATTCTATAAATAGCTGATATCTCATATCGTTCCTGATGACCGACAGACAAAATACAGAGTGTATGAAAAAAATAGCTGATAACTCATTTTGTCCCTGGTGCCAGACAGAGAAACACAGAGTGTATTCTATAAATAGCTGATATTTCATAATGTTCCTTATGACAGACAGACAAAATACAGTGTGTATTCTATAAATAGCTGATATCCTTTATGGTTCCTGATGAAAGGCAGACAAAACACAGAGTGTGTTCTATAAATAGCAGATATCTCACATTGTTCCTTATTACAGACAGACAAAATACAGAATGTATTGTATAAATAGTGGACATCTCATATCGTTCCTGATGACAGACAGACAAAACACAGAGAGTATTCTATAAATAGCTGATATCTCATATCGTTTCTGATGACAGACAGATAAAACACAGGGTGTATTCTATAAATAGCTGATATCTCACATTGTTCCTTATTACAGACAGACAAAATACAGTGTGTATTCTATAAATAGCTGATATCTCATATCGTTCCTGATGACAGACAGACAAAACACTGAGTGAATTCTATAAATAGCTTATAACTCATGTGGTTCCTGATGACAAATAGACAAAATATAGAGTGTATTCTATAAATCACTGAAATATCATATCGCTCCTGATGACAAACAAACAAAACAAAGAGTTTATTTTAAAAAAACTGATATCTCATATCGTTCCTTGTGACAGAGTATCAACACACAGAGTGTATGATATAAATTGCTGATAACTCATTTTGTCCCTGGTAAATGACAGATATTCAAAACACAGAGTGTATTCTATAAATAGCTGATATATCATATCGTTCCTGATGATAGACAGACAAAACATAGAGTGTATTCTATAAATAGCTGATATCTCACATTGTTCCTTATTACAGACAGACAAAATACAGTGTGTATTCTATAAATAGCTCACATCTCATATCGTTCCTGATGACAGACAGACAGAAAAAGAGAGTATTCCATAAATAGCTGACATCTCAAATTGTTCCTGATTACAGACAGACAAAACACAGAGTGTATTCTATAAATATCTGATATCTCACATTGTTCCTCATTACAGATAGACAAAATACAGAGTTTATTCTATAAATAGCTGATATCTCAAATCGTTCCTGATGACACACAAAACACTGAGCGTATTCTATAATTAGCTGACATCTAATATCGTTCCTGATGACAGAGAGACAAACACAGAGTTTATTCTATAAATAGCTGATATCTCAAATCGTTCCTGATGACAGACAAAACACTGAGCGTATTCTATAATTAGCTGATATCTCATATCGTTCCTGATGACCGACAGACAAAACACAGAGTGTATTAAAAAAAAAGCTGATATCTCATATCGTTCCTGATGACAGACGGACAAAACAGAGACTGTATTCTATAAATAGCTGATATCTCATTTTGTCCCTCGTGCCAGACAGAGAAACACAGAGTGTATTCTATCAATAGCTGAATCTCACAATGTTCCTTATGACAGACAGACAAAATACAGTGTGTATTCTATAAATAGCTGATATCTCATATCGTTCCTGATGACAGGCAGACAAAACACAGAGTGTACTGTATAAATAGCTGATATCTCACATTGTTCCTTTTTACAGACAGACAAAATACGGCATGTATAAATAGATGATATCTCATATCGTTCCTGATGACAGACAGACAAAACACAGAGTGTATTCATAAATAGTTGATATCACATATTGTTCCAGATGACAGAGAGACAAAACACAGAGTGTATTCTATAAATAGCTGATATCTCACATCGTTCCTGATGACAGACAAAACACAGAGCGTATTCTACAATTAGCTGACATCCAACATCGTTCCTGATGACAGACAAACAAACACAGAGTGTATTCTATAAATAGATGATATCTCATATCGTTCCTGATGACCGACAGACAAAATACAGAGTGTATGAAAAAAATAGCTGATAACTCATTTTGTCCCTGGTGCCAGACAGAGAAACACAGAGTGTATTCTATAAAAAGCTGATATTTCATAATGTTCCTTATGACAGACAGACAAAATACAGTGTGTATTCTATAAATAGCTGATATCCTTTATGGTTCCTGATGAAAGGCAGACAAAACACAGAGTGTGTTCTATAAATAGCAGATATCTCACATTGTTCCTTATTACAGACAGACAAAATACAGAATGTATTGTATAACTAGTGGACATCTCATATCGTTCCTGATGACAGACAGACAAAACACAGAGAGTATTCTATAAATAGCTGATATTTCATATCGTTTCTGATGACAGACAGATAAAACACAGGGTGTATTCTATAAATAGCTGATATCTCATATCGTACTGATGACAAACAAACAAAACAAAGAGTTTATTTTAAAAAAACTGATATCTCATATCGTTCCTTGTGACAGAGTATCAACACACAGAGTGTATGATATAAATAGCTGATAACTCATTTTGTCCCTGGTAAATGACAGATATTCAAAACAAAGTGTATTCTATAAATAGCTGATATCTCATATCGTTCCTGATGATAGACAGACAAAACACAGAGTGTATTCTATAAATAGCTGATATCTCACATTGTTCCTCATTAAAGACAGACAAAATACAGTGTGTATTCTATAAATAGCTCACATCTCATATCGTTCCTGATGACAGACAGACAGAAAAAGAGAGTATTCCATAAATAGCTGACATCTCAAATTGTTCCTGATTACAGACAGACAAAACACAGAGTGTATTCTATAAATAGCTGATATCTCACATTGTTCCTCATTACAGATAGACAAAATACAGAGTTTATTCTATAAATAGCTGATATCTCAAATCGTTCCTGATGACAGACAAAACACTGAGCGTATTCTATAATTAGCTGACATCTAATATCGTTCCTGATGACAGAGAGACAAACACAGAGTTTATTCTATAAATAGCTGATATCTCAAATCGTTCCTGATGACAGACAAAACACTGAGCGTATTCTATAATTAGCTGATATCTCATATCGTTCCTGATGACCGACAGACAAAACACAGAGTGTATTAAAAAAAAATTGATATCTCATATCGTTCCTGATGACAGACGGACAAAACAGAGACTGTATTCTATAAATAGCTGATATCTCATTTTGTCCCTCGTGCCAGACAGAGAAACACAGAGTGTATTCTATCAATAGCTGATATCTCACAATGTTCCTTATGACAGACAGACAAAATACAGTGTGTATTCTATAAATAGCTGATATCTCATATCGTTCCTGATGACAGGCAGACAAAACACAGAGTGTACTGTATAAATAGCTGATATCTCACATTGTTCCTTTTTACAGACAGACAAAATACAGCATGTATAAATAGATGATATCTCATATCGTTCCTGATGAAACAAAGACAAAACACACAGTGTATTGTATAAATAGCTGACATCTCGTATCGTTCCTGATGACAGTCAGGCAAAACACAGAGTGTATTCTATAAATAGCTGATATCTCGTATCGTTCCTGATGACAGTCAGACAAAACACAGAGTTTATTCTATAAATAGGTGATATCTCGTATCGTTCCTGATGACAGACATACAAAATATAGAGTGTTTTGTATAAATAGCTGACATCTCGCTTCGTTCCTGATGACAGTCAGACAAAACACAGAGTGTATTCTATAAATAGCTGATATCTCATATCGTTCCTGATGACAGACATACAAAACACAGAGTGTATTCTTTATATGGCTGATATCTCATATTGTTCCTGATGAGAGAAAGACAAAACACAGAGTATATTCTATAAATAGCTGATATCTCATAGTGTTCCTGATGACAGACAGAGAAAACACAGAGTATATTCTATAAATAGCTGATGTCATATCGTTTTTGATGACAGTCAGACAAAACACAGAGTGTTTTCTATGAATAGCTCATATCTCATATCATTCCTAATGACAGACAGAAATATCACTGAGTGTATTCAACAAAAAGCTGATATCTCATATCGTTCCTGATGACAGACGGACAAAACATAGAGTGTATTCTATAAATAGCTGATATCTTATATCATTCCTGATGACAGAAAGACAAAACACAGAGTGTATTCTATAAATAGCTGATATCTCATATCGTTACTAGTGACAGACAGACAAAACACAGAGTGTATTCTATAAATAGATGATATCACATATTGATGCTGATGACAGACAGACAAAACACAGAGTGTATTTTATAAATAGCTGATATCTCATAGCGTTCCTGATGACAGACAGACAAAATACGGATTGTATTCTATAAATAGCTGATATCTCATATCGTTCATTATGACAGACAGACAAAATACAGAGTGTGTTCTATATATGGTTGATATCTCATTTTGTTCCTGATGACAGACAGACAAAACACAGAGTGTATTCTATTTATGGCTGATATCTCATATCGTTCCTGATGACAGACAGACAAAACACAGAGTGTATTCTATAAATAGCTGATATCTCATATCGTTCCTGATGACAGACAGACAAAACACAGAGTGTGTTCTATATATAGCTGATATCATATATCTTTCCAAATGACAGAGTGACAAAACACAGAGTTTGTTCTATAAATAGATGATATCTTATATCGTTTCTGATGACAGACGAACAAAACACAGAGTGTATTCTATATATAGCTGATATCTTCTATCGTTCCCGATGACAGATAGACAAAACACAGAGTGTATTCTATAAAAAGCTCACATCGGTTATCGTTCCTGATGACAGACAGACAAAGCACAGACTGTATTCTATAAATAGCTGATATCTCATATCGTTCCTGATGACAGACGATCAAAACACAGAGTGTATGCAACAAATTGCTGATATCTTATATTGTTCCTGATGACAGACGGACAAAACACAGAGTGTATTCTATATATAGCTGATATCTTCTATCGTTCCTGATGACAGACACACAAAACACAGAAAGTATTCTATAAATAACTGATATCTCATATCGTTCCTGATGACAGACAGACAAAACACAGAGTGTATTCTATAAATAGCTGATATCTCATATCGTTCCTGATGACAGACAGACAAAACACAGAGTGTATTCTATAAATAGCTGATATCTCATATCGTTCCTGATGACAGACAGATAAAACACAGAGTGTATTCTATAAATAGCTGATATCTCATATCGTTCCTGATGACAGACGGACAAAACACAGAATGTATTCTATAAATAGCTGATTTCTCATAGCGTTCCTGATGACAGGCAGACAAAACACAGAAAGTATTCTATAAATAACTGATATCTCATATCGTTCCTGATGACATACAGACAAAACACAGAGTGTATTCTATAAATAGCTGATATCTCATAGCGTTCCTGATGACAGGCAGACAAAACACAGAGTGTGTTCTGTATATGGCTGATATCTCATATTGTCCCTGATGACAGACAGACAAAACACAGTGCCAAAATTAAAGATTAGTGGGCAACAATGACATCGTTTTTTTCAATGTGATAAGTAATAATAAGTAATAAGTAATAAGTAATAACTGATTAGAAATTAAGCCCAAAGGCACCCAATAAAGCACCGATTTGAATATATTTTTCAACATTTTCTCAAGTTTACCTACAATGATCGATAACAAAGTGCGAACAGCTACTTGATTGGAAAGGATGAATCAGGTCGTCACGTCCAAGATCTGTATGATGTAGACATACATGTTTTTCGAAAAAAGAATTTCATGGAAAGTTTTCTTCACTTTAGATATGGCTCATCGTTTGCTGACGACGAATCATATACATTTTTACTATATACTTTCTACAAATTCAGCTCAAATATGCATCAAATGCATCAAATGCTACTAGTTTGTTTCATTTTATCAAAAATATTCCCAGAGGCCCCCAACCCATAATAACAAGAAGAAAAACACCCTTCCATAATCTTCCACACTTGGCATTCCCAGTCTCACAAATACCCCCCCCCCTAGCCCTAGTGCTGTATATTCATATTGAAATATTGAAGAGTATTGATATTTTCAATGCGTATCAATACACAAGTATCGGTCCTTTCAATACATTAGATACATATAAAATCCTAAGCTTTTAATTCCTTTTTTTTCTTTTTTCTATATTCCTTCTTTAATTCAAATCTTCTCCGATCACTTGAACGTTTACACTTCAGACTTCAAATAAAGCTTTTGGGCACCTGGTTGCTTCTTTTCATGTTGTGGAGGTTTTTTTTTGTTTGTTTGCTTTGGTTTGTGTATGCCTTAAATTTATTGATTTTCTGCATGAATTATCAATTTTGTTTTGTGTATTATAGTGTTGTACATCGGAAGACTTTTAAGAATCGATTATCGGAAAATAATCGGAAAGAGTAAACCGATCGATTATCGATTTAAATCGGAATACAAAAGTCCATGAAACATGGGACAAAAAAGATTGAAAAATAGTATTTTTCTGCATTAAATTCAGAAAACTTTTATGAAAACAAAATATAGAGCATTCAATTTCAAAGTGTCTGCCTGTTTACATGCAAGACAACAAATAACGGTTTATGTTACATAAGAAAAGAATAAAATAAATACCTTAACACAAAATACCTTTCTTTCAGCGACAATCGATTGTAAGAAAATGAAATCAATAATCGGAATAGAAAGAGTTTTAGCGATCGACAATCGATTGTCGGCAACAATTGGTTCATCACTAGTGTATTATTTGGGATATGGTATTTTTCCATATATGTCATCTTACATCTTTGTTGTATCTGACTGTTATGACAGTTTCCTGTGACTGTATCTGACTGTTATGACAGTTTCCTGTTGTTGTATCTGACTGTTATGACAGTTTCCTGTTGTTGTATCTGGCTGTTATGACAGTTTCCTGTTGTTGTATCTGACTGTGATGACAGTTTCCTGTTGTTGTATCTGACTGTGATGACAGTTTCCTGTTGTTGTATCTGACTGTGATGACAGCTTCCTGTAGTTGAATCTGATTGTAATGGTAGCTTCCTATGGTTGTATTCAAATTTATTTACCGTTTCTAGTGGTTGTATCTGACGTAAATGACAGTTGCCTTTGGTTGTACCTGACTATAATAATAATTTCCCGTTGTTGTATCTGACTGTTATGACAGTTTCATGTTGTTGTATCTGACTGTTATGACAGTTTCCTGTTGTTGTATCTGACTGTTATGATAGTTTCCTGTTGTTGTATCTGACTTTTATGACAGTTTCCTGTTGTTGTATCTGACTGTGATGATAGTTTCCTGTTGTTGTATCTGACTGTTATGATAGTTTCCTGTTGTTGTATCTGACTGTTATGACAGTTTCCTGTTGTTGTATCTGACTGTGATGACAGTTTCCTGTTGTTGTATCTGACTGTGATGACAGTTTCCTGTTGTTGTATCTGACTGTGATGACAGTTTCCTGTTGTTGTATCTGACTGTTATGACAGTTTCCTGTTGTTGTATCTGACTGTTATGACAGTTTCCTGTTGTTGTATCTGACTGTTATGACAGTTTCCTGTTGTTGTATCTGACTGTTATGACAGTTTCCTGTTGTTGTATCTGATTGTTATGACAGGTTCCTGTTGTTGTATCTGACTGTTATGACAGTTTCCTGTAGTTGAATCTGATTGTAATGGTAGCTTCCTATGGTTGTATTCAAATTTATTTACCGTTCCTAGTGGTTGTATCTGACGTAAATGACAGTTGCCTTTGGTTGTACCTGACTATTATAATACTTTCCCGTTGTTATATCTGACTGTCATGACAGTTTCCTGTTGTTGTATATGACTGTTATGACAGTTTCCTGTTGTTGTATCTGACTGTTATGACAGTTTCCTGTAGTTGAATCTGATTGTAATGGTAGCTTCCTATGGTTGTATTCAAATTTATTTACCGTTTCTAGTGGTTATATCTGACGTAAATGACAGTTGCCTTTGGTTGTACCTGACTATAATAATAACTTCCCGTTGTTGTATCTGACTGTTATGACAGTTTCCTGTTGTTGTATCTGACTGTTATGATAGTTTCCTGTTGTTGTATCTGACTGTTATGACAGTTTCCTGTTGTTGCATCTGACTGTGATGACAGTTTCCTGTTGTTGTATCTCACTGTGATGACAGTTTCCTGTTGTTGTATCTGACTGTGATGACAGTTTCCTGTTGTTGTATCTGACTGTGATGACAGTTTCCTGTTGTTGTATCTGATTGTTATGACAGTTTCCTGTTGTTGTATCTGACTGTGATGACAGTTACCTGTTGTTGTATCTGACTGTTATGACAGTTTCTTGTTATTGTATCTGACTGTTATGACAGTTTCCTGTTGTTGTATCTGATTGTTATGACAGTTTCCTGTTGTTGTATCTGATTGTTATGACAGTTTCCTGTTGTTGTATCTGACTGTGATGACAGTTTCCTGTTGTTGAATCTGATTGTAATGGTAGCTTCCTATGGTTGTATTCAAATTTATTTACCGTTTCTAGTGGTTGTATCTGACGTAAATGACATTTGCCTTTGGTTGTACCTGACTTTAATAATAATTTCCCGTTGTTGTATCTGACTGTAATGACAGATTTCTTTTGTTGATTCTGACTTTAATGTGAGTTTCCTGTTGTTCCATCTGACTGTAATGACAGTTTCTGTGATTGTATCTAACTTCATTAACAGTTTCCTATAATTGTTTCTGACTTTAATGACAGCTTCCTGTGGTTATTTTTGAATTTAATTAGTTTTCTGTGGTATGTATTACTTTAATGAAAGTTTCCAGTGTTTATATCTAACTGTAATGATAGTTTTCTGTGTTTGTATGTGAGTTCAACGACCGTTTCCTGTTATTGTATCTGGGTTTAATGACAGGTTCCTGTGATTGTATCAGACTTTAATCAGAGTTTACTGTGGTTGAATCTGACTGTAATGACAGTTTGATATGGCTGTATATGACCGTAACGACAGTTTTCCGTTTATTTATCTGACCTTAATCATAGTTTCCTGTTGGTGTATCTGATTTTATTACAGTTTCCTGTAGTTTTATCTGACTTTGATTATAGCTTTCTTGTGACTTTATCTGACCGTTATGACAGTTTCCTGTTATTGTATCTGACCGAGATGCTATTGAATTTGAAGACGTTTTGATATAATGAAAGTATTCAGTGATTGTATTCGACTGTAATGATACTTTCTTGTATCTGGGTTTAATGACAGCTTCCTGTGGTTGTATCTGACTTTAATGATAGTGACTTGTTATTGTACCTGACTCTAATGATAGTTTCCTGTAGTTGTTGTTGACTGAAATGACAGTTTCCTGTGGCTGTATATGGGTTTAATGACAGTTCCCTGTGGTTGTATCTGACTTAATAGACAGTGTCCGGTGGTTGTATCTGACTTAATAGACAGTGTCCTGTGGTTGTATCTGACTTTAATGATAGTAACTTGTGATTGTACCTGACTCTAATGATAGTTTCCTGCAGTTGTTGTTGACTGAAATGACAGTTTCCTGTGGCTGTATATGGGTTTAATGACAATTCCCTGTGGTTGTATCTTACTTAATAGACAGTTTCATGTGGCTGTATCTGACTTTCAGGACAGTTTCCTGTTGTTGTATCTCACTGTAATGAAAGTTCCCTGTGGTTGTATCTGACTTAATAGACAGTTTCCTGTGGCTGTATCTGACTTTCAGGACAGTTTCCTGTTGTTGTATCTCACTGTAATGACAGTTTCCTGTGGCTGTATATGGGTTTAATGACAGTTCCCTGTTGTTGTATCTGACTTAATAGACAGTTTCCTGTGGCTGTATCTGACTTTCAGGACAGTTTCCTGTTGTTGTATCTCACTATAATGACAGTTTCCTGTGGCTGTATATGGGTTTAATGACAGTTCCCTGTGGTTGTATCTGACTTAATAGACAGTTTCCTGTGGCTGTATCTGACTTTCAGGACAGTTTCCTGTTGTTGTATCTCACTGTAATGAAAGTTTCCTGTGGCTGTATATGGGTTTAATGACAGTTCCCTGTGGTTGTATCTGACTTAATAGACAGTTTCCTGTGGCTGTATCTGACTTTCAGGACAGTTTCCTGTTGTTGTATCTCACTGTAATGAAAGTTCCCTGTGGTTGTATCTGACTTAATAGACAGTTTCCTGTGGCTGTATCTGACTTTCAGGACAGTTCCCTGTTGTTGTATCTCACTGTAATTTCAGTTCCCTGTGGTTGTATCTGACTTAATAGACAGTTTCCTGTGGCTATATCTGACTTTCAGGACAGTTTCCTGTTGTTGTATCTCACTGTAATGAAAGTTTCCTGTGGCTGTATATGGGTTTAATGACAGTTTCCTGTGGTTGTATCTGACTTAATAGACAGTTTCCTGTGGCTGTATCTGACTTTCAGGACAGTTTCCTGTTGTTGTATCTCACTGTAATGAAAGTTCCCTGTGGTTGTATCTGACTTAATAGACAGTTTCCTGTGGCTGTATCTGACTTTCAGGACAGTTTCCTGTTGTTGTATCTCACTGTAATGAAAGTTCCCTGTGGTTGTATCTGACTTAATAGACAGTTTCCTGTGGCTGTATCTGACTTTCAGGACAGTTTCCTGTTGTTGTATCTCACTGTAATGAAAGTTCCCTGTGGTTGTATCTGACTTAATAGACAGTTTCCTGTGGCTGTATCTGACTTTCAGGACAGTTTCCTGTTGTTGTATCTCACTGTAATGACAGTTTCCTGTGGTTGTATCTGACTTAATAGACAGTTTCCTGTTGCTGTATCTGACTTTCAGGACAGTTTCCTGTTGTTGTATCTTACTGTAATGACAGTTTCCTGTGGCTGTTTATCTGACTGTTATGACATTTTCCTGGTGTTCAATCTGACTGTAATGACAGGTTCCTGTGGCTGTATTTGACGTTAATAAGTTGACTGTGATTGTATATGACTTTGATAATGGTTTCCTGTAGTTATGTCAGACTTTAATGATATAGTCCTGATGCTGTATCTGACTGTGATGACAGTGTCATATGATGGTATCTGACTTTAATGAGTTTTCTGTTCTTGTATTTGGCTGGAATGACAGTTCTTGTTGTTGAATCTGACTGTTATGACAGGTTCCTGTGGCTGTATTTGACGATACAAACATTTTCTTAGCTTTTATTTGACTTTATTGACAGTTTACTGTGATTGTATATGACTTCAATGAGAGTTTCCTGTAAATGTGTCTGACTGTAATGAGAGTTTTCTGTTGTTGTATCTGACTGTAATGACAGTTTCCTGTTGTTGAATCTGACTGTATATGACCTTAATAACAGTTTCTTAGCATGTATTTGACTTTATTGAGAGTTTACTGTGATTGTATATGACTTCCTGCAGTTCTGTCACACTTCAAGGATCGGGTCCTGTGGCTGTATCTGACTGTGATGACAGTTTTCTCTGATGGTATCTGACTTTAATGAGTTTCCCGTTGTTGTCAGACTTTCGTTATAGTTTCCTGTGGCTGTATCTGACTGTAATGACAGTTTCTTGTTGTTGAATCTGACTGTTATGACAGTTTTCTGTGACTGTATCTGACGTTAATGACAATTTCTAAGGTTGTATTTAATTTTATTGACAGCTAACTGTGATTGTATCTTACATTGATAACGGTTTTCTTTTGTTGTTCATGACTTTATTGACAGTTTCCTGTGGTTGTATCATACTTTAATGATAGTGTCCTATGGCTGTATCTGGGTTGAATGACAGTTTCCTGTGGTTGTATCTGACTTTATTGACAGTTTCCTGTGGTTGTATCTTACTTTATTGACAGTTCCCTGTGGTTGTATCTTACTTTATTGACAGTTCCCTGTGGTTGTATCTTACTTTATTGACAGTTCCCTGTGGTTGTATCTTACTTTATTGACAGTGGGTGTATCTGACCTTAATGATAGTGTCCTGTGGTTGTATCTGACTGTAATGATAGTGTCCTGTGGTTGTATCTGACCTTAATGATAGTGTCCTGTGGTTGTATCTGACTGTAATGATAGTGTCCTGTGGTTGTATCTTACCTAAATGATAGTTTCCTGTGGTTGTATCTGACCTTAATGATAGTGTCCTGTGGTTGTATCTGACTGTAATGATAGTGTCCTGTGGTTGTATCTGACCTTAATGATAGTTTCCTGTGGTTGTATCTGACTTTAATGATAGTCTCCTGTTGTTGTATCTGACTGTAATGACAGTTAACTATTATTATATTTGACTTTATTCACAATTTTCTTTGGTTGTATATGACTGCACTGACAGTTTCCTGTTGTTGTATCTGACTTTAATTATAGTTGTATCTTATTCTGATGATAGTTTCCTGTTGTTTTATCTGACTTTATTGACAATTTCCTGTTGTTGTATCTGACTGTAATGATAGTTTCCTGTGATTGTAACGATAGTTTCCCGTTCCTGTATCTGACTTTTATTACTGTTTCCTGTGATTGTATCTGACTTTAATGATAGTTTCCTGTTGTTGCATCTGACTGTAATGACTGTTACCTGTTTCATGTTGTTGTATCTGACAGTTATGACAGTTTCCTGTTGTTGTATCTGACTATAATGACAGTTTCCTGTTGTTGTATCTGACTATAATGACAATTTCCTGTTGTTGTATCTGACTTAAATGACAGTTTCCTGTTGTTGTATCCGACTATAATGACCGTTTCCTGTTGTTGTATCTGACTTTAATGATAGTTTCCTGTTGTTATATCTGACTATAATGACAATTTCCTGTTGTTGTATCTGACTTAAATTATAGTTTCCTGTTGTTGTATCTTACTACAATGACAATTTCCTGTTGTTGTCTCTGACTTTAATGGTAGTTTCCTGTGATTGTATCTGACTTTAATGATAGTTTCCTGTTGTTGTATCTGACTATAATTACAACTTAATGTTGTTGTATTTGACTTTAATGATAGTGTCCTGTTGTTGTATCTGACTATAATTACAACTTCCCGTTATTGTATCTGACTATAATGACAATTTCCTGTTGTTGTCTCTGACTTTAGTGGTAGTTTCCTGTGATTGTATCTGACTTTCATGATAGTTTCCTTTTTCTGTATCTGACTATATTGACAATTTCCTGTTGTTGTATCTGACTTTAATGATAGTTTCCTGTTGTTGTATCTGACTATAATTAAAACTTCCCGTTATTGTGTCTGACTATAATGACAATTTCCTGTTGTTGTCTCTGACTTTAATGGTAGTTTCCTGTGATTGTATCTGACTTTCATGATAGTTTCCTGTTGTGTATCTGACTATAAGGACAATTTCCTGTCGTTGAATCTGACTGTAATGACAGTTTCCTGTTGTTGTATCTGACTTTCAAGATAGTTTCCTGTTGTTGTATCTGACTATAAGGACAATTTCCTGTTGTTATATCTGACTGTAATGACAGTTTCCTTTTATCTGACTTTAATGATAGTTTCCTGTTGTTGTATTTGACTTTAATGATAGTTTTCTGTTGTTGTATCTGACTAGAATGACAATTTCCTGTTGTTGTATCTGACTATTAGGATATTTCATGTTGTTGTATCTGACTTTAATGATAGTTTCCTGTTGTGTATCTGATTGTAATGATATTTTCCTGTGATTGTAATGACAGTTTCCTGTTCCTTTATCTGACTTTAATTACTGTTTCCTGTTATTGTATCTGAATTTCATGATAGTTTCCTGTTGTTGTATCTGACTTTCATGATAGTTTCATGTTGTTGTATCTGACTATAAGGACAATATCCTGTTGTTGTATCTGACTTTCATGACAGTTTCATGTTGTTGTATCTGACCATTATGACAATTTCCTGTTGTTGTATCTGACTTTAATGACAGTTTCATGTGATTGTATCTGATTGTAATGATATTTTCCTGTGATTGTAATGACAGTTTCCTGTTCCTTTATCTGACTTTAATTACTGTTTCCTGTGATTGTATCTGAATTTCATGATATTTTCCTGTTGTTGTATCTGACTTTCATGATAGTTTCCCGTTTCTGTATCTGACTTTATTGACAGTTTGTATTTATTTTACTTTATTTTTTCATGTGCCGTTCTGTAAAATCAAATTATAGTTGCTCCATTATAACGACAGTAAACTGACCTAGAGACCCATATCAACCATGAAGATCTGTCTAAAGATCGAAAGATGCCAGTAAGTTCAGGTTAACTCCGATTTAACTAAAGGAAACTATCATTAAAGTCCAATACAACTACAGGAAATTGTCACAGAATCCAAACTGCAGCAGATAATGATGATAACTATATCGGACTTTGCTGAACTGTCATCCCTCTTTTCATATCATATTGTATCCGATAAAGACATCAGGTCGATAAAATCTAACCTAGGCCTATAGCGACAAATTATAGGCATGGGTTTAACCTTAATTTTCTCCTAAAACGTCTAAAACGAACCTTGTGCAAGTTTGATACATGTACCAATTGTAGTTTTTAATGTAACATTCAATCGAAAAATCACTAGAACTAGATGGCTACTGTTGCAAGCAACAGACGGATTCCTCCTTCATTAGACCTTCCTCGGAACTGAAGTGTTAAAATCCGAATAAAGAAGATCGAAAAAAGAATAGTTTCTTTAGAACCCTATTCACTTCAGCAAATGAGTCAAAAGAGCTTATGTCTAACTTGGGACTCTTATTTATTTATTGACAAAATAGAAGAAAAAGATGATAAATACCTTTCAAGTTTAGGAAAGCTTTAAACTCCTTGATCTATTCTATCCATTTTGAATCCCTTAAAATTACTATCCCAAAAAGAATTTCACAATGAGTTAGCAATGAGAAAATTTCTATTAATAGAAAATGACAACAACATGAAAGTACAGACAAGTAATGCTACTAAGATATAAAAGGAAAAAGAGAACAAGAATAAAAGAGTTATCTATCTTACTATGTAAAGTTCCAATAAGATGTACTACTTGTATGAAGAATAAATAGTTAAGGACAAAATCCTGTGAATTCTACAAGAGTAAATGTTTGTTATGACCTTGAAAAAGTCTATTTGACCTTGAACAAAGGTCATGGATAAAAGATAAGCATTTGAGTTTATTCTCATCAAGATTCCTCTTCATCTAATCAAAGCTCTATATTTTATCGACAAAAGTCTGTTGTGACCTTGAAATCGAACAAATGACCTTGGGTCAAGGTCAAGGTTAAAGGACTTGATGCAAGGAACATTTGCGCCAAGTTTGAACTTTCAAGGACAAATGGTCTTTGTTCTATAGGCAAACATTTGTTGTGACCTTGAGAATCAAAATTTGACCTTGGGTCAAGGTCAAGGTGAAAGGGCTTGGCTCAATTATTGTATTTATGAAGTTTGAACTGTCAAGGTCAAATAGTCTTTGTTCTATAGGCAAAAGTTTGTTGTGACCTTGAGAATAATAATTTGACCTTGAAACTAGGTCATCATCAATGACTACCTATAAGTAGCCTATCATCCAAGTTTCAACTCAAAATCTCGAAAACTGTAGGAATTGGCACTCTGCCAATTTAAAGTTCCATTTTCAACTCATAATAGCGCGAAAACCGTAAATATTTTATCGAGCATGTAAACGTATAAAAGTTTGCAAATCTTCCAAAGAATGATATAAAACAAATTTCGTTAAAATCGTGTGATTTATTTAGAAGTTATAAGAGTTTAAAGATTCGACCTTTGATGACATCTAGCGAGGGCATTGGTGAACTTATCGGTGAAAAAAAATAGTTTAAGAAGATCTTTGTATGCTCTTTCTAATGGTACCATCCTTTTTGCTCTGTGTTGAAAGACCTTTGAATAAAGTGTCTGGAAATGGAAAGGGGTAAGAATAATAAGAATAATAATAACTAGATGGCTACTGTTGCAAGCAACAGACGGATTCCTCCTTTATTAGACCTTCCTCGGAACTGAAGTGTTAAAATCCGTAAAAAGAAGATGGAAAAAAGAATAGTTGCTTTAGTACCTTATTCACTTCAGCAAATGAGTCAAAAGAGCTTATGTCTAATTTGGAACTCTTATTTATTTATCAACAAAATATAAGGAAACAATAATAAATACCTTTCATTTTTACGAAAGCTTTAAATTCCATGCTCTATCAATATCAGATCCTTTACAATTACTTTCTTAAAGCAGAATTGCACAATGATTTTGCAATGAGATAATTTCTATTAATAGAAAATGACAACAACATGAAAGTACAGATATGTAATGCTACTAAGAAAAAAAAGAAACAGAACAAGAAGAAAAGAGTTATCTTTCTTTTACTATGTTAAGTTCAAATAAGAAGGACTACATGTGTAAAGAATAAATAGTATAGGACAAAAAGTGTGAATTCTACAAGAGTAAATGATTGTTATGACATTGAGAATGATTATTTGACCTTGAACCAATGTCTTGGATGAAAAAAAGTATTGTGATTATTCTCATCACGATTGATTTTAATCTGAGCAAAGCTCAATATCTAATCTGTTATGACCTTGAAATCGAACAAATGACCTTGGGTCAAGGTCATGGTGAAAGGGTTTGAAGCAAGGAATATTTGTGGAAAGTTTGAACTCCCCAGGTCAAACAGTCTTTGTTTTATAGACTAAAGTTTGTTGTGACCTTGAGAATAAGAATTTGACCTTGGGTCAAGGTTAAGGTTAAACAGCTTGACTGAACAATTATATGTATGAAATTTGAGCTCTGAAGGTCAAATAGTCTTTGTTCTATAGGCAAAAAATTGCTGTGACCTTGAGAATCAGAATTTGACCTTTGGTCAAGGTCAAGGTGCAAGAGCTTGGTTTGACAATAATATGAATGAAGTTTGAACTCTGAAGGTCAAATAGTTTCTGTTCTATAGGCAAAAGTTTGTTGTGACCTTGAGAATGAAAATTTGACCTTGAAAGTAGGTCTACATTAAATGACTACCTATAAGTAATCTACTTTCAAAGTTTCAACTCAAAATCTCAGAAACTGTAGAAATTGGCACTGTGCCAATTTAAAGTTCCATTTTCAACTCGGAATAGCGCGAAAACCGTAAATATTTTATCGAGCATGTAAGCGTATAAAAGTTTACAATTTTCCCAAAGAACATTTTAAAACAAATTTCATTCAAATCGTACGGTGAGTTGAGGAGTTATAAGTGTTTAAAGATTTGACCTTTGATGACCTCTTGTGGGGGCATTGGTGAGCTTATCGACAAACAAAAAATAGTTAAAGAAGATCTTGATATTCTCTTTCTAATGGTACCATCCGTTTTGTTCTGTGTTAAAAGACCTTTGAATAAAGTCTCTGGAAATGATGAGGGGGTAAGAATAAAAATAATAATAATAATAATAATAAGAATAATAATAAGAATAAAGAAAAGACATTGCAATAACAGAAAGGATTCCGACGGAATAGTCGGAATCCTTAATAATTAGGTCAAGTAAGACTGCACCACTGAAAACTTCATATCTTGTTAGCAAATCAGAATGTAATATTAACATGCTTATTTGACATCAATTCCTGATTTGCATTTGATATTTAGAAAGCATAAAAATATAACTCTTTTGGTCACGGCTCCAATAAGTATTTCTGGGGATGAATCCCCTTTATGATTCTTGCATCTCTGCATGTCGTTATATCCACTGTATAAAGTTTCATTGAAATCAACCAATTTGTTCACCAAAGCCCGAGGGCCATAATTAACTTATTTTCTTATAAATCATCCCCCTTTCTCCATGCAAATCTGCATTTCATGAGTGTTCCACTCGTAAATTTTAATCTAAATCCATCCCTAATTTGAGGGGGGGGGGGCAATTGCGACGACAAAGCTTAACATTCAAAATGCAAAAAAAAAAACAGTTCAAGCCATAATTTAATTTTTCGGCAACTATTCCCTTCCTTCGTTTCATGACATTTGAATGCATAAAAATCTAAGTTCATGCGTCATCACATGGGTATATTATCCCATGTACAAGTAATGACGCCTTTCTCATTAATTGTGATCACATTCTGCTAGAGTTACCTCTCTTTGTCTATGAACAACGAATATTTCTGAAGTGTAATTTAATTATAAATCTACTTCAATATCCTTTTTTTATACAAAGGAATCAAAATACACTATATATACAATACATAATTATAATACAATGCACTAAAACGGATGTATAATATCAGCTCCCAGTTCCGTTACATATAGAGGTTGTTAACAAAACAAATTTTCCTTTTCCCATGTTTTACGTATATATTTATCGATTTTTTTTCAAACTCATATGTTGAAACTATAACGAATTCCGAACTACGACATAAAATCATGAATTGCCGGCCTCCCCGGTAAACTAGCTCTTTTAAGGAATGCTGTCAAATGCGCTAGAATTAAGAACCTCGTCTTATCACCTACACGTAACAGACCCCCCCCCCCTTTCCGCCCCCCAAGAACCTCAACTACATGTAACAGACCCCCCCCCTTTCCGCCCCCCAAGAACCTCAACTACATGTAACAGACCCCTCCCCTTTCCACCCCCCCCGAAAAAATAACCCCATAAAATTGTCAAGATCAACCTACGACTCTAACTTTAAATGAAAACAGGGAAACATATTGAATGAAAATAAATCAAATGATACAAGGCATCTCTGTATATTAGTAACATGTCGCCTGTCTATAATATTGCTATAACAAACTTTATTTATTATGTATATTTGGAAGGTAGCAGACAAATGTCATTTATCTATCATAATTATCTTTAACGACGACTTTGAAGGGTAACTTCCTGTAATTATGTCATCTTTTCATAATCTTGAATATAATTTTTAAACATGGTAACAACCCCACCACTAGATCCGCCCATGATCAATACAACATTAATACACAGTACATAAAGTTCATCGGTTTTCAGAAAACATAAAATGTCCGTTTCCTCAGATTTCTGAAAACTCGTCAACCTGGAAATAAACATCGCGTACAAAACATTATGTAGCCTAACACAGTGTACAAATATGGTGCTGGGAAATAACAGATAAAGAAAGCTTCATTTACAAACTCAAATATTTTTTTGTTTTATCATATTTACTGGGAAAAGTAGCATAACTTATCGTTAGAAATACTGATTGGAAAATAAATTATATATTTAACAAGATCTTAGATATTGATTAATAAGTACTTACCTTCGTTTTCTTGTTTCACTCTGGATTTTATTTTGAATTAAACATTTGAAATTAAACTGAATAAAATAAGAAATAATAAAAACTTACCTTGTAATAAACAAATCGAAACATAAACTGAAGAAAATAAGTAATATTAACTACATAATCAGCCATATTGACCTTGATACTGTGTTGACTTATGATAGTTATAATATTGTATTTATACTAAAACAAAACAACAAACTTACCTTATTATAAATCTGTGATACACAGAGGAGTTGATTTATTGTTAACTTAACCTATTTAACCAGTCAGATTTAAGTTATAACAATATAATATTTATTGTGTGTCCTGTGTCAGTGGCCATACTCTGGTAATGTATAACACATGGTATCCATCTTCATCAACATAATCCCGTCTTACAGATAAATGTGGTGAGGAGTGTATAGTAGACACAGTATGTCTGTCTATGTTAGTGTTATACAGTGTAACATCAAACTGATGGTGGATATCAATAACAGACTGTAGCCACCTACCCCACCCTGATGATGTCATATTTACTGTATATAACCTTACCACCTGTAACATTGTCATATTAGGTGTAAGGCCCAGGTCCCTGTCACCCAGTGTCACGTTAGACAGCCATAACCTCTGTAACCTGTCACACTGACACAGTACAGGACCAGGTACCGTGTTAGTGTTAGCTACTGTAACATCCGTCAGCCATAATGCCCTCAGTGACGGTCCACAGACCTTGTTTATAGTCCTATATGTGTACTCACCATCAATATGGACCATGGTCAGTGACCTTGTACTGTGTGGATCACTGAGTAAGTTATTAACTACTGTGTTAGTTATACCACGCTCTCCGTCAGTAGGTACACCCCATAAGAACAGTGACCTTATATCTATATGGTGATCAGACAGGAGTTCCCTAGTCACCCTCACTGTCTCTATGTCACTGTAACTTAACACATAAACATCTGATACATGGAATGTCACTGGGCTGTCTGTCACTGGGCTGTCTGTCTGTCCGTACTCTAACTCCCTGAGCCAACTTACCTGTAGTTTGTACAGTTCCTCCACTGTATCGTTACCTCCAGGTGATTCTCTGTATTTACAGATATCTGTGTCACTGTCTGTCACACTTACAACACGCTGTGATATAACACTACCCAAACACGGACACATACCACATATAAACATAATAACATTAGATAACTCCATAATGACCTTGATATCACACAGATGTTTACAGAATAAATCACTCACCTCTTTGTTGGTGACGATGTAAATAGCAGCCAGGAATTCCTGTACAGATTTGTGGAAGAATTGAACACTCGTCTTTTCCTCCATAACGCTATGTACATCTCTCTGACTGATCAAACCTACATCAAGGGCAAACTGTAATTCTCTCTCACCTATTTCTGTCTCCAAGTCATCTTTCTGAAAAACTAACTTCATTTCTTTAGACAAAAGACCTTTATTTGCTACTTTTCCCAGTTTTAACAGTACATTAAAGAAATTTTTGATATTTTTCTTTGTAGACATTAGTTTTGGTAAACTAACATTGACTGATTCAAAACTCAATTTTTGAGTGTCATGTTTAAGGTGAGCTCTTTGTATCAGCATATTGACCATGGCTATATAGAAACTGGTCATACTGTCCCCTACCTGTTCCCCCTCATACCATATCTGTACACATACTACAGCTAATAAAGGTATCTTTATAAAGGATTTTACAGTTTTGTTTTTCAGTTTGTTTTTGATTTCTTTACATTTTGCCTTATATTCAGCAGTACCTGGTTTCATTTCATGATAATGTACGAGCACTTTTACTATAACTGATTCGATACCTGCGTCGTCCAGTCCCAGTATTTCAGTCACTCTATCTTCGCTGTTTACTCCCTCTACTTCAGAAAACTTCCATGGCCGCATGGTGGTGAAGATAACACAGTTTGACATGTTATCTATGTTAGGCATTCCTTTATACTTGAGACGATATATGACGGACTGATCGGGCTTCCACTCGTCTAAGCCGTCCATCATTATAAAACATCGGTATTTCTTGCTAGATAACACGTGTTTGGCTGTTGCTTGGAGATCAGTATCAGATCCTAGAATGTCCTGACAAATCATGTCTATGACATCAGCTCGTGACGGATCTACATGACGTAATGGTATATGGAAGACAAAGTCAAACTGACTGAGAGCGTTTTCCCATTTGTTTAGCGGTCTTCCACTCATACCTGGCTGTTGAGAATTGCACCACGTTTTAAGGAACCACTTGCAGTACGTAGTTTTACCGTGAGCGGCTTTCCCTAACATAAACACACGAGGGACCGGCTTACCGTCTTTAGTCAGCATATCCTCGGGACTTTTCACTTCTTTCCCCTCTTGCTGTTCATCGAGCTGCGCTGACTTTTTCCCCTTACGGTTCTCCTTGACATCCTCCCTGATAACCACTGACGAAAACAGGTGTTCTATAGGTAACTTATCCCCGTCCGTTGTTACCGGTGACAGGGGGATCTCTCGTGTCTCCTTGTTATTCCTCTCAATAAGCTTCTGCTTTAAAATGTTCACGCCAGGTTCAAAGTCTACAAAGATATAAGTGAATTTTTAGAGCAAAGCTGACTAATATTGTAACTTCCCATTTTTAGAATTTATAATTGTACACACAAAAATCAATATCTGAATATTTTAATCAATGAGAAGCAAATATAAGAATGATGTGATTTTCACATTACGACAGCATGCAGTTTCGATTATTTGCATTGTAAGAATGATTCTCAGCATCACATCAATGATTTTGTCTTAAACTCTAACATGGCTTGAGATTTTCTCCCTATATGTACTATTGAACTCGCACTGGTGTAAAATCTCCAACGAACGTCCAGTTCGCTAAGCTCCTCCCATGTACGTAAAATGTACATGCAGAACAATTATATTAGAATATAAATAATAACTAGCAATAGCTGGGATTTGTTGTTCAGTAATTCCCCTCGTCGCATAAACCAATCAAATTATCACCAAGCCGCTTCGTGGCTTGGTGATAATTTCATTGGTTTATGCAACTCGGGGAATTACTGGACAACAAACCACGGTTAGCTAGTCATTATTTCTTAAGTAACAACTCCTTCTAGCATCGAAGAATTGATTCCTCGACTCCTTAAAGCGATTTTTCGCATCATTATATTCAACATTCGACAAATCATAACAACAGCTTTGTCACATAAAAGCAACTCTTTGTGACAACTTTAGAACGCATCCTATTAAACATAGAAAAATAGCATTGTCATCTCATGACTACATTTCGGCACTTCGTAACATAGCTTCAACACATCGTAACAACGCTTCGACACATCGTAACAATGCTTCGATACATCGAAACATTATTTCGCCATATTTTTACAACACTTCGTCATATCGTAACAACGTTTCATTATTTTGTAACAACGCGTCGTCATATCGCTCAAGTACTCCGTCATATTGTAACAACACTTCGTCATATCGTAACACCTTTAACATTTCATCATATCGTAACAATGCTTCGTCGAAACCCTACCCCTTACAGTTCAAAAGTAGGTCAAAGGTGAAAGACAAGGCCATTTTGTCAAAAGTCATGATATCAAATGAAAGATCTGGTTATAAGGAATTTATATGTAAAATATCAAATTCCTAACTCTTAGAATTTAAAAGTAGATAAAAGGTCAACATTAGGGTCGCTTGGTCAAGTCATGATATCAAATGAAAAAAAATTGTCATGAGAAATTTATGAGTGAGATATTAAAACCCTATCTTTTATTGTTTAAATGTAGGTCAAAGGTCAAGGTAAATTGGTCATAGCCTAGGTTAAAGTATCTTTTTAAGAAAGTCAAAGGTCAATGTCAAGTTCACTTTGTCAAAAATTCTGCATGTGAAATATCAAAGCCATATCTTCTATAGTTCAATGGGTATAACCAATGTTTTTTTTAAGTAGGTCAAATTCCAAGGTCAAGGTCACTAGGTCAAATTTTGTTGTTGAATGTGCTTTGTCTCACCAAGAACAATTACCATGTCAAGTTTCAAGTTGCCGCTCTATTCAGATTTCTCTCAACAAACTTAAACGCAACACTTTAACCAAAATGTCGACGCACTGACGGACGAACGTACAGACGGACGGACTTCGCCATTTCATAAACGGAATTCTCCTTTGTGTGTAATCCAGCCAAAAATCATGAAAAGTACCAAAAAATAAAACTTTCAACCAAAACAATAGACAAAAGCACGCATTTATAGAGTTATTATAAATAGTTCAAAAATGAGCATTTCTGACAAAGTTTAGGTCCGAAAAGACACACAGACAGGTTGATTCCTATATACCCCCACACTTTGCGGGGGTATAAAAATGTGAAAACTTTACGACGGAAGGACGTACGCCAGACGGAACCCTTTCAGGTGACCTAAAAACTGAAAAAGAAAAAAAAATCGGTCCCGCCGGGATTTGAACCCACCACCCTTGGGTCATCGGACATGGAGAACATACCTATGTACAATCTTTTAGAAAATGTTGAAAATCCAAAAGTTGATATTTCGACAAAATTCTTTAGCAGTTGCATTTCTTACTATAAACTCTTTCTAAATATAAAAAAGTATATAAGAAGTTGAACATGCGAGAAATGACCCCCCACCCTCTTCGCTTTTTTCAGCTAAAAAAGAAATCATAAGAATTTCAAAAAATGAGATTCAGCCAATTTTGTTTTCACATAAGCATACCTTTTGTTTATCATGGTAAAATGAACTAAACTTGGTAACACATTTAGTCAAGGGATAATAGAATCAAAGATATAACAATTTTGTCATTAGAATAATTAAGTCCAAAATGACATAAAAACGTGTCAAAAATTAGATATCGGATTTCAACGAAATGAACAAACTTAAATAATACATCCTTCCTAATCACTCAGATAACAGTAGCGTTTTCGATCCATGCGGTTCTGGAGGAGGAGATTTTTAAGAGGGGTACATGTACCAGTAATGGATCCACCACTGAAGGAATCCGACTGAAATGATCAAACTTTTACCTTTAGCACCTCATTAATACAAAATTAATTAATAGCCGGAGAAGTCAAAAATGTGAAAAGTTAAGGCACGGACGACGGATGCCAGACAAACCGGTTCATGACAATAGTTTACTTTGAGCTGTCGGCTCAGGTGAGCAAAAACCGTGGACACAGATCGAGGAGAAACGGAGATCAGCTTCTAAATGTTTAATTGATGCTGTAGGCAAAAGGAACAAGTTTGATTGGAATAATCAACGATCGCAGTTACAGTATTTTTAGAAGAGCTTCGTCTATCGGCAATTTGCAAATGTAAATTTCAATACTGACCCCCCTCCCCCTTCAAAAATGTTCTAAGGATCTAACTTATAGGTCAACTTTTACTTGAAACAGTATTTAACATATTGACTACTTTTCTATAAGGATGGGGGTTGATATCTTAGAATATACATCAGTTGGGCTTCATTGAATTTTTTAAATATATACCTTCACAGCATATGAGTATAGTTCCATTTTGATGAAAATGTCTCAAAAGAATAGATTAATGTATTTATCTTATTGATTTATAAAATAGATAAAAAGAAATCTATGGATAGTATCGTTACAAATGAGTAATCTTGATGCGACCTTTGACTCAAATATTTAGTTACAATATGAAGAATATTAAATTTAGCGCAATATATGCTCATAATACTTTCATTTTTTTTACATTATTTCAATTTGTAATTCCAAGGAAGATGATTTCCATATAATACGATCTTCTGAAACTCATAATCGATTTCTCAAAATGGAGTCAGTGGGACAGAGCGTGGACAATGTACCCCCCCCCCCTTCCCCTGCTCAAAATGGAGTCAGTGGGACAGAGCGTGGATAATGTAACCCCCCCCCCCTGCTCAAAATGGAGTCAGTAGGACAGAGCGTGGACAATGTAACCACCACCCCTGCTCAAAATGGAGTCAGTAGGTCAGAGCGTGGACAATTTACCCCCCCCTGCTCAATATGGAGTCAGTAGGACAGAGCGTGGACAATGTAACCCCCTGCTCAAAATGGAGTCAGTTGGACAGAGCGTGGACAATGTTATCCCCCTGCTCAATATGGAGTCAGTAGGACAGCGCGTGGACAATGTAAATCCTCCCCCCCCCCCGCTGCTCAAAATGGAGTCAGTAGGACAGCGCGTGGACAATGTAACCACCCACCCATACACCCCCCTCCCCTCGCCCAACACACATTTTCCCGGCCTTGACTAATCTTATTAGGATCGAATGGTGACGGACATATGTTTCTGCTGTTGACCTCTGCGTATCATTTATCTTAATACCAAATTCAATTTTGGTCCATTAAAATAACATAATAAAAAAACATGTGTTTATTGAAATACGAATGCCCCCCTTGGCATCTTTGTCGGTAATACAGATGAAAAGTAGTTCATTTTGAGGTAAAGGTCAAAAGGTCTTGCTACAAGAAAGTCATATGTGAAATATGAAAGCTCTATCACTTACCATTCAAAAGTCATGGCTAAAGTTTAGATTTTCAAAAGTAGGTCAAACTCAAGGGTCACGGTCAAAAGGTCAATAATTTTGGCATCCATGGAAAGGTCTTGTCACAAGGATTACACATGTGAAATATGAAAGCTCTATCACTTACCATTCAAAAGTTATGGCTAAGGTTAGTTTTTTTAAAGTAGGTCAAACTCCAAGGTCAAGGTCGCATGGGTAAAAAAATTTGGTATCAATAAAAGGTCTTCTCACAAAGGCAAAGGTTAAAGTTTTTCAAAAGTAGATCAAAATTCAAGGTCAAAGTCACAAGGTCAAAAATAAGGCAAAAAATGGGGTGTGGCCACTAAGGGTTCAGAGGAAATTTTGTCCGATCGTCTTAAACTATTTCCAATAATTTGTCTGCTTAACCATTGCTGTTCTAAATGTTGTAGAGTAACAGAAGCTAGTCGCATGAAATTAGAGAGAATAATTGTAAAAGAAAATTTTCAAAAATCATTAATTAAATTTATGACAATTTTCAGACCGGACTTATATTATTCCGTCAGACCGACATTGTCATTCAGTTCTTCAATTCTAGTCATTTTTTGTTTTGTTTGGTTTTTTTGTGTTTTTGCTTTTTTTTTTTTCGGTAAACTAATTTTATTATTTGATTGAGAATGGTTGAACATAATCCTGTTTGATGTTACTGTTTATGTTGACAGATATATACTTCGCAAATACTAGTATACATTTTTGATCAGTAATATATCAAATGCATGTTTTATTTGAATAAAAAAAAATTGGTAAATTTGAGTAGCATGTAATAAACCGATTATAATCGATAAAATCGCATCGGATACAACAACCGATTCTTACCGATTATCGATTATGATTCTGAACCGATTTCCCATAACTCATAAACCGTGTGAACTATACTCAATGTAGTGATTTACAACAAGAGGCGCTATGTACGTAATATGATCACGGCTTGTCTAAAAGAAAATTTACCTGACATACGATACGTTTCGCGATACTAAATAAATTGATTAAACCTTCTCAAAAAGCTATTTGATAGTATTTTTATTCATAATACATTGTAAAGTAGCATTTTTTATTTTAACATGTTATATTTATTTACACTAGCTATCCAAACTTCTTTTCAAATTTGTTTTCTTCAAACGTTATTATCGTTATTGGACTGACAGACAAAAACCCGGCAAAATTCGAACACTTATGTTTTGTAAAAGCGGAGTTGTGTTCCAAAGGGAAGAACAATAGTCAATTAACGAAAATGCGATTGGGCGGGTAAGGGATTAAAGAAAGATGTGAAATTAAGTTACAGGAATTTAGAAATTGGCATTTGATTCGCTTCCGGCAAATAATTAACTTCTTTATTAATAGATTCGAATAAATCAATTCTCAACTAAAAATATTCGTTGTTGATTACTTTCTCATTAACAAACCCCTTCATTTTAATTTTTGGCATCGATTATTCAACAAACCCTCGCAATAAAAGTTTACAATTAGCCTTGACGACTGAAGTACCAGTCAATCTTGGGAAAATGCTCAAAACTTCCTCAATATCATTCACAAAGTATTTAGAAAATGTAATTAAAAAATGTTTTTCAGAAAAAAAAACAGATGTCCCCCCCTCCCTGTAAGTTACTTTGACCCTAGACCAAGATGATGTGAAACCTTGAGTCATGGGCAATACCATACTAAAACATGAAAGTGATTCATTATATTGTTTGAGGTAAAGCCGAAACATGATATGCATATACCATTTCATTTAAAGCATATTTAGTGAAATTGACTTGGGTAACATGACCTTGGATATAGGTGACCTGAAATCTACATTGTATGGATCGTGAGCAACAAAAAACTGAATTATCGATTGGATACACGGTTCAAAATATAAAGACTTAACATGATAAGCATAGACAATTTTAGCCTGGACATGATTTGCATATAACATTTCATTACCAAAGTAAGAAGTGACCTTAATCATGTGACCTTGGGACAATGTGATAAAAACCTTTAGTCCTGAGAAACAACATAGTAAAATATGAAAACAACTGTAAGAAGGGTTCAGGAGATATAGCCCAGACAAGATTAGTACGTACAATTTCATTAAAAAGAACTACATGTAAATGATTTTGACCTTGGGCACATGACCTTGGGTCATGATGATAAGGCAACCCTCTAATCCTGAGCAACAGCATACTTATAGTATCAGAGTGATCCAGTATACGATTCCACAGATATAGCTCAGACTCAATAGCATGTACAATTTCATTAAAAAATGTAAAACTTGACCTTGACCTTAGTCATATGACCTTGGATCAAGGTGGTGTGAAACCTTAGGGTCATCAGCACCATCATACTAAAATATGAAGTGATCCTATCACAGTTCAAAAGATTAAGCCTGGACATAATTACAATTTCATTTGAGATATTAATATTCTTATTGACCTTGACCTTGGTCATATGATCTTGAGTCAACGTGATGTGAAACCTTCGGGTCATAAGGAACAACATACTAAAATACGAAAGCGATTTTGCAAATGGTTCAAGAGATATAGCCCGGACAGGAATGCATGTACAATTTCATTAAAATTGTACTTCATGAATTTGACCTTGATCACATGACCTTGGGTCAATATGATGTGAAACCTTCGGCCCATAAGCAACAACATACTAAAATATGAAAGTGATCCGGCAAACGGTTCAAGAGATATAGCCCGAACAGGAATGCATGCATATTTTCATTAAAAATGCACTTTGTGACCTTGACCTTGGTCACATGACCTTGGGTCAAGGTGATGTGAAATCTTCGGGTCATAGGCAACAACATACTAAAATATGAAAGTAATCCGGCAAACGGTTCAAGAGATATAGCCCGGACAGGAATGTATGCATAATTTCATTAAAAATGCACTAAGTGACCTTGACCTTGGTCACATGACTTTGGGTTAAGGTGATGTGAAATCTTTGGGTCATAAGCAATAACATACTAAAATATGAAAGTGATCCGGCAAACGGTTCAAGAGATATAGCTCCGACAGGAATGAATTCATAAATATACTTATTGACCTTGACCTTGGTCATATAATCTTGAGTCAACGTGATGTGAAACTTTCGGGTCATAAGGAACAACATACTAAAATATGAAAGCGATTTTGCAAATGGTTCAAGAGATATAGCCCGGACAGGAATGCATGTACAATTTCATTAAACTTGTACTTCTTGAATTTGACCTTGATCACATGACCTTGGGTCAATGTGATGTGAAACCTTAGGCCCATAAGCAACAACATACTAAAATATGAAAGTAATCCGGCAAACGGTTCAAGAGATATAGCCCGGACAGGAATGTATGCATAATTTCATTAAAAATGCACTAAGTGACCTTGGTCACATGACCTTGGGTCAAGGCGATTTGAAACCTTGGAGTCATAAGCAACAACATACTAAAATATGAAAGTGATCCGGCAAACAGTTCAAGAAATATAGCCCGGGCAGGAATGTATGCATAATTTCATTAAAAATGCACTAAGTGACCTTGACCTTGGTCACATGACTTTGGGTTAAGGTGATGTGAAATGTTTGGGTCATAAGCAATAACATACTAAAATATGAAAGTGATCCGGCAAACGGTTCAAGAGATATAGCTCCGACAGGAATGAATTCATAATTTCTTTAAAAAAATGCACTTAGTGACCTTGACCTTGGTCACATTACCTTGGGTCAAGATAGTGTAAATCCTTCGGGTCATAAGCAACAACATTCTAAAATATGAAAGTGATCCGACAAACGGTTCAAGAGATCTAGCCCGGACAGGAATGTATGCATAATTTCATTAAAATGACCTTGGGTCAAGGTGATAGGAAACCTACCGGTCATAAGCAACAACAAACTAAAATATTAAAGTGATCGGGCGAACGGTTCAGGAGATATAGCCCGGACACGATGTGTGACAGACGGATAGACAGACAGACGGACGACAAAGGCAAAACTATGGAACGCAATCGCTGTCTTATAATGAGACATTTCAATATATTGGATGGTCTTATCAATATATGCGGTGGCAAGTACATTATATGCGGCGGTAAGTACATTCTATGCGGTGCTAAGTACATTATAACAAGTACTTAGTACATAATATGCGGTGTTAAGAACATTATATGGGGTGGTACGTACATTATATGCGGTGCTAAGAACATTATATGCGGTGATAAGTACATTATATGCGGTGCTAAGAACATTATATGCGGTGATAAGTACATTATATGCGGTGCTAAGAACATTATATGCGGTGGTGAGTACATTTTATGCTGTGCTAAGAACATTATATGCGGTGGTAAGTACATGATATGGAGTGCTAAGTACATGATATGGAGTGCTTAGTACATTATATGCGGTGGTATGTTCATTACAAGGGGTGTTTAGTACATTATATGCGGTGCTAAGTACATTATATGCAGTGCTTAGTTCGTTATGTGGTGATTTCGTTATGATAAACATTCTGATGACCAAGATTAAACATTTTTGAGACTTACGTTATCATTAACCCAAAAGGACACATAAACACAAAAGGATTCAACATTTTTCCCACTTCTATCATGGGGGGTTTGGGGGGTTGGAAGAAAAGACCGGTATTTGGGTCAAAATAAGCATTTTTACACAGAAAACAATGGAAAACGGAAACGCTTTTACACAACAGCGTCCCCCCTCGCTTTATAATGCCACTTTCACCAAAGGTGTATATCAATAAAACACATTTTCTGGACAAGTGGGGTTCTGAATCGAGGGGGGAAACAATGTCCACAAGCAAAAACGAAAAAAGGGGATGGATGACTATTTTAAAATTTATCTCTAGAGCGATATTAAAAGTAGGCTATAATTGCAATCTTTTTCTTTTTATATCATGGAACAATATATTCATAGTGTGTTCCGATCAAATATTTAACCGTTTGGAAGGAAATAAATTTGTCTATATCTACACCGTGTGTATATTTCGCGCCAGAAAGCTACACAAGTGGCCGAGAAGAAAGAAATACAACCGTTTTTTTTTTTTTCAGTTACTGGATTTCAGAGATTGCCGATTACATTGATATTCTTAAAACAGGGTGACGTGAAAATTCTATATCATTATTTTTTTTATTCTAATTTTTTTTCTCTCTCTCTCTTAGACAACGTAAATTGAATATCACAAGCTAAAATAAAAATTATAATTTATATATTAGTAACGTAGTGTTACAGAATTAATCTACTCTTTACTAATATCACATAATTTATCTGTACTGTACAAAGCTCTTCTAATAAGTACAAGCATATACAATATACGGAAACAATGCCTACTGATATCATGCTGCCTCTCACTTTAAAAAAAGCAAGAACTTTGTAAAAATTTTGAAAAATAAAATGTACCCGAGGCCAGGATCGGACTCTCGACCTTGGTAAATGCAGACCTGCATCTTCACCACTACGCCACCGCACCGTTGTGAGAGGGAGATGAAATTGTAGAATACTTTTCACTGATTGCCAAAGATTTCATCTTTTCACTTTTTTGATTAAAATACAATGAAATATACCTCAATTAAACAACATAGTATTTTATCTTCTCATATAAATATTTGTGTTTAAAGGCCACAAAAACGTAACACGAGGAGTGCCTTAACGTAGCTGCGATCCGAGTCTCAGAAATGTTTAATCTTGGTCATAAGAATGTTTATCATAACGAAATCAACACATAACGAACTTAGCACCGCATATAATGTACTCACCACCCCATATAATGTTCTTAGCACCGCATATAATGTACTTAGCACTGCATATAATGTACTTACCACCGCATATAATGTACTAACCACCCCATGTTATGAACATACCACCCCATATTATGTACTTAGCACCGCATATAATGTACTAACCACCCCATGTGATGAAAATACCACCCCATATAATGTATCTAACACCGCATATAATGTACTTAGCACCGCATATAATGCATTAACCGCTCCATATAATGTACTTACCACCGCATACAATGTTCTTAGCACCGCATATAATGTACTTAGCACCGCAAATAATGTATTTACCAGCACCGCATATAATGTACTTACCACCGCATATAATGTTCTTAGCACCTCATATAATGTACTTAGCACCGCATATAATGTATATACCACTCCATATAATGTACTTACCACCGCATATAATGTACTTAGCACCTCAGATAATGTACTTAGCACCGCATATAATGTATCTACCACTCCGTATAATGTACTAACCACCGCATATAATGTTCTTAGCACCTCATATAATGTACTTAGCACCGCATATAATGCATTAACCACTCCATATAATGTACTTACCACCGCATATAATGTTCTTAGCACCTCATATAATGTACTTAGCACCGCATATAATGTACTAACCACCGCATATATTGTACTTACCACGGCATAAAATGTACTTACCACCGCATATAATGTACTTACCACCGCATATAATGTACTTACCACCGCATATATTGATTAAACCATACCGTATATTGAAATGTCTCATTATAAGACAGCGATGACGTTCCATACAAAACCAATATGTCTCCTCCCCGTTGGGGGGGAGACATAATTATGATAAATGTAACAGAAATATGATTTTATATACTGAAAAAAGGCTTATTCAAACTATTTTTATAACGGCGGCGTTGTTAATTGTACAACATAAGTGAGAGTGAGTGTTCGATTATGTATCTCTGATAAATCCGGAGTATTATATTCGGAGAAAATCATGTTTTAGCACGAGATTTCTTATTGAATCCTCTCATTGTAGTTCATTTTGACATTTTGGTCAACAAAAGCGACTGATTGTTATAAAATTTTGGACATTTCACTCGCATTATTTATATCATAAAAAAGACCCCCACCCTCACTTCTACGTAAAAATATAGGTTATTTCTCATAATTATGTTAATAAAATAGCAATCCAAGGAATGCTTGTGTCGCCTGCGAAGCGGTTTGATTATTATTCTAGAAAGTGGATCAAAATTCTTGAAAAGTAGGTCTAGGTTAAATATCTTGATCAAGGTCAAAAGGTCAAATTTTATGGTCTGTGTAGAAAGGTCTTGTCACAAGGAATACACATGTGAAATACCATAGCCCTATCACTTACCAATCAAAAGATATATCCATTCTTAATTTTTTTTTTAAAAGTAGGTCAAATATGTAGGTCAAGGTCAAAAGGTAAAAAATAATGGTATGTGTAGAATGGCATTGTTACAAGGAAAATACATGTGAAATATCAAAGCCCTATCACCTACCAATCAAAAGATATAGCCAATATTACTTTTCTTGAAAAGTAGGTCAAATATCTAGATCAAGGTCAAAAGGTCAAATTAAATGGTCTGTGTAGAAAGGTCTTGTCAGAAGGAATACACATGTGAAATATCGAAGCCCTATCACTTACCAATCAAAAGATATAGCGAATCTTATCTTTTTTTCAAAAGTAGGTCAAATATCTAGGTCAAGGTCACAAGGTCAAAAATTATGGTATGCGTAGAAAGGTCTTGCCACAAGGATTGCACATGTGAAATATCAAAGTCCTAACACTCACCAATAAAAAGATATATCCATTCTTAATTTTTTTTGAAAAGTAGGTCAAATATGTAGGTCAAGGTCACTAGGTCAAAAATTATTGTATGTGTAGAAAGGTCTTGTCACAAGGAATACAGATGTGAAATATCAAAGTCCTATCACTTACCAATCAAAAGATAAAGCGAATCTTATCTTTTTTTCAAAAGTAGGTCAAATATCTAGGTCAAGGTCACAAGGTCAAAAATTATGGTATGTGTAAAAAGGTCTTGCCACAAGGATTGCACATGTGAAATATCAAAGCCCTATCACCTACCAATCAAAAGATATATCCATTCTTAATTTTTTTGAAAAGTAGGTCAAATATGTAGGTCAAGGTCACTAGGTCAAAAATTATGGTATGTGTAGGAAGGTCTTGTCACAAGGAATACACATGTGAAATATCAAAGCCCTATCACTTACCAATCAAAAGTTATGGGCTGTGACACCCAAAGTGTGACAGACAGACAGACGGACGGACAGACGGACGGACGGACGGACGGACAGACGGACAGACGGACAACGGACAAAGTGATCCCTAAGTGTCGCTATGCTTCGCAGGCGACACAAAAACTACTATATTTGATTAAAGATACTTGAAATGAAATAATTTCACGTACAGGACACATGTTAAATAATACTGGTTGAGCTGGTACACTGTGTAGAGCCGTACACCGTATATTGGTACTAATTGTCGGCGTATTGGTATTACAGAGGCGAGATATTTTAACAAATGAGGCGTGAGTGTCCCTTTCTAACATCGTTTTTATTTGAATCTGGCAGCTCCTTTCAAAAGCAACTGTATAATGCGTTACCACAGAAAGTCATCCTTGAAGTTATATGAGTAAGATATGTCTAAGTAGAAGACTTTTTAATTTTTTAAAGCAAAATCCATCACCTAGTACCGTAAAATTTTCCATACTGAGAACTTTATTTGGATTTAAATTCGCATATTGCACTTTTTTCTAGACTTGCAATATATCTATCTTTTACGATTTGATCATTGTATCACGATTTCTTGGATTTTTAAAGATCTTAGAAAGAACAACGTATATTTCCCGCCAAAAAGATACACGCCAGGTGTACGGCATATTGCTGGACGAAAAAGAATTTACGGTACGGCATGTTGAAATACGCAGAGTACGGCGACTTGCTTTTGGGCTCGGAGTTGCAAAGCAATTTCGGGGCTTATTGAACGAAGATGACAATTCACCTACTATGTCTACCTGTCCGTCACTTCGTCCATCATATGTCTTTATTCATTTATACCATGTTATGAAGGAGTTCAAGGGTGTGACTATATTCATAACACATTTGTTATCACAGAAGGATAAGAACCCCAATATGATCAATTTATTGTTTCTACTCTCTAGAAATTAAGACAAAATGTAACAATAATTTCCTTTTTCATCTCCACTCACTTCTCTGATGTATTGAATAACACTCAGGTCATAAGACGTAATTTTCGTGTTATGCATGCATTTTTAAAAAAAAAATATTTTTAATAAAAGAGGAAAGTCCTGTGCACATATATAATAGCGGCGTAACGACACATGTCAGTGGCGGATCCAGCTTTTGAGTTAGAGGGGGCGTAAAAACGGCGAGGGGCCTGGGTACCACATAGGTTCCTTGCGGGTCCAGGGCGGAGCCCTGGTAGAGTGACCAGGGAGGCCTCCTTCCCGGAAGCTAACGTATTTCAGCCTTTTCGAACCCATTCTCGTGAGTGAAATTGATTAAAGAATTGAAATTGATGAATTTGACAATTATATTAACTGACAGGTAGTAAATATTTACTGATATTTACTCTTTTTTATACGGAAAATTATCGTTTTACCTATGATTTGCAAATTTTAGGGGGGGATGGGGGCGTACGTGTCATCCCCTTGATTCCGCCCCTGCATGTGAAAGCAGCTCCTGTATGTCAATAAGTGGTTTTTAGCTCACCTGAGCGAAGCTCAAGTGAGCTATTGTCATAGCTTAGTGTCGTCCGTCTGTCCGTCGTAAACTTTTCACATTTTCGGCCTCTCAAGAACCACGGAAGGTATTTTGATGAAACTTGGTAGGAATGAAGTACTCATGCCCCTACAGGTGGTGTTGTTTTTTATCCGGTTCCGTCAATAGGTGGCGCCACCACAAGCAAAGGTAGGTCAGGGGTACCCTCCTTTTACAAACTTCTTCAGAACCAAAGCACATATCGACAAACCGAAAGCATTAGGCCTAAAAAAATATATGTGTGTTTCCCATAACATGCTGAAATAAAATAGGGTAGGTCGGTCGGATTTTTTTTTTTTTTTGAATTTTTTCTTTATCTACTTTTGTAGCGTTGCAAGGCTTGTTTAGAATAATATACAACGGCGTAGCTCTGCCTCAAAAAGTGGAGGGGCACAACCAGGGTTTTTTTTATTTTGGGGAAGGTGCCTGTGCCTGTCCCATTTGGGAAAATTTGCGACATTTTGCTGAAATTGGGAAAATTTTTGTACAAATTCTCACCAAAGTATAACTCAAAGTATCATTTATTTACATCGATAATCCATTGATTTGCTTGAACTGAACAAGGGATGAATAAAAAATGCACTTCGAAATAGGACAATTTGTGCTGACTTCCAGGTTTTGAGTCTTATCTTCTCAGGTGATTTTTTTCATATTCCTCTTTGGGAATTTCAGGGTGATTTGTTGGGAAAAAAAGAGGAAATTTGACATTGGGAAGGGGCCGAAATTCGGCCCCAAAACAAGGAAAAAAAAAACCTGACAACATCCCAAAATTTTTAACAAGCAAAAAAAAAAAAATAAAAAAAAGGGGGGGGGGGGGGGGGGCAGAGGAAGAGAATAAAGAAAAATATGGGAGTTTCATGTTCTGTGGGCACAAATTTTAACATTTCTGGTACAAAATATTGACTTATCAGAAAACACTCTCTATACCCTCTATCATGAACAAGTATATGTGATAATATTTTATATAGTATGAGTTAAATGTCTTCATTTACATTGATAAAGTAATATGTATTAAGGATGGATCTGGAAGTCTATAAAGAACTAGCGAGTGGTAGCGATCCAAAGAAAAATTTTGAAAATTGACCGAATCCCCCCACTTTCTCCTACGCCTTTGAATATATTAAATTTGATTTAAAGTAATCATTGAATCATGACCTTCAAATATGTGTTGTCTGTCAAATACATGGAGAAATTATCAGTAAACACAGACATGTTAAACCACGTAGAAAGAAGGGGGGGGGGGCATTTTGTATCTGTAACCGATGGCAAACAGCAAAATGTTTATAAATGTTACTGAGCATTTTAAAACTGGCCTCCCAAGCATGGTGACCTTGAATCTGCAATTTTATTATAATACAGAACCCAATGCTTTTTTTCCCAAAAGTGACCATGACCTTTGACCTGTTTACCCAAAATCAAAAGGCTTCTCCTGATTATAAGCATATCGCCAAAATTGACCTTTGATCTTTCCCTCAAAATCAATGGGCTTACTTACATATTGATCCCTATATTGTCGAGTTACCATATATTCTAATGCAATGTCTCAAATAAGAGCCGAATTTCATAGGTTGTTCCCTCCTCAGGTAAGGCCATAAAATTAGAACATACTCGCCGTTAACGTCAGTAGAGATTTTATCAAAACGGGAATGCGGTAACTTGCATTTGACGTTAAGATTGTAGCCGATAAGTGCTCATTTTACGGTACAAACATCCGGGTTTTTTTTTTCTGGTTCCTGTAACGTGTTGCAAAAAAAAAACCAACTCAGTTTGCGACCATAAAATAAGCATTGTACGGCCGTAAACATACATTGTAACGTCAGAAGCACGTTATCCCCCTATCAAGACTGACATGGAGGCGCTTGGTCGATAGCTTTGAATGAAATTTTATTTACAGCCGTGAAAATGTCGAGATGTAATCGTTCTATTGTACAACTTTAATATACGTTGCCGTAAAATGACCCGTCGCGCTGCGTTGAAAACAACTAACGCACTGTATAGTTACCGAAATATCTATCACGTTCCTTGTATTAGGACATTTTTTTAAAACAGATTTTATAGGACAACTAAATTTCCTTTTGAACAGATTCAATTTTCGTATTAACCTGCAATTAAAATTGAGATACGACGAATGTTTTTTTTACGAAAGTAGGCGGCGATTTTACCCTAAGTAGGAGGTGAGAAATCAAAGGTCGCTGGCTGAGTTAATGAGAACCCTGATTCAGACTGTATGTTTTTATATCAATCAGAGAGTACAAACATTGTCAGGCATGGAAAAAAGGAAGCCAGCCTGGTAGCGCCGTACAATATAAAGTAGCGCTTCGAGAGAGAAATTATAGATTACTTCGTATTTTTACAAAATTTAAAAAAGTGGAAGAATAAAAAGAATGGTTTTGCCATAGATGATTTTAAATGACAGGTAAAATTACACCAAAATCGGTAGATTTAACATTTCTGGCATGCATTTCATAAAGCGCGACGATCATAAAATTGGCGCGAAAAACCTATAAATTAATGCAACTAAAAATCGAGAAAAAAAAAACGTTAGGGTCGGCGGCTTTGAGTAGGGTCGGTCGGGTGATGGGAAACAAAGGTATTTTTTCTTTTGGCCTTAGGATGATCTAGAGAGATGTCTTAACAAGTGTTCTTGTTTTTGGTTCCAGTTCGAAGTCAAATTTTGACGCGTTTCTTTTTTATTATGGTCGTCCTTTTGTACTTTGCCAGAAATGCTCATTTTTGAACCAGTCTGTTTCTTTGAACAACCCCAAAATATGTGGTTTTATGCCCTCAATTACTGCATATTTGTCATATTTAAGGCATTCAAAGGTTTCATATTGATTTTGGTTGAAAATTTTGTTTTCATGATGTTTCATGATTTTTTTTTCTCATGTGAAAAAAGGAAGGGAGGGGGGGGGGGGTATTTCATACATATTGGACATCTTCTCCAGAACCACAAACGGGATTTTAATGAAACTTGGTAGAAACGAAGTACTCGTGGTCCCCTACAAGCTTTGTTGTTTTTGTCCGGTTCCGTCATTAAATGGCGCCACCACAGGCAAAGTAGGTCACAGGGGTTCCCTCCTTTGACTGATGATCTAGAAGGATGTCTTAACGTGTGTTGTTGTTTTTGGTTTTAGTCCGAAGTTAAATTTTTGACGTGTATATGACATCTCTTCGGACTTTGTCAGAAATACTCATTTTTGAACTGTTTCTTTGACTTACTCTATAAATGTGTGGTTTTTTGCCCTTGTTTCGTGTATGTTTGTCATATTAAAGTTACCTTTTGCTTTAATAAACATTACATGCTATAATTTTCTTTTTTTTTTTTGGAATTTTCATGAATTTTTAAAAATATGAGTGGATATGTTTACTGTGCACATGGACCGAAGGGTTTTGGGTTCAAGTTCCGGCTCCGGCACTCCAATTTTTTATTTCTTCCTTTTTGACTTTTGTCCATTTTGTCAGCATTTTATGCACTTTTAACTCATCCGAATACCTTTAATTTCATTTTTGTCCTTAATTTTTTTTCTTCCAGTTTCATTTTATTCTTTTGCGCACTTATTCACGGTGTATTTGTCCTTTTTAAGTATCTTAATGCTGTTATATATATTTATGCCTAATTTTTATATTTTGGATTTTTTTTTTTCAATTTTGAAAAAAAAAAAAGATTTATTTGCATATACTGGTAGACCCAGGGTTGTGGGTTCAAATTCTGGCACTGACACTACCATAATTCAATGTTGGTAGGTAAAGAGTGTGCATGGGTATCAGGTGAGCGTTGTGTCCCCTGGGGCTCTTGTTTTAGTAGTATCATTTCGGGGGGGGGGGGGGGGTTATTATATAGAGCAGTTGTCGTGATTCGAACTACTGTTCGCTAAAAGTTCAAAATTAAAAAGGCATCGCGCTTCGCCGTCATCCATGCAAATCGTCGTTAAATCACCTCGTCGACGTGAAACATAGGCAACGATGGCTTTTGTTGAAACTTGTCGCGTCTTTTTGAATCAGTAAGCCGAAACTATATCCCCCCCCCCCCCCCCCCCATAAAAAATGGTCGTTGAGGTGACCATGCAAATTCTTGAGATGGCAACTTCTCGAGACAAGTGTTCGTAATATCTTACTAGTACTCGAGGCTCACGTGATTTTGAGGCTTTGTATGTAGCATTCATACGCATATGTATATACATCTTTAAAGAAAAGAGAAATTTTAAAATATAAGTTTATCTTCATGAGTCTTTAGCTATAGGATTTAATCTGTAAGGAATCCTAGTACCTGGTTTTCAACAAGCCGTACAGTTAGCTAATCACAAGCCGTACACAAACAATTTCTTTGTTGACCTCGTATGTAAAAAACTATTTCACACTTGATTTATATTTAATACTTATGAATTTCTACATAGACTGTGCACAGAATCATGATCTGCAATGGTAATTATTTTCGTTAAAAAGAATAGATACATCATACATGTGCAATTTTATGTGTACTAGGTACCCCATTTTGTGTTATTTTACTATTATCTTCCGCGCATGTCTAATAATGGTCTCTATGTTCGAAGCAACATATGCACTTCTTAGTATAAATTGTTTGTTGAGAATAGTGGATTATACCTCTCTGAAGTATTTGACGATTTTAAGGGGTGACAAATGTATCCCCTTTCAATCATTTCCATCGGCCTTTACTACAAAATTAAAAACGTAATGAATCAATGTTTCTGAAACAATTTCTTCCGTAAATACAAAAAAAAGGAGAGGAGACTCTTGAAGTAGCACAATCGTTTTTTTTTTAGCAAAATCTAAATTGCATATGAAAATATAATAAATTGAATAGATGGAACTTTTAATTACAACATTTGAAAATTACAGGGTACAAGAGGAAAAAGCAAATTTCCGCCGGATATTGATTGTAGCGCCACCTACAATAATTTCTGTGAAGCAAGTTCTGTCTGTTGCTTATTTGTGTTAACTTACTTCATTACTTCTTTTGTAAATACCATTTTGAAAATATTTTTAAACATACGAGCTCTTTGTTATTGGTATTAAACATTACATTAGTAAATACAAAAGTTAGAAATATTTTATTGAAGTCACGTGATACTGACTGAAATGATCTATCTATATCGCCGAATTTAGATAACTATTTTTCGGTTGTTCTTCGAATTTAATCTACAAAACTTCATGGTGTGCATTTTACATGTTGAGGATTCACTTCAGTGAAAATTATGAAGGAAATATGTATGAAGATCTGGTGATTTCGTCATACTTTTATCTTGCTGTTTCCATATAAGTGCGTGTAGACGAGACATGGTTGTTCTGGAATTCTTTTATTTTCAATATGATTTAGAGTCTATGAATTCTTCAATGTAGCTGAGGGAAGTGTGGTGTATGAAAATATACATTTATTCATAAAATCGATTAATCAAACTTAATTGATCGATTAATCGAAATTTATTACTATTTAACTAAAAAAAAGTATTTTTTGTTTACATCCTAAACTTATGAAAAAAATTGTCCTTTATATGCCAACATTGTATTTTCATCATATATATATTGAAATTATATTAATTCCCACACTACAAATGTACATGAAAAAAGAATAAGATTATTTAGATATTTATATATGATTTTTTAAAATAATATTTAGGTTCATGTATCTATAAGTATTTCAAAGGTGTGACATCCCCTTTCAAATCGAAGTCCTTATCGAACACTCTCTTACATCAGCTCACGCTGTGACCGCTCTGCTAATCGCACATATTTTCTTTTTGTGTCGCCTGCGAAGCATAGCGACACTTAGGGATCACTTTGTCCGTTGTCCGTCTGTCCGTCCGTCCGTCCGTCCGTCTGTCCGTCCGTCCGTCTGTCTGTCTGTCACACTTTGGGTGTCACAGCCCATAACTTTTGATTGGTAAGTGATAGGGCTTTGATATTTCACATGTGTATTCCTTGTGACAAGACCTTCTTACACATACCATAATTTTTGACCTAGTGACCTTGACCTAGAAATTTGACCTACTTTTTCAAAAAAATTAAGAATGGATATATCTTTTGATTGGTAAGTGTTAGGACTTCGATATTACACATGTGCAATCCTTGTGGAAAGACCTTTCTACACATACCATAATTTTTTACCTTGTGACCTTGACCTAGATATTTGACCTACTTTTGAAAAAAAAGATAAGATTCGCTATATCTTTTGATTGGTAAATGATAGGGCTTTGATATTTCACATGTGTATTTCTTGTGACAATACCTTCCTACACATACCATAATTTTTGACCTAGTGACCTTGACCTAGAAATTTGACCTACTTTTCAAAAAAATTAAGAATGGATATATCTTTTGATTGGTAAGTGTTAGGACTTTGATATTTCACATGTGCAATCCTTGTGGCAAGACCTTTCTACACATACCATAATTTTTTACCTTGTGACCTTGACCTAGATATTTGACCTACTTTTGAAAAAAAGATAAGATTCGCTTTATCTTTTGATTGGTTAGTGATAGGGCTTTGATATTTCACATGTGTATTCCTTGTGACAAGACCTTCCTACACATACCATGGTTCTTGACCTATTGACCTTGACCTACATATTTCACCTACTTTTCACAAAAAATTAAGAATGGATATATCTTATGATTGGTAAGTGATAGGGCTTTGGTATTTCACATGAGTATTCCTTGTGACAAGACCTTTCTATACAGACCATAATATTTGACCTTTTGAACTTGACCTAGATATTTGATCTACTTTTCAAGAAAAGTAATATTGTCTATATCTTTTGATTGGTAGGTGATAGGGCTTTGATATTTCACATGTTATTTCCTTTCAACAATGCCATTCTACACATACCATAATTTTTTACCTTTTGACCTTGACCTAGATATTTGACCTACTTTCTAAGGTTGTATATATCTTTTAATTGGTACAGTAGGTGATAGGTCTTTAATATTTCTAATGATGAGACCTTTTTGTTACCAATTTTTAATTGACCTTGACCTAGATGATTGACACTCTTTTCTGAAAATTTGAGAATCACCACATCTTTTAATTTGTAATTAAGTGGTCTGATATTTCAAATGAATTTCATTTGAAAATACTTTTCTACTGATACCAATAATTTTGATCCACTTTCTAGAATAATAATCAAACCGCTTCGCAGGCGACACAAGCATTCCTTGGATTCCTTTTTTTATTTAAATGCAATCACATTGTTACATTTGTATACTATTAGATACATGTACCTCATCCCCGTTCAACTCATGACCCTAAACTGTAAACAAATGTTATATGCGATGTGTACATGTGAATGCTTATCCCCTTTTTTTGGGGGGGGGGGGGAGGGTGTCACTTTGTGTGTGTTTATATCTTTTTCTTCACCCCCCCCTCCCCTCTTTATATGATAAACTTCCTATTTTGCAGCTGTTTTATCCGGAAATTTCTCCGTTATGATTAGTAGAATAGGCACGATACGTTTTATGATACGATGCGGATACTTATACGTTCTAAATGTCCGATCTCTATTGCAAGTAAAAATTGGGCAGATTACAGCTCTTAACGTTACAGGTCCTTTGTTTTCTATTCAATGTACGTAAACTGTAAAAACAATATGCAAGAAAGACGAATGGAGAGTCGAGGGGTGGACAGGGTGAAAGGCAGGGAGAGGGAAGAGAGAGAGGGAGGGGGAAATTTGGCTTGATGAGGGAGGGGAGGAATGAGGAGCGGGTGGCGGAGGTAAGGGACGGGAGGGGGAGAGGTACCCCCTCCTCCCCAGAAGTCGGGGGACAATGGTAACATTTTTATGGTGGGAGTGTACATCTTGTTGAGATAATCATACTGTGATAAAAGTGATATGCACGGCCGATAAGAAGCACAGGCACATGTAGACAGAGGGTTAATGATATCCTTTATGATGCCCCTTGACAGGTCATAACAGATTAATAGAATCTATCACCCCTCTGTAGAGGGACAGGGAAATCCTACCCGAGTATCAAATATTTGCAGTCCACGACGAGGCTTGCAGAGTCGTGGACGTTGCAAATCTTTGATACGAGGGTGGGATTTCCCTGTCCCTGTACAAAGGCACATGAAAGGGGTGATTGATTATTTTTCTCTCACCCATATATTTTCACATAATTCATGAATAAACATTGCTTGTTTTGCGTAAAATATTTTTCCATGTCACGTCAAACACTGCTTAACCTACGTAAACGTCTATGACGTCACAATAGGAGGTTTTAGACAAACATCCGGGGTGCGAGACAGAGTTTTCTCCCACTTGAGACTGAGAACTCTCAAATTTCCCTGGGGTGAGATAAATCGATCTCACCCTATGACGTCATCGCTACCAAAGCGACGTTATGGAAGTAAGGCAAACTGGTGATTATAACAGACACTCTAGATAGTCGATAACGTGGGTGAAAAACAATTTAACACCACCATGAGGCAGGGATGGCAATTTCTCAACCCTCGTGTAAAAATTTTGCATGTCCATGACTCGGCAAGCCTCGTCATGGACTTGCAAAATTTGTACACTCGGGTTGAGAAATCTCCATCCCTCCCTCCCGATGGTGTTAGATTATATTAGTCTCAGAACGGGTAAATCTGTAGATATCTCTGTCCGGGATGAGATAAATGTATTTACCGACATATAGGTTTTCTCATATCCATTTGCAACATGTGCCTGTGTTAGGAAGCACATGACGTAAAATTTCAATGAAGTCGGGAAACAGACGTTCATTCCTTTTATGACTAAATCATCTTCACGTTCGAGGAGTTACTGAAAGTGGACATAAAGAGATACATGTACTAAGGCTGGTTTACTTACATTATCCATTCTTTACAGTCCTATAGCTGTCTAACGTTCACAATATGACGTTTCACGAGAACTAATAATTTCCACCAAACGACAATCATGCATAGCAGATAACGTCACACATCCTGTCTCTATATATAGATCTTACCAAGAACGAAACTAACAACTTCTTGGAACTAACGATTTCAGAAAACCAGTCTTAAAATAGTCCATACATGTAGAAAATACGTTTTTGACCAGGGGCGGTCAAAGGATATAACCTTTAAGGGCCTGATGAATTTAGATAAAAAAACAGATTATGGATAGCTTTGGCCCCATATTGGCTATGAGCGATATCTGTCGGGAAGGGGGGGGGGGGCTAAGATTTGAAAAATATCCATTTCAGGCCGTACCAAATTAATTAAATGTTCTTTGGGGGTTTTTTTTGTAAAAAAAAGGATGCGAGCGAGCGAAAATATATATATTTGTTTTAAGTATTGCAGCTTTAAAGATGCGAGCGAGTGAAATAATTTTTTCTTTCTATAGGTTACCCCGTCATATCTGATGTTTTCCATACTCACAAAGGAATCTGGTGACTAGGAAGCCTGGCACATAGCTGTTCGGAAAAGATTTTCGAAACTTTCCCCTCCTTGACATTCAGTGCCACATATGGCAAAATAGCGCTCAATTTATTCATATATGCAAATGTATTCATATGACGATTATATTACGTCATATACCTATGTTTGAAACTAGCTAAATCTCAAACAAGAATGACCCGACATACCAGGAAAAGCAATACATTTTAAATGCATCAGATCAAATAAATGCAAAGAGCAGAGTGCGCCCGTGGCAAAATACAACTGTTTCTAATCTATAATAAGCTTATTTATTACCAAAAAATTTACCCACTCTACGTATGAACACAAGATTATCTTTATTTTGCCATATGATGTATTTGCTCCCGACGAAATTTTTTAAACACAAAAAGTATCATTTTCTTCGAAATTTGCACAATCTGAGACTTCTAGAAGCTTTAAAATTTGCAGAAATCAGAATCAGCCCTTAAAAATTCTTGAACCAGAAATGTATTGGTGCGGGCGAGCATTTTATTTTTATAATATTATTTTTTTGAATTTTGATGAATATGGTGCGGGAAATCCAAAGAACATTTAAGACCAATTCTCTGTTACCACCAAAATTTTGCAGCCACGGCATGTCCTTACCCCTCATGATTCTGCATATTGGGTATATATCATGTCCTACATTGTAATTGCAATAATTAAGGTTTCCGGTCAATGTGAGTTCCGGTTGCCATGGCAACGGGATCAGTCTTTTCTGCTACTTTAAAGACTACATGTATAAAGTAACCTACTTTTAGTTACTTCTTTGTCATGGATACCATTGTAGCAGATATTTCATTTTCGTACCTTTTGGGCATCGTTACCTCTTTTTTTGCAAAATGCATTCAGTTTTATGATAGATATTGCAGGACGCTTACGGTGCCCAGCTAAAATAAGTAAAATTCAAGTCAAAAATGAAGGTAAACTTAGGGGTAATTTTTATGTGATTTTTACCGTTTTCAGTGTCAATTATCACTAAAAGCAGACCTCTTCGAGACCTATGATGGGTTATTATAATAAGTAATGTCCCTCAAAACTTGATTGAACTCTTAAAGTTATCCCAAAAAATAATTATAATACCCATTATTTTGTTGTATATATCCATTTAATTTGTCTTAAAAGGCTTATTCTAATTTTGATCCTTTTTTTCGACGAAAAATCACAATTTTGGTAAAATCTGCTCATTTACAATTCAGTGATCTTGAAAATACAACGCATGACCTTGAACAAGTATCGAGGTCATCTCTACATTGATTTGTCTCAAGTAGATATATGAACGAGATTTTGTTTTCATATCATAAATGGACAGTTCAAAATAGACTCATAACATACCCATCCAGCAAAAAAGAAAAAAAAGATTCCAGCCAACTTTTCACATTTTCTTGTAGTTAAGGTACAGAACATATTGTATATATAAAAGAAAAAATCCAAAAACTTCTGCTTTCAAGAAATTTTACACTGCAAAAATACACAAAAACAAGCAAAATAGGGGCTCTTTTGAGCCACAAATGAAGAGTTTAAAACCTTTATACCACTCTTTTTGACTCCTTATACAAGAAGCATAGCGATTAAGTGTGAAAAACGTTTCAGATATTCATAACAAAGAGGATTGAAAGAGAAAAATGTGGTTATTGCAATTCATAAATGTACCCGTTTCCATGGCAACAAAGGTCATAAACGCGCTAAGTCTTATGAAATTTCCTAATGCATCATTTTTAGAGATGGTTACCATGGCAACGACAGCCTTTCCTACATATGAAAGATAATTCTCATATTAGCACTTTATATTGAACTTCTTAACCAATAAAGCCTGTGTTTGTGAAACACGAATGCCCCCGGTGGCCTCTTTGTTAGTATAAACTTCATTTTCTGTTAAGTATGTGAAAGGTCAAGGTCAACAATTTTGGTATCAATGGAAAGGTCTTGTCACAAGGAATACACATGAAAGTCCTATCACTTACCATTCAAAAGTTATGCCCAATGTTGAAGTTTTTGAAAATTAGGTCAACGGTCAAGGTCACCAGGTCAAAACTTTTGGTTTCAATGGAAAGGTCTTGTCGCAAGGAACACACATGTGAATTATGAAAGCCCTATCACTTACCATTCAAAAGTTATACCCAATGTTAATGTTTTTGAAAAGAAGGTCACAGGTCAAGGTCAAGGTCACAAGGTCAAAACTTTTGGTTTCAATGGAAAGGACTTGTCAAAAGGAACACACATGTGAAATATGAAAGCCCTATCACTTACCATTCAAAAGTTATGCCCATTGTTAAAGTTTTTGAAAAGTAGGTCAAAGTCAAGGTCACAAGGTCAAAAATTTTGGTATCAATGGAAAGGTCTTGTCACAAGGAATACACATGTGAAATATGAAAGCTCTATCACCTTCCATTCAAAAGTTATGCCCAATGTTAAAGTTTTTTCGGACAAACAGACAAACAGACAGACAGACAAACAGACGGACAGGCCAAAAACTATATGCCCCCGAATCTGTGATTCCAGGGGCATAAAAATCGCTAGAATCTATCAGATGCCGTGCCAACGTGTCATTGAATTTTTTTGGTTCTTACAGAGAATTGCTCTTTAAGTCTTAAAAAGAGTAAGAAATGATACAGTGGCCATAATAAATTGAAATATCTATAAAAGTCAAGCTCAATGAGTGCTAAAACAGGAGATCCGCAAAAATAGTACAAAATCGTGATCAATGACGCACCTTAATTCCTGTAAGGTTTCGTGAAATTCTGTGCAGCGGTTGCAGAAGAGAAGTCGAAAATGCCTCGGCCAATCAGAGCCCTTGGCGGCCATATTGGTTGACCGTTGACTGGTAACCTTAGTATAGTCAAGAAAGACAAGTTGAGAGAATTGTTAAAAAAGGGTCCCAAATACAGAGAAAGTATGTCCTTTACATGGAACCAAAATTTCAAAATTATCATGGACTCTTGTGAGGAATATGCAAGACGTTGGGCAAAGAAAGAGGATGTACAGCTCGACACCCTTTCCGAATGGATAAATTCCATCAGAGGGTTACTTTAATCTAGAATTAACCGATTAAAATCAACTGTGAACACTAGATTCAAGTCTATATTTAAAGACCCTGATGTTATCACAGAACTTAACTACCTCCAAGAACATTATGTCATCACACCAGCGGTCAAATCCTCAAATAATTACACATTTACTTGCAAAAAGTAATATTTCGACAGTCTAGTTAAAGAGTTGGGTCTAAATTCGACACATGGAAATCCCACTTACAGTGATTGGGATAAGCATGCGCCCTGCGCCATAGTCACATTCAATTCTAAAATGGCACATTTAAATTTTACTTGTACCAAAGTGGCGCATTGAATTTTTAAACAAATTGTGGAAATATTCCTTTTTTTCTATTCAACGCGGTGATGACTTCACCATACTCACTTACTTAAAGTTCTGCATGCGATTTAATTTGTTTACTTTTCGTATCAATAGATACTAGTACACCAGAATTTTGAGAAAGTAATTTAAAAGTGACATTTATTCAAAACACCATCGTTTCGTACTGCACCAATCCTTATTTCAAAACTTTAAACATGTATGTACGTACAAATGGACTACTTCAGTTAAGACGAATCTTGGAATTTTTCGTACGCAATTTGATTTGGATGTACTTTAGTTCACAAAATTTTACAGCAGAGTGCGGTTTTTGGGGTGGGAAGAGGGGGGTGTATCAGGCAAATTTTGAATTATAAATTCAGGTTCAAAGCATGCAACGAATCTGTAAGACGACTCATCTTTTGAGACTGGGTCAAATGCGTCCCCCTATTTCTCATGGTTAAGTACGAAAAGTCCTTCTAGACATTTGGAGCGGGTGATGCAGATCTACACATGCTCTTCCTTGTTCGATTGTTTGTTTTGTTTTGTTTTGTTTTTTTTAGGGTTTTTTTTTTGCAAATTGCTCATGGCCCATTCATTTTCAACAATGGCACATTCATTTTGTAAATGGCACATTGATATTCTAGGATATGGGGCCATTGTCATAATCACCTGATTGCCTATCCCGATCACTGACTTACACCCCAACAAACCTTTCGGCCTCTGAAATAATAGATAATATAGATAATAATAAGATAATAATCTTGCTTCCTTTGGCTTCCACACTAACAATTTAGATTTAGATTTACTTATACTGCATACCTAAAATGCATAAGAATCCGTTCAAATAACGTTTCATCGCTGGTTCCTCAAGATGTTCTACCAAATCTGTATCACTCACCAAAGTTTTATCTGAAATCAAATCTGGGCTTCAAAAATATTTTTCGACAGTATATTCTCGCAGTGGTATCAACCAGATGTTGATTTTAAAGAATTCGAAGGAACTTTTAGAACATCTGAAATCCACTCATTTTAGTAAAGTCCATTCGATCAAAGTCTTTGATTTTTCGACACTTTACACTACAATTCCACATTCTAAATTGAAAGAAAGACTCGCAAAAATTATAAGTAATGCGTTTACAAGTAAGACCGGTAATCGCAAATACAAATTTATTGTTGTGAACTATGACAAAACCTACTATGTAAAAGAAAAATCCGATTCTGAAAATAAGTACACTGAAACAGATATTATTCAGATGTTAAACTTTTCGATCAATAACATTTTTGTGATGTTTGGAGGAAAGGTCTTCCAGCAAATTGTCGGAATTCCAATGGGGACCAATTGTGCCCCACTCCTTGCCGACATTTTCCTTTACTCGTACGAAGCTGAATTCATTCAATCATTGGTCTCTGAAGGGAAAAGATACTTAGATTCTGACTTCAACTTCACTTACAGATACATAGACAATGTGTTGTCCATCAATAATCCAAAATTCGCGGATTATCTGAGCAGTATCTATCCTTCGGAGCTTGAAGTCAAAGAAACTACAGAGACAAATAGTTCAGCATCCTATTTGGATATAATGTTGTCCTACGACACTGATGGTCACATGAACACCTCATTCTATGACAAACGTGACGACTTCAATTACAGCATTACAAACTTTCCCTTTCTGAGTAGCAACATCCCTTCATCGCCAGCTTATGGCGTGTTCATATCTCAGTTGATACGCTATGCCGGAGCAAGTACCAAATATACGGATTTTGTTCTGAGAGCTAGGCGTCTTTCAGATAAGCTTCTCAGTCAGGGATATGTTTGTGACGGACTAACATCGTCACTGAGGAAGTTCTACGGTCGATATGGGGAACTCGTCATACACTATGATGTCCCATTCTCCAATATGGTGGATGATATTCTGTCATAGACCATTTGAACCATCCAACCAAAGATCGACTCTATGTCTTCCGAAATGGAAGTAACTTGATGTGACATTTCTACGGAATTGAAGCGGCGGGTGTTGCATGCAAGCGGGAGATGCTTACTCTTCCTGGGCACCTTTTCTCACTCCCATATCGGGAATTCGCTTCTTTTCATATGGTGGAGGTTTTTGTTTGTTTGCTTTGGTTCCTGTTTTATCCTGATTTTGTATGCCTTCGGTTTCTGATTTTCTGAATTATCGATTTTGTGCTGTGTACAGGGATATGGTCATTATCCATATTTGTCATTTAAGGACGTTGGATTCTCATATTACGAGTGATGTCATAAACTTAAAATTGTTATTTTTCTTAGCTGTAATAATGGAACATTGCTCTCATGTAAAATTCAGAATTCCTGTGATGCTAGTTTTAAGTGTCCTTTAGTATGACAAAAAATTAGATTTTCTCATCTTTTATATAATTTTTTTCTTACCACCCCAAGCTTTTAAAAAAGTAGAAAAATAAAATAAAAACAAATTGAGTAATTTTCTGTATAGCCTTAGAGTATAGCATCATTCATAATTATCTCAGTACTGTATTTGACAGTGGATTAAGGTGCCTACTTTGTAAGCTATTTACCTTAAAATACTTCTGACAATCAAATGTAAAATATGGCTTTTATAATACTGTGTAGCGTGAATAATTGTCAAAATATGTGCGGCAAGGAGTGATGTCTCTTTCGAAGTAATAACTAACCCATAATTGATGTCTTGAGTACATTACATTGAAAAAAAATATAAGGTTGCCACGCAAAAAAGAGAAGATATGGACAGAGTTTCCTCTGACTTCAAGGTTTTTCTACCAAAGTTTTGGCCTTTTCCAATAATAAGCAGATGAATAAGAGTTAAATTTGTTTTGACATTCATTATTTATGTTCCTACTTATAAGGCATATTGACTGCAATGAAAATAGTGTAGGCTTACCACTCAAAACAAGAAATACAGATAGGATTTTCTCTTACTGCCCCTTCATCTACCTAGATTAATTTTTTTCTTTTCGATTTTGACATGTTTGCTACATATTTTCTATCTTTTAATCCTTATCTTAAGATATATCTATATACACACTGATAATAATCAATTGACAGGAAAGTATATTTGAAATAATGCATCCGTTTTCTTTTTTTGTTGATCGGTGCTAACTTAAGTTGACAAAGTGCTGCGTAGCATCTGTACCAACAATGCAGATCATGCATGTTATTTACCGATTTTGTCATTTATTCAAGCTATATACGAAACTCAATAAAACTATAGCAAAATCGGCTCTTCTTCACGCAATTTGCGTTGCAAGGTAAACTGCAAAAGATTTTCAAATACCCCCTCCCCTATCTCCTCTAGCGGATCGGCATCCGATCATCGACGCGGATTATATTTTGTTTGTGAATCGGTTTTTGTCTATACATCGATAGACAGAAAAAATATTAGTAATTTCTTACGATTTAATTAAATAACTATTTAAGTATCTGGCTTACTTTGCAATTGACAAAATTAAAGCATTGTTGATGTTTGATTTCAAAACTGGCGACATAATATTTGAACAGGCCTAATGCAGCAGCGCTCGATGTTAATGACGTCATAACATTTGTTATACAGACACTATGGAAATAATCAAATTAATAATATCTGCGTACCTCTAAATAGATTCAAGGAACGAGACATGAACATTTGCACAAAACATGATTTTTTTATCTTGGCAAATGCTGACACCAACAAAACATGACAGGTGGGTCTATAATATTGCTTGACCAGGGACATTTACATTGATCATTAACTTTTCACACATTATTTTGTAAACTTGTTTATTTTCATTTCATTTCATCGTTAATGACGGGAAACAGTCACTTATTTCTTTTTTCTACGTTTTTTTCTTTCTTTTTTACGCATCCGTTTGAATTCTTATGCCTCGTTTACACGGAGAGTTTATTTCGCAATAAACGTAAATTTGTTGCGCAATAAATTTGTTTTGCGTTCACACGACAAAATTTATTGCGCAATAAATTTTCGATTTGTTTCGCAATAACTTTATTGCGCAACAAATTCTGCCGTGTAAACGCTAAGCGAAACTGTTGCGCAATAAATCTGACGCATGTGCATCAACATGACAAGAGAAAGAGATTGTTATACGAACGAATATAACTATATAACGTCTTTATTTTTACGATTCTTTTGAGAGATTCCGATTTTTCGTTCATATTAATATGCTTTTCTTTGAGTCTGGGCCCCTCGTAGATAATGACGTCATAATGAATGACGTCATGCTCTCGACTGAAATGACAAATGAATGACCTGCCTCCCAAAATAGTCTTAAATTTGACTTTACGAAAATTATTCGAACAATTTTTCCTTAAGGTATTCGTTGTACACTTTTATTCATGATTCTTGTGCATGTTCATTGGCATTTTATTGCGCAATAGTTTCGGTCTCGTGTGAGCGCAAAAAAGCTTATTGCGAAACAAATTTGTTCCGCAATAAAGTTATTGCGAAATAGATTTATTGCGTAACCATGTGAACGAGGCATTAGTAAAAGTATACAATTCGGAATAAATGAGAATGAGGACGGACCAAGGATACATGTTTATATACAAACATGCATAATTATATAAAGGAGCTCTCTGATCACAGATCTGAGTTACTTTCTTCGGTAACCGAATACCATAAGGCGATCGAACATGGATGATATATACTTGTTACAAATAAAATTTTTCATTCCGACACTATTGTTCCATTCACATTCGATGTTTTAGATAAAAAGAATATTATAAAATAAAATATGTAATTTGTCATTTGCAAATTTATATGAAGATGGAGGATTTGTTGATGTCTTGTTCAGATGATAAAAAGAAGCAATAAGAGTGTAAATGAGGTGAACTTGAGACAAAAACCACGTCAACAAAAGATATTTTTTCCTAAGACATCATATTCAAATTTGAGTGAATTAACGAAAAAATTAAATATGTCTTATGTGAGATCTCTCTCTCTCTCTCTCTCTCTCTCTCTCTCTCTCTCTCTCTCTCTCTCTCTCTCAACTTTCTGCGGAGCCCCTCTCATAACACACACACACACACAAAAAAAATGATCATAATCACTTGCAGTTTCGACAGTTTTCCAGTTCCCTCTCATTTTTCAAAATATTGGTTACGCGAATGCGTAATGAAGATTTCTTCGAAGTTTGTTTTGATTTCTTGTTTCATTTCTTCGAAGTTTGATTTTTTTTTCAAATTTGTGTCATTTGAATTGATAAGGCGGATTTTCTTAAAGGGGAATTATCTTCTTGCTCCAACCTTGTTTTGGCTCGGTCTGAGTAGACTCCCTTATAGCATAAACAGTATGAAATATGAATTTTCTTTTATACGCAATGCATTTTCAAATGTTATTTATTTTCCATGACGTGTTCCATCGGCTCAATGTCAAAACTAGATGTTGACAATTTCTCATATTGCATTTTTTGACACTTTCATTCACTTTTAACAATGTGTTTAAAAACTTTCATGAGCCTTACTTTAATCTTCCAATAATCTCACTAAGGAAACATTGGTGGATCCATCTCTTTGGTTGGGGGGAGGGCGTAAAATTGGCGAGGGGTCTGGGGACAGCCGAGGTCTAGGGCGGACTCCTGGTAGGGGAACTACGTGGCGAAGACCCCCCCCCCCCCGGAAACTCTTGCGTTTCAGCCGTTTAGGACCAATTTTCGTGACTGTAATTGATTAAAGAATGGAAATTGATGCATTTGACAATTATATGAACTAAGAGGTAGTAAATATTTATATATACATGCATGTATGCATCTTTTTTGGATTGAAATTTATCGTTTTATACCTATGATTTGCAAATCTTAGGGTTTGGGTGGGGGCGTATAATCCGTCACTGGGAAAAGGTTTGTCAAATATTCGCTACTTTCCGCTCAAATCACTTCGGAAACTGGATACCGATTTTAATCACTTTATCATGAAAAAAATATATGAAATAGATCGATCTTGCGTAGTCGTAAATCATATTATTTCAAATTCATTTCATATAAATCTGACAGAATCCCTCTGTACAGGTACTGCATACGTGCATCTTTATTAATCTTTTCCGCGCTGGTGCGGGTTCTTTTCTAGTACAGATCTATTTTACATGTTTCTTTGCGTTTTAGATGATTTGGCGTCTTTCAGTGTATCTTTTCCAGTTTTTATTGAACACTAAAAATCCAAATATACTCTTTAGATATAAAGCATATGTATCAAATTTTAAATTACCTTCTAAATTGACAGGACTAACAGAAAAATCAAATAGATCATGTAGCAATCCAAGTTCTGCAGCGTAACAGCTCATTTACACTTGGTGGGTTATTCATGAAAATTGCTAGGTTCGAAGATCAAAACTTTTGTAAAAATAGGACAATCGAAACCAAACTCGAACTTGATTTGTACATATCACACTAAGATGTCCCAGAAATCGGTTCATTATCTTTAAAAACCGCGAAGAGAGGTCCGAAAACTGAATATTTGATGAAATTTTTTATGTCCAAGGGCCATTACTCTTGTAATAAAGCCTACCCTACGTAGCAAGATACACCAGTCGTTATCAATTAGTCATTATTTTAAAAGTTTACTTGAGAAAATCTAAGTTCCATAACTGCGCAATGACAAAAAGTTTACTCTGAAAATCGATAATTGGCGTCACTTCTATATTCTTATCATGAATTACATACATCATGAAAAGCAACAAATTGGCCTTGACCTTTGACCTCGAAAATCAATATGCTTCTTAAAGTTTATCTTGTTAGTCACATGTATTATGTTTTTTTTTTTTCAAATAAATACAGTTTAAACCAAAGTTTATCTTATCAAATTTATCCACATGGTAAATTCCTGGTTTGGGTTCTATCTAGTTTACAAGGTAAAAGTAGGCATCTATTGACCCCCCCCCCTTTCCCCATATACATAATTTATCAATTTTCTGACAAAAGATTTAAAAACCCGTTATATATGTGAAGAATTATACTTTTTTCTTGAAGTGTCTGAAATTTCAAAACATTTTGACCAAAAATAGATCTTTGACAAATTTATAAAATTTACACTCCAAAATCTTTTTTTAGCCCCAAAATGACCTTGACTTTTGACCATTGACCTTGAAAATCAATAGGTTCTCCGTCTTGTACACTCAATGCACATGGTAATTTTGAAGTTCCTAGCTCAATGGGTTTGGGCTCCATCTTGTTTACAATGGTCAGACGGACGGGTGGTAGATAAACGGATGGAAGGACAGACAGACATACATCGCTGTACCATAATACGCCCCGTCTACAGACGGGCGTTTAAAATTGGTCAATCAAAACCAACATCGAACTTGATCTGTGTCACACTAAGATGTTTTAACATAACAAAAATCACTTCATTATCTCGATAATAGGAACGAAAAATCCAGAAAAACTGAAAATTTCATGACATTCTATGACATTTGCTAAGTCAAAGGACCATAACTCTTGTAAAAATGGGTCAATGGAAACCAAAATCGAACTTGATCTGTATCACATAAATTCACATTGGGGAATGTTCACAGGCAAAAAATTGTTTCAATTTTAAAAGCAAAAGGAAAAAAAAAGTCCCGAAGTCAGATGGACAGATATACGGGACGGAAACTTTAAGTCCCCTCCGGCGAGCTAGAATAGGACTAATAAGTAGATTTAGATAGCATATATGCACCTGATTTAAAATACTCGTGGAACATATCAATTGCGTATTGCGTGGTATGGGACCGTGAATATGTATAGCCCCTTACAATATATTTTTACGCGTGATTACTTCTATAAGTATTCCCAGTTAGTGCAGTAATATGGAACTCCTTTATCAGCCTAGCTTCTAGATAATTGTCTTTGCAGATAAAAGGGGGGGGGGGTGTTCCTTTTCCTTGTGAAATTATCTGGCATAAAATACTGATATTTCATCTATTCTAGACACTTTTTACGCATTTAAAATTTGTGAAAATAGGACTGTCAAATATATTTCAGAAATGAAAGCAATCAATTAACATAGACTTTGCAGGGTTTTGAGAAGGGCGTACAATCAATGTTAAGAATCAAGTGTGACCCCCCCCCCCCCCACCTTGTTCCTTTCTGCATTTGAAAGATGTTTAAGCCCCGGTTACACTGCACTCATCGTCCAAATGTTGTACGTGGTAATTTTTGCAATGGCTGTTCTTTGCACGGGGTATGATCGCCAGCGGCTGTTCCACTGCGGAAACACTGCATAAGCACGGCTAATCACGTCCAAACACGTCTAAGGCTAAAAGCGTTCTTGATAAGACGCTTTACACACGCTATAACCCATGATACCAACGCAAAACACCCGTCGAATGACCGTGGTCTGGCCGTGACAGACCGCTCAAGCTTTCGCGTCTTACCGCGTCTTCTCCAAGTCTTAATCACTGCCGGGACACGGATTATCACGTGTGTTTCGCGTGCGTTGCACGTCCTTACCACCCACACCGTCCGTGGTTGTCCGCGGAATAAAATTTTTAGCAGTTCAAAACTTCTTTCCGCGTCAAACGCCGTTCAGATTTTTTACCGCGACCTACCACGTCTACAAATCGTCTGTAGCGCGTCTTAAAAACGAACAACAACGTCTGCTTCACGGGAGCCCCTTTTTTGGACGTGTTCAGGCCGTGATCAAGCCGTAAAGCGCAGTGTGACCAGGCCTTTACATCGAATATAAATTCCTTGATTTTCTTGAAGCAATCCAGCAGATCTTTGTGTTTTAATTGATCATGAAATATTGATTTGAGTTCATTTTATTTGCAGAATTTAGACTCTGTAAATGATTGTGCCTTTACATAACCTAAGGTCAATGTTTAATAATATTCCATAATTTTAAACTTAAAGAGACTTAATGGTATTAATAATAAGTAACTAATTTACCACCCCCTCTCCAATTTGTTCGCCGACAAAAATGTTACATGTGAAATCATAATCATCACTTACCTTTGTAAATTACTTATTGCTACAATTAATATAATTTTTTTCACTTCTGCGGTTAAAATCAAGTCCCGCAATATCACGCTTCATAAAGTCCACCAAACGACAATCATGCAGAAAACATAACGTCATATATTATGTCTCTAGTATAGTTTAAATATAGATTCTGCCGAAACGAAACTAACAACTTCTTGAAACTAATAACGATTTCAGAAAACCACATATAAACCAAGGTATAGAGGGACCCAAAGGGAATTTCGAAACGTCAAAAGAAATATCTTTTAAAAGTACATGTAGAGTTATCCCTCATTCTAAATTAGGTTGCTGACATCTCAGGGCACTTAGGAATTGGGGGGGGGGGGATTTTATATCAGATTCACAGAAAATTAGAAAACGGAATAATTATTGTAAAAGATAATAAAAAAATGTAAAACGACATACTTTACAAATATCCGTGTTGGTTGGGGATCCCCTCCCTTCTACAGTATGTAAAACTTTGGTATCCTTATTTTCCATATTATTTAAGACAAGGCGTAGTAAAAAATGTGAAAATTTATTAACACACCAAGAAATACATATACATATACAACGATAAACAATTCTGGCGACATCTTTATTTCAAAGTGTATTCGTGCATTTTTTTTTCTTTTATAGGTAAAACGGCTCGATCAAGCAAATACGAATGGCCTTTTGACTGCTTTTATAGATATAAAGTTTTAAATTCTTATCAAATACAAATGAATATATTCGTTTTTTCTTCGAAAATTCATCAATTCATTAAAAATAAAAACTTCACAATCTTTGTATAAAAATTTAGTATTTGTATGTTTGGTGATTGAATCAGCTTTCTTTAAATATGAATATACAACGACTATAAACATAGGCTAGGACAGATTAAAAAGCTCAACTCGCATGCTATTATGGCAACGAAATTCAATTTAAACATTTTTCTCAGCATATAAACTTAAAAAAAAATGGTTCAAGATCATTTCAAAGTTTGATAAAATATATATCCAATATCAATTTTTCAGCTCTTAAATGCAAAACCACACAAGTAGAAGAAATATATCAAGGACAGTTTATGAAATTTGGTTCATGTAGCACATATGCTTAGCTGGATATTGGCTTTCAAAAGAGAAATCACACCAGCACAAAAAGTATGTCAGATGCTGCATAAGATGCATTGGTCCATCTCAGCATCCAAAGATTAATCAATAAAGTTAGTAATTGTGACATGAGTACTGTGTCTTATACAGAGTTACTGAGGGTAAATGTTGGTAACTGTAACATCAGTACTGTGTCTGATAGAGGTAATGAGGGTAAATGTTGGTGACTGTAACATCTGTACTGTGTCTGATACTGAGTTAATGTGGGTAAATGTTAGTAACTGTAACATCTGTACTGTGTCTGATACATAGTTACTGAGTGTAAATGTTGGTACCTGTAATATCAGTATTGTATCTGCTACAGAGTTGATGAGGGTAATTGTTGGTAGCTGAAATATTTGTACTGTGTCAGATTCAGAATTTATTACTTTTAAAATTATCATATAATTACAACTTATCTGTTTTCTTTACTCATAACCTTGACTTTTAACCAAGTGACCTTGACCTTGGAGTTGGACCTACTTTTAAAAACGTGGGCTGTATCTCATATGCTACCGGTATAAGGGCCACGGCTTTGATATTCCTTGTGTATATTTCTCATGACCAGACCTCTCATTGGAGACCTTGACTTTTAACTTAGTGACCTTGACCTTGGCGTTTGGCCTACTTAAAAAACTTTAAACTGGGCTATATCTTATGTACTATACAAGGGTTTGGGCTGTAATGTTTCACATGTAGATTCCTCGTGACCAGGGCTTTCATTTGAAACTATGACTTTTGACCTAGTGATCTCCGACCTTCTTTTAACTATACGGGATAGGACTTTTATATTTCGAGAGTCCTCGTGGCCAGAGCTTTCTTTTAATATCATTTTGATATCATGACTTTTAGACAAGTGACCTTGACCTTTGACCTACTTTTGAATTATATAACTTTAAGACGTAGGCCCTAGGGCTTTCATATTTCACATCGATTCCTCATCACCAGAGTTTTCATTTGATATCATGACCTTTGACCAAGTGACCTTGACCTTTGACCTACTTTTGAACTATGAGGAGTAGGACTTTGATAATTCACTTATAGAATCACTATAACCATAGATTTTATTTTATATCATGACTCATTCCTTATAAATAATCTCAATTGCTTAGTCTATCCCTTTAAAATGCTATCGAGGTCATGTGATGCACTAAAACTATCAATGCCCGCTTGTGTGGGTAATATTCTCTCATATTCACATGGGGTACCACGTGATTCACAAATGATATGTTCCACGGGAATCCCTTTTCATTGAACTAAGTTAATGCTGTCTAAATCTACTTTATATGAATTTATTTTAGGCCTATCATATGATCATTATTATCAATTATATGATGGTAATTGATTCTGGTCAAGAATAGACGTGTATTCGGAGAACGCTTAAACAGAATTTTTTCAATGCTCGCCACATGTTATGATATGGTGCACGGACAGATACAAAATTTTCTGTTTAAGTGTTCTCCAAATTTACGTCTATTCTTGACCAGAATAAATTACCATCATGTAATTTGTAATAATGACCATACGATAGGCTTAAAATAAATTCATATGAAGTAGATTAAGACAGTATTTACTTGGTTCAATCAAAGGGGATTCCCGTGGAACATATCATTTATGTATCACGTGATACCCCGCGGTGATATTGTTGCTTTTGGAATGTAAATAGTGCCCTCGCTAACGCTCGGGCACTATTTCTTCCAAAAGCAACAGTATCAGAGAATAGTTGCCACACGAACGGGCATAAATAGGTAATTGTCATATTTTTCAATTTGTCATTTTTTGAAAATGGCCTATATTCAGTGAAGGATATAACACATGTCCCTTTTTGAGAGATTATGTTTCATTTACCTCATCCGATTTAGCGTTACCTTTCGTAAATCGAGGCATTTGAATATTACATCATACAGGTGCGTGTTTACATTGACGTCCATTCCAAACGAACACCCAATTACACCGTGAGTTGTTTTCAGATTATTTCTCGACCATCAGGAGTGCTGCAAGTCGGGAAATACCCTCTATACAAATTTAAAAAAATACATATACGGTAGAACCGTTACATATATAAATATTTGACTTTGTTCTTCAATTAATAAATACTTTGCTTTTTTGGAGTAGGAGGCGGTCGCTATTTTCAAGAATGTAAGAGAACATTGTAATTTAAAAGCAGCATGCCGGTTTGTTGAAGTACATCTAAAAATACAATTTTTAGAGAAATCGTAATACGTTTTTTTTATTACTGTAAGTACGAAGTGTGTGAATGATCACAGTTTGATTTTTATGTTTAATCAGCTGGATTTGCTCCTACAGCGATCCCATTTTAACCGAGAACAAAGATTGATAAAAATGATATTTTGCTTTAACCTCAATCGAATCTAGAATTGTGACCTTGTCATACTTTGCCATCCTTGGTACACTTCGTTTCTCTTTGCAATTTGAATTTTCACGGAGATAATGTCTCCTTTTTAAGGACAATCTCACCTCAATGAACAATTTTACTATCATTTTACTATCATAGTAAATTCTACCCAATCCAAATCGTTCATAGTTGTTGCGACATACTTTTTGCACACGGCGTCATGTGGTTTACCTTTTATAGCTGTTTGGTTTGACTGAATTGAACTCTAATCACCCCTCTGACCGTAATTTCTAATTGCTACGATCGACGAAAGGTAAAACTAAACGCGGTTGGGGTGTATCATTTTCGACAGATTAAAGTATCCTTTTGAAAAATTAAACATGTTTTGTTTTAGTCACTGGCACCAAAGATAAGAATCTGAGGACTGGAGATGTGTAGTTTTACACTATTTCCATTCGAAAATGGCAGGAAAATGATCAAAGTAAGATATCAAAAGAAACAAAGTAATTTATATAGGAATTATCACTTTAAATCACATCTGGTATGGTTCCCTTCAATATCTCGCAATTCTGAAGTTTGCTATTTTGGACCCCTATGCTAATAATTTTAGTCGACTCAAGAGAATTCATATTATTCTTTGATGTGAAAAATGTTATAGAGCGAGGAACCATATTTCGCCGTTGACCATATTTCGCCGATTTATAATTAATCGCTTCTCGTTTCTGCAAAATAAGATACCATTAAATGTGGAAAATTTACTGAAAACACCAAATTTTAGACGTAAACATAAAAAAATTTGACAAAACCAAAAACAGAAAACATTATAGTTGGCACCTTTTCTTAAAAGTAGTGGTGAAGAAAGATTTTATGAAAGGAAATCACATTTTTTTTTTCAGTTTTGTGTGCAATTAGGATACCTATCAACAAAAACGGCGAAATATGGTCACCCCCGAAAACATGGAAACGAAATATTTTGCCATTTTAATAGGAAACGATTTAATGAGTAAAATAAATAAATTTTGAAGCATTTCAATCAAGAATGGAGTTAGATTAGATTATAGCAAAAGCAATTATTAATTTTGCCTCCAAGCATTGACGTTTTCTGAGAAATGTACGAAAAATACGGCGAAATATGGTCACTTGGTCTACCTATTCTGTAAAATAAATAATGTACCCCGAACTTGTAATAAGGATCAACAGATGAGCTTCCTACAACTTCTTAACAGGTTTACGAAAACGGAAAATGTAGATTAGAAGCAGATGTAGTATCCGATGTATGTCAGCTTGACATTTGACTATCATAGTGACCTACATTTGACATGGCTGTACTGACAAATGGCGTATTATATATAACAGTAACATACCTGTCACAGACTGCTTTATTTCTATCTGTTGTCTCAGGTTTACTATCTCCTTATCATGTCTATGTATATCAGCTTTCATGTTATCTTGTCTGGTTCTGTTTGTTATCGCCATTTGTTCTAATTGTGTTTGCTTGTTCTTGAATGGACGCTAAAATACATTTTGATGAAGTGCAAGATGCTTAATTATGGAAATATTATGTTCATGATTCAGTTTGCCTCAATCATTACCGATGATATATTTTGCTGACTCGCAAATACAATAGGAAAATATTAATAGCACCAATATTTGGATATTTTAGTAATTCTCTTTCTTACAACATTATACTTATACTTTGACATAATTATATGTTTTTATTCCAGATACATACCTGTCACTGATTTTTCGTCGTCTATTTGCTTCCTGATATAAAGTATCTCTGTATTATGCCTTTGTATGTCAGTTTCTGTTCTATCTGTCTGGATGTATGTTCGTCTGCTTGCTGTTTTATATGAAGTATCTCTGCATCATGCGTTTGGATGTCAGTTTCTGTTCTTTCCTGTCTGAATGTATGTTCGTTTGTTTGCTGTTTTATATGAAGTATCTCTGTATTATGCCTTTGTATGTCAGTTTCTATTTTATCCTGTCTGGATGTATGCTCGTCTGCTTTCTGTTTTATATGACGTATCTCTGCATCATGCCTTTGGATGTCAGTTTCTGTTCTATCCTGTCTGGTTGTACTGTCAGTCTTGAATTCTTCGAATTTTGCTTTATGATCTGAAATGTAAGATATCAACTCAATACAGAATATGATATGTAAAGTACAATGAAAAGCCTAATTTTACTTAAAATTTAAATTGAAATCACATACAATATTTGACCAATAATAGAGAAAGTATGACTTGGTACTTACATAGTTTTTTTTTAAATCTTGTTTCATTTATCTAAAATGATTTGAATGAAAAAAAAAAAAAACAAGAGTCCCAAGGGGCCACAACGCTCACCCGAGTTGCAAACAAAAGAATAGTTGTGGAGAAGTCGGTGAAGGCCCTTCAGTACTTGCTTCCTTAAAGGTTTCGTGAAATTATGAGCATCAATTTAGGAGATGTCAAAAGTCAGCCAATCAGCTATCATATTTGTTATCCAATCGGCACGAATTGGGTTTTTTATTATTAAAAACACCATAGACACTGTAAACAATACACAGACAATGGCAGTTTTATATTTAAACACATAACTTTGAAGAGTACATGTCAGCCGACCCATGGTCCTAGCAAGGATTGAACTAGCAATTATAAGATTACTAGCCCGATGCCTTACCTGCTTTACCAAAGCGAGGACCTTGAGTACTTGCTTCCTGTAAGATTTTATGAACTTCTGTGCCGCGGTTGTAAAGAAAATGTCAAAAAGGCTTCAGCAAATCAGAATCCTCGGCCGCCATATTTGTCGACTTCTCGGTATGAAAAACACGAACTAAGTAGAGGACCTTTAGTGTTTTCTTCCGGTAAGGTTTCGTTAAATTCTGTACAGCAGTTGCAGAGGGGACGTCGAAAATACGTAAGTCAGTCAAAGCCCTCGGCGGCCTTATTGGTTCATCGATCGGCACGAAAAACACAAACTTGGTAGAGGTCCTTGAGTACATACTTCCAGTAAGGTTTCGTGAAATTCCGTGCAGTGGTTGCAGAGGGTAAGTCTAAAATGCGTCAGTCAGTCAGAACCCTCGGCGGCCGTATTTGTTCATCGAACGGCAGAAAAACACAAACTTGGTAGATGATGAATTAATTAAGCTCTCCTTTAAAATTATTTTGTTAGAAGTACCACTGATGAGGATTCATTAACTATAGAAATTCTCTGCATGTGAATTGGAGATTGAATATCCATGAATTTTTATATTTAAAAATCTTTTTTCTGGTAGCAGACCACTCTTTTCTTTTTATTTAAAATATCAGTAACAACCATTCCAGTCTCAATAACGAATGTGGATAATGACCATATCCCTGTATACAGTACAAAATCGATAATTCAAAAAATCAGAAACCGAAGGCATACAAAATCAGGATATAAAAGGAACCAAAGCAAACAAACAAAAAACCCCACCATATCAAAAGAAGCGAACTCCCAATATGCGAGTGAGACCAGGAAGTGCCCAGGAAGAGTAATTATCTCAGACAAGTTCATACTATACACATAATAAAAGCAATACGGAAGTCAGAAAACATCGTATTATGAAATCTTTAGTAGATCCGAGTAGACATGTGCTTTAAGATCCAATGGGTACATGCATATAAACACATCCAGCACGTTTTTTTCGTACCATCTATAATCTTCCTCGTTTCTGTGTCTTCTTTCATCTGATCACGAAGTCTTGTTTCGTACTGTTTGGCCATTTGAGGATCCATAACTTCGAATTTCAGAAGGTCTACCGCCTTCTCATATTGTTGGTTATTATTTAGGGCAGCATCAATACCTACAACTGCAGCCCTGACAGTGGACCATACGTCATTGAAATCTGAATTTGACAGTGAAGAACTAAGCACATGTCCATACGCTTTGTTCCTCGTAACGTGGATCCTTTCTATGTTTGCAGATAGTGACACATCATTAGGATCTGGATCTTTTCCCCAGCCTTTTGTATGTGGACGTATGTTACATATGTTTCTTAGTAAGGTATATAACAGTGAAATATCGAAGTCACTATAGTTTCCAGTGTAATGCCCAGAACGAGGTAGAATAAGGTCCATTTGAGGTTTAGTTAGTTTTGGTAGTTTAAGGCGATGTCGCTGTATGACTTGTGGGAAAGTTTGTGGTGGGACATGATGCCGTAGCAGGGCCCTCATCTGGTCCGTACATGGGTCCAGTAAAACCCGACTGACCCGGCTGGCGTTTGTTGTTTCTTCTGTAGATAAGTACTTGAAAGTTGCCATTTTGTACCCGAGGACCTCAGACCTGAAAAAGACAGTAAGTTGACAGTTAGTATTTTGAATGTTTTTCCCTGACAAGGTCTCCATAGCATTCTATATATAGACATAACCTCCGCCAGTGTATGTTTTGAGAATATTTTCAGTTATATTGTAGGTTGCGCTATTTAACAAACTTCATTTTGAATTATTGTTCGGCGGATAATAAATATATTAGTTAGTTGTTTCTCTTGTACCCTATTATTTTCAATGTTATAATTTTGAATTTCACCATATTGTTTAAAAACACGAAACAATTTTAATTTTGAATTATAAATCTCTGACGAGACTTAAGCTTTCCTTGTTGTTTTACTTTGAGTGGCATGTCTATTTTCCAAGACCTCAAGAGTAAAATAAAATATATGGTCCACAACACAGACACAGACCCATTATGATGCAGTAAGGATTTTACTCTTTCTGATATTCTGTATTCCAAATATAATATAGAGTTATATAGAAGAAAATTTCCAAGACCCTGGAGCTCAGGGGCTCAAATAAAAATATTAGGCGCACAACTAGACAATGGACCCATTACATTGCAAAAAGAATTAGTTCTTATACAAATATACTGTCTGAGAACTGGTGTTCACAGGATAATTTAGAGATATTTAGGAGAAAATTACCACACCCATTTGAATATGCCATTGGGATAAGAGGCTCAAACAAAATATCAGGTGCACAAATTAAACCATGGACCCATTATAATGCAGAAAATTTAGGTCTCTATCAATAATTAATACTCTCTCAAATTTTGTATTAATTTTCCATATTACATAGAGTTTTATAGTTGAAAATGACCACGTCCACTTTCCATGACCCTGGGGCCATGTGGTGATTGTAGGAACCGTATTCCAGCAGATAGTCGGCATCCGCATGGGTACCCATTGCGCCCCACTTCTTGCTGACTTATTTTTATATTCATACGAAGCTGACTTCATCCAGACCTTGCTCACGACTGTGCAAAAGCACCTCACATCTCAGTTCAATCGTACCCTTCAGGTACATAGATGACGTGTTGTTCATCAATTATCCCAACTTTAAGGGTTATAAGCAGGAGAAGACGGAATTTTGCTACTCATAAAAGGGAAGTTAATTATGTGAAAGATGAAATCGCTTGTCATACAGTAAGGTGCTCAAATGGCCGTTTCGTCGAAAGATAGAAGTAAATCAAAGTACTAAGTGGATCTGTCACTCTCGGTTGTTTCCTTGATCTCTAGTTTATGAGAACAGATTTCATGTAGATGATCCTTAATTTCGGATTATTGATGGACAACAAGTCATTCCGGAGTTCGCAACCCTTCCGATGGGAATTCTTACGATTTGACACAGTCTTCTCGACTTTGAGACTGAATAACTGATAGGCACTTCTTTGATGTTTATTTATCCTAGAACTGAATAAATTGTGCACAGGTTAACGACAGGCCCATTATAATTTGTTCTCTATCAATCAACTTTCTCAGAACTGGTGTAGTTGTGTAGGAGAAAATACTCCTATCGATTTCAATGAACAAAATACAAGGTGCATAACTAGACCATAAGTCCATTATTATGCAAACAGAATGAATTTCTTACCATTAATAGATTCAAAGGATTTGCTTTAACGAGAAAAGTTTAACAGACGGTCGTGCAGACGTCGGACACAGGGCGATCGCATAAGCTAGGCTAGTCTTTGATCAGTAGAGCTGAAAAAGAAAACCTGAATATGCTACTTGTCTCACTTCGGAACTTTGTTCATTCCGAGGTACGAAACCATTTCTGTGGAAAATCTAATGATTTGTCCTTGCCTTCTCGACTATGAAACTGAATAACTGATGGGTTTTCTGTAATGTTTATTTTAGAATATGTTCAAAATGAATACGTAGGAATGAAATGTGCTTGCAAAAAATAGTTTGAAAATACACTAACAATGTTTACATAGTAGATAAATGACTGCCAAAAGTACAAAGGGGAAAACAGCAACGTTTAATATTAAAACAATATAGACTCGACAAATTCCAGGGGCTTATTTATGTCATTTGAAAGTAATGATTCAATTCATTTATTTATTGATATCATCAATCATGTTGGCATACAACAAAATACGAGTAATAAAGTGAAGAGGGCAAAACAAAATTAAAACTAACAACATGATTATGATATAGAATGACAAATATGGATAATGACCATATCTCTATACACAGCACAAAATCGATAATTCAGAAAATTAGTAAACCGAAGATAATCAGGATAAAACAGGAACTAAAGCAAACAAACAAAAAATTCCACCACATCAAAAAAAGCAAACTCCCGACATGGGAGTGAGAGCAGGTACCCAGGAAGAGTCAACATTTCCTGCTTGCATGTAACACCCGTCGCTTCAATTCGGTAGAATTCTCACATCTGGTTACTTCCATTTGAACAGTTGAATAACAATAAACTAGCAAAGACAATGTTTGTGATTTTTAGTTTAAACATATTTATTTGAAAATCAGCATAAATGTACCTTTGATCGAACAAACAATTTTGGGATAAGAAAAAAAGCTATAAGCTTATTTAAATTCGTCTCCCATGATTTTTACAAGTTGGCATCAAATTTGTAACGTATATAATTGACAAAAACGGTGTATTAATACTAATCAATAATATGACTTAAGTGATCTATATAGTTCAAAAGAATTCTGATACCATCAATAATAATAATAAACACAAATAAAGCAGGGAGAAGTACAATTAATTGACCATGACGCTATAACGTAATCTAGAAGAATGGCTGCCGTAGCTAACACCCATAGCTTACATCATCGCATTTATAAGAAAATATAATATGTATTTACATATTCATCTGTGTTTCTGGGGCCTCTACCTTTCGCGGTCTTGTTTGTGTGAGGTCATCTTACAGCGAGAAGGTTGTTTTACACCACAATTGTACGTTCTTCGAGACATCTGGGTAATTGGAGAAGTGAGAGGGTTGTGCGCATGTAAACCACACCATTTGCTACTTGCGTGACAAATGGCCGTCCAAAGTCGTCACCGGTTGCCCATTGGTCTCGTCGGTTTATGTGTAGTCTCTTGTGTTTGATGTTTACATGTCGTGTGTCTCTTTTCCGTCTCATGCTGTACTCTTCTTTTGTGTTTTTGCATCGGGTGTTTTGGTGTTTTGCTGTTGATGATGCGGCGGGGTCTTGTTGGAGATCTCCTCCCTTCTTCTATAACTTATTAGGTTTCAAGAGAGTATAGAATCACACTGCCATTTCTTGTATACATTCAGCCAGCAGGTACTATGTTATCATACACATTTTGCGAGGAATCATTTCACTTCTCACAGTACAAAGTCAAGACATTAATGAACACAAATCTTGAATAAATTTTACTGTAACTGTCCTTCCAGGACACAGCTAGAATTTTAAAAAATGTAGCATTTTTTTTTAAATGACAAATATGGATTATGACCATATCCCTGTATATAGTACAAAATCGATAATTCAGAAAAACAGAAACCGAAGGCATACAAAATTAGGATAAAACAGGAACCAAAGCAAACAAACAAAAACCTCCACCATATCAGGACAAAACAGGAACAGTTTCAGCAATATTTATACATTTTCGGAATAAAGCCCTCAATTTAAATGTTTCTGTCCCGTAATTTTGAGACATAAAGTGTGTTCTTCGTGATGGCGGTGTTTCGATGCCATTTTTGTCAGTAGTAAACAAGAAATGGTTAGAATGCAAAAAATGGGAAAAAATCTAAATAATCACTTTTTTTGTAAATCCTCGGCAGTTTCCTTGAGGGTACTTTTCTAGCAAATGACTTACAGATTCCGATAGCGATATCTTTTAGCTACCAGGACAGATTATAAGAGTTCTTACTTAAATGATTTTATAATAGTTTAATTTTACTCAAATTGTTGTGAATTGACTAGAAGGTATTGTGATTTTAAATTATTATTTAGCAGTATATAATATCTATAACTTAGGTTTCCTCTTAGGCAAAGTAACCATAGTAAAACCCGCTATGATTCTTCAAACGACAAATATTGATGATGACCATCTCTCCATTATGCAGATAGAAATCAATAATTCAGAAAATCAGAAAACGAAGGCATGCAAAATCAAGATAAATCAGGAACCATAGCAAACAAACAAAAACATCCGACTTATGAAAAGAAGCGAACTCCCAATATGGGAATGAGGCCAGGTGCCCTGGAAAGAGTAAGCATCTCCCGCTTGCGTGTAATACCCGTCGTTTTAATTAGGTAGAATTGTCACATCCGGTTACTTCCATTTCGGAAGATATAAGCATTTTCTGTAGTTGAAGGGTTCAAATGGTCAACGATATAATATCATCCACCATTCTGGACAATGGGACATTATAGTATATGACGAGTTGCCCTAATCGACCATAGAACTTCTTCAGTGACGATTTTAGTCAGTCACAAATGTATCCCTGATTGAGAAACTTAGGCCTCGTCATTTTTTTTCTCTGTTGAAATACAGAATATCATACACCATAGAATTATATATATAAATATTCAAATATTTTAATTGTGGTTTTTTTAAAAATATGATAGCGTGTTTTGTGTTTACTGATTGTTTAAATCGATCTTCATGTACTGGATTTTATTTTCTTTCTGATGCAAGCGTATATTATTTATGAATTCTTAAAGTATTAATTAAATGCAAAGATGCTACTTTCGCCAGAAAAGAAGACCTTTTGCCATTAAAACATTTTTCCTATACAATAAAAATGTGAAGCAAACAGAATATACTAATAACTTGATGATTCATTTCTAATGTATTTGGCATAAGATATAAAAATACACAATGTGTGTTAAGCAAAATGTTTCCTTTTTTAAGTTTACAAAATATTTCGAAAATAGATCACACGGTCTTCAATGAGTAATTTAAGGAATAATGCAAAAATCTCTGAAATTAGCTGTAACAGTATTCATCTTTAATATTTTTATCTGTCATATCATATTTTTAAACATTCTTATTGAATATATTATTACTTTTATGAATCCATAAATTAATGAACCAATTTCTCCTAATTATCCATTGATTACCTTAAATTATATTCTAAAATATTTTTACGAAAAAGGCTTTTCCATTTTTCATTTCAGAATACCGTTCGGTATATCTAGGACATAATTTTCACAGATTTGGGCCATATTACATTGTTTGGATTGAGGATCACTGACTAGGGTTGAATACCCGAGACGTGCATGTCCGGTCCATGCTGTAAGTTTATCTGCTCTAAAATGATGCTAATTAATTTGAGGACGATGAACATTCCATACGGTATGTCGTCTGAGATATTATATGGAAATAACTAACATATAAAGCCTGCATGGCCTTGTCCAAAGGAATATATACGTAAAATTTCAACAATTGACTTGTCGTATCTACCCATGTTATCATAGTTATGAGTAAAGAAAAGTTTGGTCTCTCTCTTGTGTATAAGACTGTGCGTAGGCAAACGTATACATATAAGCCCCTTCCCCTACCCTTATATTCTCAAAAGAAACGTCATATAAGTCCGCTCCAAATATGAAGGAACATGCCCTCTCCTTTAATATCATGAACAAAAAATTGTTTTGACAAAATATAGATTTTAAATTTATCATTTTAAATATTCTAACAAAATCTATTTAAAACCCCAAAATGACCATGTCAAATCAGAACTTTCTAACTCAAACGGTTTGACCTCTGTCTTCTTTGTAAGAAATAAGGATTGCAAAACACGACACAAAACACCGCCATTTAAGTCTCAGCATAAACCAATTAGACCAATGGGTAACCGGTGCCAACTTAGGACGGACATCTGCTATGTCATTAGGAAATTGTAAGGTCTGAAATCCGTGAGCATGACCCTCCAAGGATAACGCACCCTTCAAGGATAACATACCCTCCAAGGATAACGCACCCTCCAAGGATAACCCATCCAAATATCACATGTCGTGTTTGACTTTTATTCACTGATAAATTTCATTCCTCTGATATATTATGTTTATATTACGCTATTTGACTTTTTTTGTTTATTCAGAGATTTGTCATTTCATCCAAAAATATTGTAGAAATTGAAGAAGGTTAACATCTTAGTACTATCCCCCCCAATACTATTTTAACATACATTTTATTTGGATATGCTACTGAATAGACCCTACAGGAAATTTGGAGCCGTGCACTCTCTGTAAAGTAAATGCACAAGTTTAAGTTATAAAAATAAAACCAGAGGGTGCTACTGAAATGAAATTTGGCGGCTAATGAAAAACACTGTCGCTGGATGCATCACTGATGATTTAATATCCGAAACAGGTGTCTGGTGCATAATAAATTGGTTTGAAATTTTCTTCAAGAAGGTATAGAGTTAGAATCCTTCCGCATTTTTAGTATATTCTACATCTATATATTTACATTAAAGAACTTTCCTTTAAGGGGACGACCATTTGATCCCGAGGGGAGGGGGGAGGGGGGCAAGCAAATCTTTTCGGGTCAGATTACTTATTTTTAACACAGGGAAGCCGGATTATTTATTTTTCAGTAACCTAAGGGCAGAATATTTATTTTCAACCTTTCACAATTCTGAGAAGCAATAAAAAAAGTTTATATGCACCCCCTGGTTATGTCAACTAAATATGCAATCAATTACATTATATTTACAATGTGCAAGATTTTCTTGGCACTTTAATTAGTCTATATACATATATGAACGTACATGTATCATCTGCATATTCAAAATGAGTTTTTACAGCACATTGGGAGAGGGGTATGTCCAGAAAGTTTTTGCCATGTCAAGTACAAAAGCAGGTAGTTGATGCGTAATGTACCATAAGCATTCCTATAAGACTCAAAACTTATCAAATATGCATTTTGTTTGTTTTATACATCGGCGACGGGTGCGGCTAGCCAACAGGGGATGCTTTCTCCTCCCGGGCATCTGGTCCCACCTCCAGCTTGCTAGGGGTCCGTCGTTGCTCCATTACTTCTTTAACTCATTTGCAATAGTAATACTAAATACTGTGTAAATGTCTAAATGACAAATATTGACAAATACCACTAGTTCTTGATATAATTTTGTGGAAGGGTGAGCGAAGCGAGTCCGAAAATATCTAGTGTAAGACGAGCTGCAATTTATTTCAGTGAATAGCGACCGAAGCGTGCCGAAAATGTTTGGATTTTGAACACATATGTGGGCCAGAATATTTATTTCTGCAACAAAGAGGGTCAGGTTATTTATTTTCAACATATTCTGGGTCAGAATATTTATTTCCAAATACTGCCAGCCCACCCACCCCCGGATTAAATGGTCGTCCCCTTACTCCTTTATTATTGGAATACTCTTGATCAAGGCAGCTTTATACCGATCGATCGAGTGACATGAGTGAAGGTAGCTACATTCATCAACTATTTTATTTTTATTCAGTGCAAAACTTGTAGTGTTTGAACGTATTTAAACAATTTCATTTTACTGCTAACAGTTTTCTATCAGATAAAGTCTCCCGTATTGAAGTGCTTCATTCTGAGCGCTAATACAATAGAGTGACGACAAAGGTGTACTTAAAGAGTAGAAAATTGTAACCTGACAATGAAAATATTGCATCGGGATGAAAACATTATCAAAATAACTACAAAGAAAATACTTCATTATTCTGACATGACTTGAGATTTCATCCCTATATGTGCTATAAATTCGCCTGGTGTAAATACTCTGTAACGAAGCCCTTACCTATTTCGTTTTCTGAAACCTAACTTGTCGTCAACATCATTTTCTGAAAACTCAACTTGTCGTACGTTACATGTACAACTGGTAAATATTTAAATACAAATGATAATCGCGTGACCATGCTCAAGGAACACATCTTTAATATTGTGTCATAGGTTAAAAAAATTATTGTCCTTTTATCTAGAACTCTATCTTTAAATAAAAAAGAAATATGACAGATTGAATGCATTTTTCTTTATAAAAACTCACACATGCTTAAGCACCTGGAAGATTTTACGAAATATTGTACACTTGCGTGCACATTCTCAGGGTCGGTTATGTTATAATTAGATATCTAAAATGGCATGATTTCAAAGTACCTCAGCTTTCTTATGATTTCAAAATACCAGCTTGATAGTGCATGCGCCCTAAAGTCTATTATTATGTAAATGACAGCGAAGTTGAGACACTCCGATTTCCCTTTTTTTCAATACAAAAGAAAAATGGCATTGAAACTCTAACAGCACGGAGAAAAATACATTTTTACCTTCGACTCAACATTAAATGTTAAACTTCTTTAAATTCAATAGCATCATTTAAAACCTGATAAATTTACAGCATGGACCAGACATGCACGCCTCGGGTACTTAACCTTCGTCAGTGATCCTTAGTCTTAACAATGTAATATGGCCAAAAAGTATGAAAATTATTATGTCCAAAAAAAATGTACCAAAAGACGTAGCAGAAGGAGTGGGATATGATGCTACAGGACCCACGTTTTAGAAATTTCAAGCCATTTTGTAACAGAAAATTTCAAATGCGTTGAAGAGACAGACGATCAACCGAAGTTGATTGCACTTGGCTACATGTGCCCTCGGGGACTCTTTGTCCACTAGCAGTGACACTCACCAAGTAGTTCAAATGTTAAACGTCTTTAAATTCAATGGACCAGACATGCACGCCTCGGGTACTTAACCTTCGTCAGTGATCCTTAGTCTTAACAATGTAATATGGCCAAAAAGTATGAAAATTATTATGTCAAAAAAATGTACCAAAAGACGTAGCAGAAGGAGTGGGATATGATGCTACAGGACCCACGTTTTAGAAATTTTAAGCAATTTTGTAACAACAGAAAATTTCAAATGCGTTGAAGAGACAGACGATTAACCGAAGTTGATCGAACTTGGCTACATGTGCCTTCGGGGATTCTTGGTCCAACAACAGTGATACTCACCAAGTAGTTCAAATGTTAAACGTCTTTAAATTCAATATGCTCCACTATACGACAGCACACACCAACCTTTTCTCCGACAAAATATATTGAATGAAAGGAGACGGATTAGATATATCCTTATACAATGTAAACGTCTTCAAATTGAATAGCATCATTTAAGAACAGATAAATTTGCAACATGGACCGGACAAGCACGTTTCGGGTACTTTACCCTCGTCAGTGATCCTCATATTTTCAGTCATTGAGTGACCCCGTCCTTGTTTTCAGTCATTGAGCGACCCCGTCCTTGTTTTCAGTCATTGAGCGATCCCGTCCTTGTTTCCAGTCGTTGAGTGATCCCGTCCTTGTTTTCAGTCATTGAGCGAACCCGCTCTTGTTTTCAGTCATTTAGCGACCCCGTTCTTGTTTTCAGTCATTGAATGACCCCGTTCTTGTTTCCAGTCATTGCATGACCCCGTTCTTGTTTCCAGTCATTGAGCGTCCCCGTCCTTTTTCCAGTCATTGAGCGACCCCGTCCTTTTTTTCAGTCATTGAGTGATCCCGTCCTTGTTTTCAGTCATTGAGAGACCCCGTCCTTGTTTTCAGTCATTGAGCGACCCCGTCCTTGTTTTCAGTCATTGAGCGACCACTTCCTTGTTTCTAGTCATTGAGCGACCCCGTCTTTGTTTTCAGTCATTGAGCGATCCCTTCCTTGTTTTCAGTCATTCAGGGACCCCGTCCTTATTTTCAGTCTTTGGGCGACCACTTCCTTGTTTCTAGTCATTGAGCGACCACGTTCTTCTTTTAAATCATTGAGCTATCCCTTCCTTGTTTTCAGTCATTGAGCGACCACGTTCTTGTTTTCAATCATTGAGCTATGCCTTCCTTGTTTTCAGTCACTGAGTGACCCCGTCCTTGTTTTCAATCATTGAGCGACCCCGTTCTTGTTTCCAGTCATTGAGCGAGAAAGTTTTTGTTTTCAAGTAATATAGCAAGAAATATTCAAATGAGCTTCAAGCTTCTATTTCCGTCCCACTTACTTGTATCATATATGTAACATGATTCATGTAATATTTATACTTGTATTATATATGTAACATGATTCATGTGATATTTATACTTGTATTATATATGTAACATGATCCATGTGATATTTGTACTTGTATTATATATGTAACATGATCCATGTGATATTTGTATTTGCATTGTATATGTTACATGATTCATGTGAGATTGTAATTGTAGTATATATGTAACATGATCCATGTGATATTATCACAGCTCATCCGGTACGCTAGAGCATGTACTGATATTTTGGATTTTCACAGTAGAAATTTACAAATTACCAAAAAACTTTTAGGTCAAGGTTTCCGCTTTCATAAACTAGTTAAGACTTTCTGGAAATTTTACAAAAATTACAGTCAACTTCTTTTAAAATTCGGATCTATACATGCAACAGAGTACATTACTATGGGTATTACACAACCTGTCTTTTATGGTGATATGATAAACAAAATAAAAAGGATCAAAGGTAGGCAGCAGTAACCATCGAAAATGCGTCAGAATCATCAAAGGCCTTTTATACCGTGGGTATGATCCTAATGTCACCAGACGGACACTAGGCTTGGTACTTGACCAATCTACAGTCTTGTACAAGCGCATCCTTGAGACTTGCACTCTGGCTGACTGTGACGACGGGACTCCATGACGGGCCCTGTCCAAACCTCTTTAGAGAAGATAGGGCCCCGACCACCTATCCTCTCTGAATGTCAGTCGGACTCCTCGGGTGATTACATACATGAGCTCGCTACAGCCGGCAGAGCACGGATTGTATTACGCATGCCCTCTTTTTATATCCATTTACATATTCATCTGTGTCTATGGGGCCTCTGCGTTTCGCGGTCTTGTTTGTGTGATGTCATCTTACAGTGAGGAGGTTGTTTTACACCACAATCGTACGTTCTTCGAGACCTCTGGGTAATTGGAGAAGTGAGAGGGTTGTGCGCACGTAATCCAGGATAACCACACCATTTGCTACTTGCGTGACAGATGGCCGTCCAAAGTCGGCACCGGTTATCCATTGGTCTCGTCGGTTTATGTGTAGTCTTTTGTGTTTGATGTTTACATGTCGTGTGTCTCTTTTCCGTCTCATGCTGTACTCGTCTTTTGTGTTTTTGCATCGGGTGTTTTGGTGTTTTACTGTTGATGCTGCAACGGGGTCTTGTTGGAGATCTCCTCCCTTCTTTTTGTACTTGTATTATATATGTAACATGATCCATGTGATATTTGTACTTGTATTATATATGTAACATGATCCATGTGATGTTTGTACTTGTATTATATATGTAACATGATCCATGTGATATTTGTAATTGTATTATATATGTTACATGATCCATGTGATATTTGTACTTGTTTTATATCTGTAACATGATTCATTTAGTGGATAAACGTACTGTGTTTTGTGGTTCCGACAGGTATATGTTGGATATACTGTTGGAAACGCAGTTATACCGTCATGACTTTACCCCGACGGAATAACGTATGTTTCCAACAGTATATCCAACATGTACCTGTCGGAACTCCAAAAGACAGTACATTTATCCCTATTCTAATTCATGTTACATATTTTAACTTTGTATACCCATCAGAGGGTCTCACGTATCGCTTTATCGCTTTTGATACATAACATATGATTGAATGTAGTAAAGGGAATTTTAAAGTTATGCCAATTTATCAAACAGATGAGTATTCTATGATTACTATTAAAGAACACAGTTTCATTGATAGATTTAAACCTTTGTTAAACAGAACTTGATAATTTATCCCCATTTTCCTTAAAACATGTTCACTTGACCAATTTATCTAATTCAGCACTTCCTATAGGTAGAACTGATAATATCATTTATATTTACTTTTCCCTTGAAGTAAGCATACGTGACCAAGGAGTGCTTAGTACTTAATCTTATTTACTTATCATGCTTTTTCATCAATATATTGCATGTACCAATACTTTGTTTCGTACATTATTGTCTGAATAGGCCTTTGATACGGCCGAAACACGTGTAACAATAAAATATGTGAAAATAATACATCGTTTCTGTGGTGCTTTAACATTTTTCTATATGATGTTATATATTCATACAAGCTGTGTGAATATATTTTTACAAAAAGAAAGACTTTGATATCCCTACAGCGAATCTTCTCCAAAATTTTGTAAACTATTTGTTTTTTTTAACATGAATTTATACTTCCCATATCTAATTGATTTTAATTGTTCGATGGATAATCAAATTTCTGTCATTTTTGTCAATAATTGCTTGATTGAGTCATGTTTTAGTCAAAATATTCCTTCTCGGCCCTTTTCATCTCTCCCCCATATTGGGAGTTCACTTCTGTTCATGTTCCTGATTTGTCTAACCACTCATACTTTGTTCAAAGTTTTCCCCTTTCTTCATTTTCTACTTAAAATAATTTTAAAACACATTATACCGAAAGCAGACCATTAATCAGACGTACCTGCTACGGTCGTTAAACGTTCATTCGATCTTCCCTGTCACAAACAATACACAAAATCTTGTTTTTTCCACAGTACAAACAAAATCCTAATTTTTCAAAATGGCGTCGATATTTTAACAAAAGGTAACTGCTCGCTCAATGTCCCAAACATACATTTAAACTTCCTTCTTCGTCGTCAAACTTTGTACAATTGTTGACTTTTGACTGCAAAGACGACCTAGTTAGCGGATAGATTATTTTTGCAGCCATATTTAAATCACCATTACATACGTCTGTTATAAGGTATAATTATATATCGGAGAATTCAACAAAGAGAGAATTTCATCAATGCAACATTAAAAACATTGCGTTACATATTTTATTTTGGACTGCACTTCATCCAGCTTTACTGACCCCGGGCCCAATAGCTAAGGTGCCCACCCACCTTATGAACTATATAGGATGATCAAAGGTTGGTTCTGTATACGCCACTGCTTGCCATGTTCGTACTACGTGGCTGTCCCTTACATGACTCTTAGATTAAATAATGAGTGAGTTTTATTATTCAAATTTTGTTGATTTATGTCCGATTTATCAAAATGAAGCAGATACTCTCTGTGGCTTATATTTCAGTTACACTGGGACTAATTTTAGCTTGTATAACTCAGTTTAATGGAAGTGTTCCAACTCTTTACCTTCATGAAAAACATATTTTCAAATCAATTTTAATGAAACAAACATTTGGATAGTCAATCCTCACAGGGATGCTTCCAGCAAAAGTAATTTCAAGACACAGTCAAAATTCATTTCAGTAGTGTACTCTGGTTTTATTATGTTTTCTTACTTTAAAGGTACAGAAGGTCTCGTCAAGATCAAACCGTGAATTAACTATTTTTGTCAAAGTTTTAACGCAAACGAGTCTATCATGCTTAGAAACTAGAAACTGACTGGTTACAATAGTCACATATGCCCTCACTACCGTGCTATGATCAATTATCGCCTATGAAATGGGTACCCTAATATAACCTACTTCTCTCCGTAGAAGACCGATTGCGAACACGTGTAAGCACTTATTTGCATAAGGCTAGTACTGTATCAAAACAAAACAACATAGCTGACGGATAACACATGGGACGAAAATGAATCGCCAATCGGTGTTATCAAAACCTGAAAAGAGAAATGTAATAAACAAATAGTATTGACTGGATATTGAAAACTTATAGATAAAGACCTATCTTAGAGGACGACCGTGAATTTGAAACTCTGACAAGTCTGCAAGAAAATTAGCTAAAGGGATCTGCAGTATACATGTACGAGGGGATGGACAGGGTGAAAGGGAGGCGGGAGGAAGGGGGCGGATGGAGGGAGACAGGGGGAGGGAGGAGGAAGGGAAGGGGCTAACAAGGGAGGGAGGAGGAGAAAGGGGGTGGGAGGAGGGAGAGAAGGGGGCGGGAGGAGGGAGGAAGGGGAGCAGGAGAGGGGAGGTAAGGGAAGGGAGAAAAGGAGGGGCAGGGAGGAGGGGGTGGGAGGAGGGAGGTAAGGGGTGGGAGGGGGAGAGAGGTAACCCCCCCTATCCGCCCCCCTTGTACATGTATAGTTCTCGTTTATTTTTATCTATGAGAAGTATATATATAAGTTTGACATGTATTTATATCCACAGTAATTTTGATATGTGTATATAATATATATTTACAGTCTAAATCAAATATTAAAAAAGGAACAAAAAGTCATAACTAAATAAAGGTTAATTTTCATTCAGGATTTGGTCAACAAACCCACATGTGTATAGCAGACTACACCTGCCTCCCATTCAAGCCGTCATACGCTATTACACGTTGTTAGTCATTTGAAAGTGCTCCATTATCCACGTTCAAAATGGTGATTTGAATGGATCATGATATCAACCGTGTATTTGCAATTAATGAAATATTAGTGAGCTAGGTTTTTGAGAGATAATTTCAAAAAGACTGTAACGTGGTTTACTACATGTTTCGTAGTAATCCCACGATGTGAAGTTCATTCAAGCGAAAGGCTGATCGTGGTAGCGTGTTCACTTTGGCCTTGGTAAACGTGACATATTTCTACATACTGTATATATGCAAATAACAATTTCCGAAGTTTACCGAAATCGTTTGTACCAGAGGGTAAAAACGTCTATAAAACAAAATGTGAGATACATTTTATGTGAGTAATATAAAGATGTTCAAATGGTAGTACTTAAAAGCTATTTACGGTAAAACTTCATTATTTACAGTTTAATCCCTGTTAGACTATTTGTACTTTTAAAGGACCTGTAACATTAAGAGTCGTAATCTGCTCAATTTTCACTTGCAATACCAGCTCAACCAGTATCATTTAAAATGTGTCCTGTACGTGAAATTATTTCATTTCAAGTATATTTAATCAAATATAGTTTTATTGACATGATTATGAGAACTAACCTATATTTTTACGTAAAATTGAGGGTGGGGGTATAATTTATGTTATAAATTATAGAAGTGAAAGGTCGAAAATTTTCTTACAATCGTTCACTTTTGTTGGTCGAAAAGTCAAAATGAACTACAATGAGAAGATTCAAGATGAAATAACTTGCTAAAACATGATTTTCTCAAAATATTATATTCCGGATTTATCAGATTAAACACGTCGCCAGAGATAGATAATCGAACACTCACTCTCACCTTTATTGTACAATTAACAACGTCGCCGTTATGAAAATAGTTTAATTTTTTTTTCAGTATATAAAATCATATTTCTTTTACGTTCACCATAATAACATTTTGTAAATTCATTGTAAATGCTACTGCGGAAGTTTTGAGCATTTTCCCATTATTAACTGGTACTTCAGTCGTCAACGCTAATTGTTAACTTTTATTGCAAGGGTTGTTGAATTGTCAATGCCTAAACTCAAAATACAGGAGTTTGGTAGTGAAAAGTAAACTACAAAAATATTTTTTTGTTGAAAATTGATTAATTCGAAACTATCGATAGAGAAGTTAATTATTTGCCGAAAGCGAATCAAATGCAAATTACTAATTCTCTATTAATTTCAAATCTTTCCTCCACCCCTACCCCCCAAATGCATTTTCGAAAATCCCACCCCTCCCCATCGAAACACAACTCCGCTTTTACAGAAAATATATATTATGAAAATACATCTTAGGTAGAAGTGGTGTTGTGTTCCAAGGGAAGGGCGCAATATTTTATGTTTAAAACTCTTCCAATTTTCATTGATTTCTATACAAAATAAGCACATTTATACTCAAATATCTCTACATTATAGCAATTTTATGAATAATTTTGGGGTTTATCTTTTAAAGTATTCCATCGACTTGATTAAAGAAATGAAGTCCTTTGAAATTTCATTCTTTTTGGACAGATTTTACGCCTTATTGTTACAAGTCCTTTGTACGGTGCATTTACTTTGTAGAGAGGACACTCTCTGTAAAGTAAATGCACATATTTCAGTTATAAAAATAAAACCAGAGGGCGCTACTTAATTGAAATTTGGCGATTGGTTTGAAATCTTCTTAAGTAGGTATTGAGAACCCCTTCGCATTATTAAGTATATTCTACATCTATATATATGTAAAATAAAGAACTTTCCTTTAACACCTTTATTATTTGAATACTGTTGGTCAAGGTAGCCTTATACAGATCGATCCAGTGAGCATCAGTGAATATCTTAACAATTTCATTTTACTGCTAACAGTTTTCTAACAGATATAGTCTTTCTTAGTGAAGGGCTTCATTCTGAGCGCTAATACATTAGTGTGACGACGAAGGTAAAGAATAGAAAATTAACACCAGACAATGATAGTATTGCATCGGGGTGAAAACATTATCAAAATAACTACAAGGAAAATAATTCATCATTCTGACATGACTTGAGCTTTTATCCCTATATGTGCTATAAATTCGCCTGGTGTAAAAACCTCCAATAAATGTGCTGTGTAACGAAGCCCCTCTCATTCCATTTTTTAAAACCTAACTTGTCGTCAAAATCATTTTCTGAAAACTCATTTTGTCGTACGCTAAATGTACAACAGGTATATATATTTAAATAGAAATGACAATCGAGTGACCATGCTCGATCGAGCGACGCATCTTTATATTGTGTCATTGGTTAAAAAGAATTATTCTCATTTCATCTAGAACTCTATCCTCAAATGATTAAGAAAAATGACAGATTAAAGACATCTGAGCATGTCTGGGCCATGCTGCAAATTTATCCGTTTATAAATGATGCTATTGGATTTGAAGACGTTTAACATTTGAACACCTTGATGATTGTCAGTGCTGGTGGACCAGGAGTCCCTGAGGGCACATGTAGTCAAGTTCGATCAACTTCGGTTGATCGTCTGTCTCTTCAACGCATTAAACATTTTCTGGTACTAAAATTCTTGAAATTTCTAAAACGAGGGTTCTGTAGCATCATATCCCACCCACCTTGCTACATCTTTCGGTACATTTTTTGACAATAATTTTCACCCTCTTTGGCAAAATTTCATGGTTTAGATTGAGGATCACTGACGAGGGTTGAGTACTCTAAACGTGCATGTCTGGTCCATACTGCAAATTTCTCCGTTTATAATAATGATGAAGGGTTCCAACTCTATACCTTCTTGAAGAAAATTCCAAACCAATTTCAAAGTACCAGACACGTGTTCCGAATATCAAATCATCATCAGTGATGCTTTTTGCGGAGCCACCAAAAATCATTTCAGTAGCGCCCTCTTTATTTTTTTCATTTAGAATTGTACATTTACATTGCAGAGAGTGCGCGTCTCCAAATTTCCTGTAGGGTCGATTCAGTAGCATATCCAAATAAAATCTATGTTCGAAATAGCATTGGATATGCTAAGATGCTAAACTTCTTTAATTTCGATGATATTTATCGGTGACAAATATGGATAATGACCATATCCCTGTCTACAGTACAAAATCGATAATTCAGAAAATCAGAAACCGAAGGCATACAAAATCAGGATAAAACAGGAACCAAAGCAAACAAAAACAAAAACCTCCACCATATGAAAAGAAGCGAACTCCCGATATGAGAGTGAGACCAGGTGCCCAGGAAGAGTAAGCATCTCCTGCTTGCATGCAACACCCGTCGCTTCAATTCGGTAGAACTGTCACATCCGGTTACTTCCATTTTGGAAGATATAGAGTACAATCTTTGGTTGGATGGTTCAATGGTCTCTGACAGAATATCATCCACCATTCTGGATAGTGGGACATCATAGTGTATGACGAGTTCCCCATATCGACCGTAGAACTTCCTCAGTGACGATGTTAGTCGGTCACAAACATATCCCTGACTGAGAAGCTTATCTGAAAGACGCCTAGCTCTCAGAACAAAATCCGTATATTTGGTACTTGCTCTGGCATAGCGTATCAACTGAGATATGAACACGCCATAAGCAGGCGACGAAGGGATGTTGCTACTCAGAAAAGGAAAGTTCGTAATGCTGAAATTGAAGTCGTCACGTTTGTCATAGAGTGAGGTGTTCATGTGACCATCAGTGTCGCAGGACAACATTATGTCCAAATAGGATGCTGAATTATTTGTCTCTGTAGTTTCTTTGACTTCAAGCTCCGAAGGATAGATACTGCTCAGGTAATCCGCGAATTTTGGATTATTGATGGACAACACATCGTCTATGTATCTGTAAGTGAAGTTGAAGTCAGAAGCTAAGTATCTTTTCCCTTCAGAGACCAAAGATTGAATGAATTCAGCTTCGTACGAGTAAAGGAAAATGTCGGCAAGGAGTGGGGCACAATTGGTCCCCATTGGAATTCCGACAATTTGCTGGAAGACCTTTCCTCCAAACACCACAAAAATGTTGTCGATCAGAAAGTTTAACATCTGAATAATGTCTGTTTCAGTGTACTTATTTTCAGAATCTGACTTTTCTTTTACAAAGTAGGTTTTGTCATAGTTAACAACAATAAATTTGTATTTGCGATTACCGTTCTTACTTGTAAACGCATTACTTATAATTTTTGCGAGTCTTTCTTTCAATTTAGAATGTGGAATTGTAGTGTAAAGTGTCGAAAAATCAAAGGCTTTGATCGAATGGACTCTACTAAAATGAGTGGATTTCATATGTTCTAAAAGTTCCTTCGAATTCTTTAAAATCCACATCTGGTTGATACCACTGCGAGAATATACTGTCGAACAATATTTTTGTAGCCCAGATTTGATTTCAGATAAAACTTTGGTGAGTAAGATCGATACAGATTTGGTAGAACATTTTGAGGAACCAGCGATGAAACGTTGTTTGTACGGATTCTTATGCATTTTAGGTATGCAGTATCAGTATGGTAAATCTAAATCTAAATTGGTAGTGTCGAAGCCAAAGGAAGCAAGAGCTGATTTGTGGTTATCTATTATTTCAGAGGCAGAAAGGTTTGTCGGGGTGTAAGTGGGATTTCCAGGTGTCGAATTTAAACCCAACTCTTTAACTAGACTGTCGAAATAGTACTTTTTGCAAGTAAATGTGTAATTATTTGAGGCTTTGTCCGCTGGTGTGATGACATAATGTTCTTGGAGGTAGGTAAGTTCTGTGATAACATCAGGGTCTTTAAATATAGACACGAATCTGGTGTTCACAGTTGATTTTAATCGGTTAATTTTAATCGGTGATGCCATTGAATTTGAAGACGTTTGACATTTCATTATGAAAACTTACATATGCTTCAGCACCTGGAAGAGTTTACGAAATATGTTGTTTGTATATTTGCAAAACTCCTGATGATACCAATGAGACCGCTTGAGTCTCAATTCGGCGTTTGCTATTTTTTCAATGTATTGAAACTTGTAGGGAGAATGATTGACTATTGATATTAAATGTTACATACTTATACAAGTGGTATGATTAGATTTTTACAAAAAGAAAGATTTTAATATCCCTACGGCGAATCTTTTCCAATATTTTGTAAATTATTTGTTATTAACATGAATTTGTATTTTCTATATCTGATTGATTTTAATTCTTCGTTAATCAGACTTCTGTAATTTTTGTCAATAATATTTTGATTAAGTCAGGTTTTCAGTCAAAGTATTCCTTCTCGGCCTTTCTCCGTTTCACCATGTATTGGGAGGTCGCTTCTTTTCATGTGGTGGAGGTTTCTCTTTGTTTGAAATGGTTCCTGTTTATCGTGATTTTGTATGCCTTCGATTTATGATTTCTGAATTATCGTTTTTACTGTGTATTGGGTATGGTCATTATCTAATTTTGTCAATACAGGGCGAGGAGAGCGTAATTTGAAGATCCGATATTGCGTAAAAACAAAGTGGTAAAATATCATTAAATGTAACAGTATGAGTGGTGTCTAACCACTCATACTTTGTTCAAAAGTTTTTCCTCTTTAATTTTCGTTTTCTATTAAAGATTATTTTCAATCACATTATACCGAAAGCAGATCATTAATCAGACGTACATGCTACGGTCGTTAAATGTTCATTCGATCTTCCCTCTCACAAACAATACACAAAATCTTGTTTTTCCAAAAAAAAAAAAACAAAAACAAAAACAAAAACAAACTAAATTCTTATTATTCAAAAAGCGTCGATATTTTATTAAGAGGTAACGCTTTTTCAATGTCCTAGACATATGTTTAAACTTCTTTCTTCGTCGTCCAACTATGTACTATTATTGACTTAGATTGCAAAGATGACCTAGTTAACGGATACATTTTTTACGGCCATATATGAATCACGTGTGTAATATGATACATCTATATATGAGAGAATTCAACGAAGAGAGAGTTTCATCAACGCAACATTAAACATTTGTGTTACATATTTTGATTGTCATTGCTCTTCATCAAGCTTCACGGAACCCAGGCCCAATAGCTGTGATGCCCATCTTATGAGTAATATGGGATGATCAAATCCACGTCTTGTTCTGTATACGCCACTGGGTACCATGTTCGTACTACGTGGCTGACCCTTAAATGACTCTAAGATCAACAATAAGTGAGTTTTATAATTCAAATTCCAGACATATTAAAATCAAGCAGATATTCATTCTGATTTATATTTCCGTTACACTGGGACTAATTCATGGACAAAAGAAAAGGGGAAGATATCCAGTATGACCACCCTGCACTCACCCATCGAACCAAATCCACAAGAAAGTGATGTAAATGACACCTGAAAAAACTACAAACCACAAAAAAGTACACTACAATAATAAGTCGAACATCAAAGAAGACAGTTAAAACAGACGTACATAAACATCAAACATTAATGACAACACATTAAAGGAAGAAGACCACATAACAACGGTGAGGTTATACCGATTACGTGCGCACAACCCTCCAACTTATCAAGATACACAGAGGTTTCCAAAGACGCAAATAGTTGTATAAACATAGAACTTCTCACAGTAAGGTGACGTTATAAACAAGACAATTTAACGCAGCGGCCTTTTGTAACACAACATCTATATAAAAGGATCTAAAAAATTCTATGGCATGCGTATAACAGTATGTGCTGTAGCGAGCTTAAGATCAGTCACCAGAGAAGTCTGACCAACTTTCAGATAGGACAGAGAATCAGATAGGACACGAAATAGCTTGTTCTACATAATAATATTAAAGTGTTCCTTCTCTTCACCTTCTTTAAGATTATTTCAAACCCATTTTAATGAACCAAACATGATAGGAATTCCTCATCAGTAATGCTTCCAGCCAAAGTGATTTCTAGACACAGTCAAAATTCATTTCAGTAGTGACCTCTGGTTTATTATTCAAAATTATATTATTATGTTATTCTTGTTAATTTGTACTGTGCATTTACTTTGCAGAGATGGCGCGGCTCCAAATTCCCTATGTGGTTGATTCAGCAGCAGTGTTACATAAAATGTATGACCAAAATTGCATTGGAGGGATGGTATTCAGATGTTTACCTCTTTTAACCACGTTATGTTTGGATGAAAGTTTTTCGAAAAAAGCAAACAAATTTAATGTGAATTGAAAGAGGGCCAGAAAAGCATTTATCAGACAACAGAGCTGGAAAAAAGTAATTATTACACTTCTAACATCCAGCCACGGAAACAAGTTAAATTGCTTGCTGTATAAGCCAATCAAATTTGTAACACGCCTCATGTCACGGAAAATGGAGTCAGAGTTACCATGTGTTTACTATAAAATGTTGACAATGACAGGCATAATAATTTTGAATTTGAAATCCCAATAATCTTCGAGGGTAGACGAAGATATTTCAGAAAACAATATTATGTAAAATCATTCTTTAGATCTAATTCGACCATGGTGGTCATAAGAGGTAGTCATACACGCATGTACGTAAACAGATGGGTTATGTACACCATGTGAAACTATTTTTGGATTGATAAACACAGGGTATACTCATTGTTATTAAAGTGCTAAATTAGCACACATGAGATAAAATTTATTCCTGAAACATTCACGAATAAAGTCTGTGCTTGTGAAACACGAATGCCTCGGTGGTTAGTATAAACACCATTTTCAGTTAAGTATATGAAAAGGGCATGGTCAGGGTCACTGGGTTAACAAATGATGGTATCAATGGAAAAATCTTTGAAATACACATCAAAGCCTTATCTCTGTGCATGCAATCAAGAGACGCTGACACTCTCCGGGCACATGGTCTCAATTCGGAATGTTATTCATTCCGATGTTCGCAACCGTTCCTATGGTATTCTAATGATTTTGCTTTTAATCCTCGACTTTGAGACTGAATACCTGATAGGTACTTCTTTAATGTTTATTACCATTCAAAACTCTGCGTTTCGCGGTCTTGTTTGTGTGATGTCATCTTACAGTGAGGAGGTTGTTTTACACCACAATTGTACGTTCTTCGAGAACTCTGGGTAATTGGAGAAGTGAGAGGGTTGTGCGCACGTAATCCAGGATAACCACACCATTTGCTACTTGCGTGACAGATGGCCGTCCAAAGTCGGCACCGGTTACCCATTGGTCTCGTCGGTTTATGTGTAGTCTTTTGTGTTTGATGTTTAAATGTCGTTTGTCTCTTTTCCGTCTCGTGCTGTACTCGTCTTTTGTGTTTTTGCATCGGGTGTTTTGGTGTTTTACTGTTGATGCTGCCACGAGGTCTTGTTGGAGATCTCCTCCCTTCTTTTTATGACCAATCTAAAAGTTTTTGAAAATTTTCAATGGAAATGTCTGGTCATAGCGAATACACATGTGAAATATAAAAGCCTTAACACTTGCCATTCATAAGTGAGTTAAAGAAGATCCTGACGATAATCTCAACAGCACTTACAATAGAGCGCAAAATTAAACATCATAAGTTATGCCCAATGTTAAAGATTTATAAAAGTAGGCCAAAGGTCAAGGTCAAAGTCATTAATTAAAAATATTTGGTATCAATGGAAAGGTCTTGAAATATACATGAATGTAATATGAAAGCTGTATCACCTTCCATTCAAAACGTCTTCCTAATGTCAAAGTTTTTCGGACAAACAGTAAAAAAAAAAAAACCCCAGAACGACAGACAGACAATCAGACGGACAGGACAAAAACAATATCCCCCGAATCGTTGATGAGCGTTTACGGGTAGAAGGTATCTTTCATGTTTCAGACTCGCATATGTTAACGTACTCTCTATAAAATTGCTAATAGAATTTACATATCAAGACTACTGGTTATAACAAAACCAAAAATATCCCTACCCATTGTATGTACACGGTATTGGTTGTACTAGATAAGATATACAGCTCTCACATAACAACACATTACATGCGTCGGTTCATAAAACATGTAATTTAACAACCTCACTAAATGTGAGACTTGCGTGCGATAGAAACGATTTCACGGTCTGTCTCCATTAAAACTGCCTGATTTCAAAATACCCTAGCATTCTTTCGATTTCAAAATACCCCATACAACATATCTTTTTTGTATGTAAACAAAGTTCCTCTTCATTCATTCAAACTGACAAAAAGGGTGAAAGAACTAGCGTTCAAATGAGTTAAAGAAAATCATGACGATTATTTCAACAGCAATCACAATGATCACAAAATTTGATATCCGTATAATCTCTGAGGGTAAGAAGAAGACATTTCACTAAATAATACAATATGTAAATTCATTATATAGATCAAATTCGATATGCTTCTGACAATGAGGGTCCTAACTGGTAGTCATGTACGTAAATAGAGATGTTTAATATCTTCATATTCATTAGCATCATTTTAGAGCAGATAAATTTACAGCATGGACAAGACATGCACGTTTCGTATTTAACCTTCGTCAGTGATCCTCAATCTAAACAATGTAATATGGCCAAAATCTGTGAAAATTATGTCCTAAATATAACGAAAGACGTAGCAAGATGGCTGGGATATGATGTCACAGGACCCAGGCTTTAGAAATTTGAGATAATTTCGTTAACAGAAATTTCCAAATGCAGTTGAAGAAACGACCAACCGAAATTGATCGAACTTGGCTACATGTGCTCTCGGGGCTCGTGGTCCACAAGCAGTGACACTCACCAAGTGGTACACATGTTTAATGTCTTCATATCCATGAGCATCATTTTAGAGCAGATAAATTTACAGCATGACGAGACATACACGTTTCGACTATTTTACCCTCGTCAGTGATCCTCAATCTAAACAATGCAATATGTTATGTACATCATGTGTAATTATTTTTCGATTAATAAACACAGGATATACTATTTTTTTGTTGCAAAAGTGCTATATAGTGCCTATGTTTAAGATATTGTTTTCATTTTCGTGCGTGAACATCGATGGCGGGTGCGGCTAGCCAAACAGGGGATGCTTACTCCTCCCGGGCACCTTGTCTAACCTCTAGCTTACTTGCATACCTCTGGTTATATTTCATTGATTAAATTGAGGATCACTGACGAGGTTTAAGTATCCAAAACGAGCATGTCTGCTCCATGCTGCAAATTTATCTACTCTTAAATGATGCTATTGAATTTGAAGACGTTTAACATTTGAACCACTTGATGAGTGTTACTGCTGGTGGACCAGGAGTAACAGAGGACACATGTAGCCAAGTTCGATCAACTTCGGTTGATTGTTTCTTAAACGCATTCGAAAATTTCTGTTATCGAAATTTCTTGAAAGTTCTAAAACGTAGATCCAGTAGCATCATACCCCACTCATCCTGCTACGTCTTTACATTTTTCGACATTATTACTTGCACACTCTTTGGCCATATTACATTGTTTAGATTAAGGATCATTGACGAGGGTTACGTGTTTGTAAGTAACCGAAACGTGCATGTCTGGTCCATGCTGCAAATTTATCTGCTCTTAAATGATGCTATTGTATTTGAAGACGATTAACATTGCTAGGGGACCATCGATGCTCAATTTTGTGTTCCATTTTGAGTGCTGTTGAGATAGTCGTCAGGATCTTTAATTCATTAGAACGCATGAGATAATATTTGTGCCTTAAATTTTCTCTACCCTAACGAAAAAGTACTATAGTATACTATAGTATACTATAGTATACTATAGTAAACTATAGTATACTATAGTATACTTTACTACACTATACTACATGTGTAGTAAAGTAAAGTTTCGTGTAGTATAGTAAAGTTTTGTGTAGTATAGTAAAGTTTCGTGTAGTATAGTAAAGTTTTGTGTAGTATAGTAAAGTTTTGTGTAGTATAGTAAAGTTTTGTGTAGTATAGTAAAGTTTTGTGTAGTATAGTAAAGTTTTGTGTAGTATAGTAAAGTTTCGTGTAGTATAGTAAAGTTTTGTGTAGTATAGTAAAGTTTTGTGTAGTATAGTAAAGTTTCGTGTAGTATAGTAAAGTTTTGTGTAGTATAGTGTAGTAAAGTAAAGTTTTGTGTAGTAAAGTAAAGTTTTGTGTAGTATAGTGTAGTATAGTAAAGTTTTGTGTAGTAAAGTAAAGTTTTGTGTAGTATAGTGTAGTATAGTAAAGTATTGTGTAGTATAGTGTAGTTAAGTATCATAAAGTATCATGTAGTCATTTTAAAGTATATTAGTACAGTATCATTTAGTATTTTATTTTATTTCACATAAAATTTAAAGTGAAAATTTCAAAATGACACTATTTAAAGAAAGAAGTCCATTGAACAAAGATATGAATACATTTGTTTTTCTGTATCAACAATAGTACTATTTGGTATTTATTATTGGTGTACTACTAGAATCATCGCTAATAATCGATTATTGCTCAATCATTGCTTTCGATTCTGATAATAGATTATGACTCTCAATAATCATGATATGACTCTCAATATTCATGATATGACTCTCAATATTCATGATAATTGATTATAAAGCAAAATAGTTTAAGATTGAATTCTTATGAAAAAGACTTTTCAACTATTGAGAGGCAAGATTTAGTTGGAATAGAAGTATGACATCAAAATGGGAAGACACAATGCTTTTAGATCTATATACAAACTGATCTGTACACCAAAATATATCCTGTTTGTCTACAACATAGTAATAATTGTACTGTGATATTATAAAAGTATCATGTATATGTTTTAGTGCTGCAAATATTCACCATGGTTTTCAATTAACCACAGTTCTTGTTAACGGTTTGATTCACAGTACCCCACTGTCTCCATATTGAGCTTTTTCGATTCATTTGAAAAACACGTACATTAAAGATATTAAAGTAACTCAAGATATATTAAGGTGATTGACACGTCGTAGTATTGCTCTCTTATTGGGATTATTCTTTTATAACAGAAGAAAATTCAAGGTAAGAGTGCTCAAAACCCATTTTTAAGTGTGATTTCACCTTTATAGTCAGAAATCAAAGACTTGAGATACGAATCACATCGAAAGCTAATTGAGTGATTCACATCGTACCGTGAGTTAAATTCATTACAGCCCTAATATGTCGAGAGTGGAACAAGAGAATTTTGTAGCCTGCAAGTAGGCTCGCAGCTTATTTATGCAAGGACTAAATAAGTAATGAACTTCAAGGTAACAGTATGAATACCCATTCTTTCATAATTTGCTACACGGTTGTCAAATGTGAAAAAAATGTGACACCTAAATGCACACATATAACATGTGAAACAACTGTACTGTGCTATGTGTCATATATAAAAGGAAATTCGAGCTACCTATGCTGTCTATGCAACTGTAAAAAATCGCAGCAATTACTCGGCAATCGTATTCATAATTGGGTTTATTAAAAATACGATGGTCAGTTAGTATAATTTCAGATCAAGCATACCAGCAGGCTTGGCTAATCTTCGTTCTTCTAATATTATTCGACTTCGTCATCGTACAATTCGTTCCAAAATGTCTTCTCATTCTTCTACTTATTTCTAGTATTTCCCTCTGCTATTTGGAGTACAATGGGAACTGATATGTCAAAATTAAGAGAAATCCACCTCGATACCCAATCCTTTGTATCGAACCCATTCCCACCTCGGGACTCAAGGTCCGCATGGATAAGAGAGAGAACGTGAGAATCCTAGACCTGTACAACGTATAAATAAATGCGAAGGGGGGGGGGGTGGGGGGCTCAACACAAAAAGACTGTATCAACTCTAGGTATCATGTACCATTATCATTTTCCAGTGGTGGATTCAGGGAGGAGCGGAGGGGGCGCCCGCCCTCCCCCCCCGGCACTAACCCCAAATTTTCCAAAAACAGGTATATTTTTGCCCATTTTCAGTATAAATCGGCAAAATTCGCCCCTTGATCCCCCGGCAAAGGGGGCGCTGGATCCGCCACTGTTTTCTACTCTTGGCAGATTTTCTAAAAGTGGGAGACATATTTTGAATTTTCCCAAAAGTTAATCCCGTTACGTTTTTTCTTTTTTTCTTTTCTTTTTTTTTTCTTAAACAGGCTGGAATCAAATCCCACCTACCATCCCATCTCCTCTTTCCGACAGGCTGTGACAGTGTCCAACCCTCTACCAGAGATCGCCGGTTACTTAAACAATTTCCTTCCTGAAGGGATCTCAATTGCATGGGGAGTTTTTCACATAATTTACGAATTCATGTACATGTATATATAATATTTCCAAAATCTGATCTCTGTCTTTTGGCCTTAGAAAATATGCTGGCCGGGACCGAGTGTGGTGAATCCCGAGTTTTTGACTGTAGGTCTCTCTGATATTTTTATTATTATTATTTTTTTATTATTATTTTACGTCTTTTATCTGATTCTTCAAAACTTGAATTTGTCCGATTTCTTTCTTTAATTTACCATATGTTCCTTTTTTTTCTTTCCTTCTTCTTTTTTGTTTGTTTGACAATATTTTTGAAGTAAAATTTCACGCTTTCTATTTTACTCGCCACCTTTTATGACTGACATCATACAGCCCCCCCCTCCCCCCGCCATTGAACATAATGTAGGCAGTGGCGGATTCAGGGGGGTGCGGAGGGGGCGCCCCCTCCCGGCATTGACCCAAAATTTTCCCAAAACAGGTATATTTTGGCCCATTTTCAGTCAAAATCTGCAAAATTCGCCCCTTGACCCCCCGGCAAGGGGGGGGGGGGTTGGATCCGCCACTGGTAGGGGTCACTGTAGGACGGTATATATATATGGAGCATAGAAATAGTATCTTCTTACAGTTTTCCAATTTTCGGTGACCTGTGCTCTCGCTTGCAAGTTGTACATATATGTAAATCATAAAAGGGCTTCAACAGGTTTTTTTTATCTTTTTTATAGTTTATGGTTTTGTTTTTATATTCCTCTTTACAAAGTCCGGAATCCTCTTTCAACCTATTTTCTAAATCCGCCCTCAAGATTTGAATGGTGTTTATGAAGATTTCCGATTAAAGAAAGGGATAACTGTTTTATGTCGTTTTATTTATTCATAAGCTCGGTCTCATTCGATTCATTAGGTACTGCAAGAATTTAGAGCCATTTATTTTCTGAGATGGGATGTTTTAATTGGACATTTTCTTTACTTGCCGAGTCATTTTCTATCGGTTTGGCGCTGAATATAAAAAAACTCAGGCTTGACCCCCCCCTTCTCTCTCTCTGATAGAACCTTCATAGCGTTGCATGCATCAGTGATTGTGTACTTGTCAAAACAAACTAAGTACGCGGCCGCACCTCCCCCACACCTCCCCCGCACCTCCCCCGACTCCAATTGACATGCAATTTACATGGGGTCAATCGTTAAGTAACTGGTATTTGTGACCTTTTCAAAAGGTATATGTAGCACTTCGCTAATGCTATAGCTCTATTGAATTAGTTTTTGCGTACATGTATTAATTTTCACAGATTTTTTTTCTAGAAATGTCTTAATAAACATTAATGCTGAATCGTGTTGACTTTAAAAGTGTTTATAAGTCCTTGTTATTAGTAAAATACATAAATTAGAATGATACCGTAATTATATATGCAGATCCAGAGTCATCTAGCTTTGAGGAGGAGGAGAAGGTTCAAGAGGAAAATTTGCTATTCCTACAATATAGGGCTTGGGAAGAAAAGAGGGGGGCGGGCAGCCCCCTCCACACCCCTAAATTTGCCACTGATATACAAGACGATTCATAGTCAAATTTTCAGGAATTTGACTAGAAAACTAAAATAAATACCTGCGAAAATATATTTTGTCTCTGATATAGAAAAGGAATAGGAAAAATATGACATTTATGCACAAATTGAGGTAGGAACTACATTTTTTTTAATTTCTCAATCCGTTTCCCAAGTAAAATTCTGTTTTAATTGGTATTGACAAAACGTATATTGTTGCATATTTCAGTTATCTATTTGTTTCTTTTAAAATATACGTATAAGAGAAACAAAAAACTAAATAAATTAAAAAAAAGAAATAATAAATAAAAAAATAAATGAATAAATAAATAAATAAATAAATCAATCAATCAATCAATCAATCAATCAATCAATCAATCAATCAATCAATCAATCAATCAATCAATCAATCAATCAATCAATCAATCAATCAATCAATCAATCACCCTGCCGCTATTGTATGAATGTGAGGCAAAGTCGCCGTACGGAATGGCGTCCGCTAGTCGACAAAATTCCACCTCCTCCAAACCGAAGTAGAAATAAATAAAGTTTTCTTCACTCTGTGTTAAAGTTTGATTAGTAGTTTACAAAATGGAACCTAATGGAAACCACTCAACCAAGTTTCAAAAATGGAATCTTGGTGAAATTAAACTACGTGATCCGGATTTCCATGCCTTTGAAACCACTGGGAAACTGTCATCTGCGGTTTCTATGCAGTTTCTAGGTGGTTTCCAAAATATGGAAACTCGAATTTTCGTGCTTTGGGAGATCAGGGAAATACATGTATCAAGTAAGCGGAGGGAGTTCAAGATATATAAAAATAGAATTTCAGTTAAAATGTTTATTTGGGTTGGGTACATATACTTTGCTATTGAAAATTGTGAGGCCAGAGGATATGGGAGGATGATCCTCCTATCGATGGGAGTCCGGGCCTTCCGAGAAATTGAAAAAAAATTGACAAATAGATTCCTCTTGAGAGTATTCGAACATGATTCAGTTTTAGCAAACGATGTACAACATAATTCTTTGACATTCTCTACACCTACAAACGCAGCTCAGTTACCGGGACCAGGAATTGTCCGCAAAAATCCTCATGTTTACCCGTTTTATTTTCTTAAATTTTTATAATTCTTAATTTATCTTTATAAAGATATCGTCATTTATTGTTGTATATATCATGTGATGCTTGTTTGCATATACACAATATGGCAAATGTCATTCTTCCTCTACCACTTGTACAAGAACATTTTATAAGAATTATTTTCCTTTTACTGTTTTCTTCATTCATAAGAAATAACTTTTTCTCTCCATTTTTTCCTCATACATATTTATTATTGTGGCTACTCACAGTGTTTCAAATACGCTTTATTACATTGTAACTGTTTGTATGCTTTAGCCTTATGGGCCTTAATGACTGTTTGCAAATAAACCATACCATGCCATACCTGTTTTATTTTATAATGTACATGAATATACTATACTCTGGATCCCCTGACCCGGGTTACACCACCTTGAAACAAAATCTAGGGACGTACATATCCGCCCACGTATTGTTGTCACCAACTTATCCTTCAAAAAATCTTAAATAGATGAATAATTGATTTTATTAAAATACTTAATAAAAACACAATATGTTAACATTTTCTATTTAATCAGCTTTAATACTTAAAATTATAATAATAATACATATATTAATAATATCAATAAATTGTGGATTATTGTGTATATGCGGTGAAAGATTAAACGGTTTATGTGACCTTGAAGATACCGATAATTCGAAAGCATCAATCGTACATGTACGGAATACCTTTCGAATATACAACGGGGTAAGTAAAAGAGATCGATACATGTACCATTCATTGCGAATGTAAGCGCGGATCTAGAGGGGGTATGTAAGACTCCATTCATCGAATGTAAGCGCGGATCTAGAGGAGGTATGTTGGACACCCCAATATCCCTTGGATTTGAAAATATCATCGAAGCTTATTTTTGAATATATATATTTTCTAAAATTATATAATGAACCCCCTCTCCCACGCCGGACTATGTGGACTACATGTGTATACTTCAAAGTCCTTGTTTTTATTCTTTATTGTTTTTAATCTTTATTCGCTTCGCATCTAAGTTACTTCTCTCTCTCTCTCTTTCTCTCTCTAACGTATAATTAGTAGATCAATACAACCTCCTCTAAGCAGTTGATGATCGACAAATGAATGTTACTTTGAAACAAAAATAGATTTACATGTATACATGAATGCTTCGAATGTATTAGTACACATTTTTTTTCTAATTTTAAATCAGACATAATATTATGATTTCATTTGAAACACCGCTGTAAAAGGCCCCCGAATCCCTACCTACAGAATCAGGCGTTACTCCCCCTTCCCCTCCCGCTCGATACTCAATAATTCTTTAGGGATCCGGCTTTGGGGATACCTCCTATATTCTTGTAACCCTGGACCCACTCCTTTTCATCGCTTTCACTGCAACCCCTCTTCCCCGGGACTCTTGAAAATATGCTCTGGTCTTGCCCACCCAGTACTCCTAACATAGATATGGAGTGTCTTGGACTTCTATATATAGACGTCCCAAACTTGAGAAGGGCATCGACGAGAAATTGGATAAAAGTGAGAAAAAAGCAAGGTATACTGAGTACTCACAATCATATTTTACAAGAATTTGATATGGAATATGATTGATGGGAGATAGCTTCGTTTAAGATATTCTCGTGGTAATGTTAACGTTTTGTAACTCGAATTGCCTCTGACTGTTATTCAATATTGTGATATACCATGATGTAAACAAAGCCTACCTATCTTTTGTGTTACACAATTCAAATGTATTCCACTTACTGAATTTATATTAAATCTTAGAAACTTAAGCATATTTATTTGAAAGTAATTTATTCTCAGAAACCGGGGGGGGGGGGGGGGGGGGGGGGGGCTTGCATCAGTTCAATGATCATTGTCTAATTTCTATGCACATTAAAAAATGTACTACGAAGAAGTTGCATAATCAAAAATATTGATCATGTAATAATCCCCCATACACTGTAGATTTGGAATGATGGTACAGCTTTAAGACACATTTCTGTGAAATTTTGTGCAGATCAACTACGCATTAGATTTTTTCGAGCGAACGCAAAGTGAAACTATTTTGCATTAAATCTGGCACATGCATATATGATATATGCTGATTCTACAGTATATACCATACTTTGATATTATTGAAAACAGTTGGACCTCAAATCATAGAATACGAAGCCAAATACGCTATCTTATTTAATGTACATACTAACTATCTGTTCTTGTACTAATAACTTAACAAATCACAAATCTTTCACTTTGACGTACCCTTCTCCCCAAGTGCTGCGAAACTCAATTAAGAAACTACAGGTGGGATCTTCTTATTTACAAAAATGTACATATCATATCCATATAGATCGCTATGCCCCAAAACCTTGCAGTTTTTTATACTTAGTTGAATTGAGTTGAAGTCAAATATAAAAAGAAAATCTGTTTGTATGTCTTGCGGTCTTTATTATTTACTTATTATTATCATTTTCTTTTGGCAAATTGCGACTAATTAGAGGATGATTAGATATTCTGACCTCGAGATACTGGAAAATAAATAATCCAGCCAGCTCTGCGTTGAAAATAGATAATCTGTAAAATTTTGACAGCCCTCCCCCATGAATGAAATAGTCGTCCCCTTAGATATTTCCTGATAAAAGTGCTGTATAAAAAATAAAAATCCATGAAGATTTTTTTCTTTTCTTTAATTTTGTAGTCTATTTAAGATAACACTCGAAATGGAGTAGTTTGATACCTTGGTCAATGAGCGACCGTTTCCTTGTTTTCAAATAATGTGACAAGAGTAAATTTAAATGAGCACCAGGCTTCTATAATGGTTCAACTTAACTATATTATATATAAGAAAAGGAGAGGATCTCAAACACCTAGTTGCAGCACGAACAGCAAACCTCCAAAACACCTACTGTAAAAACACAAAGACGACACACACTGGTACAAGGAACGCCAAATCACAAAGAAACATCAAACATAAATGACTACACATAAACTATAGAGACCATTTGGCAATCGGTGCCGACTTAGGACGGCCATATTCCACGTCATTAGCAGACGGTGTGGTTATCCTGGATTACGTGCACACAACCCTTCCACTTTTCCGATTACCCAGAGGTATCAAAGAACGAACTGTAAAATGAACATACAAATAGACATCATAACACAGGGACCAAAGAAATACGGATGGATATGTAAATGGATATAAAAAACTGAGGGCATTCCAAATACAATCCATGCTCTGCAGGCTGTAGCGATTGTTAAACGTCTTCAAATTCAATATCATCATTTAAGACCAGATAAATTTACAGCATGGACCAGACATGCACGTTTCGGGTACTTAACTCTCGTCAGTGATCCTCTGTCTAAACAATGTAATATGGCCAACGAGTGTGAAAATATTATGTCCAAAAATGTACCGAAAGATATAGCAGAATGGGCAGGATATGATGCTGCAGGACCCACGTTTTAGAAAATTTCTGGAAATTTTTTAAGAGAAAATTTCAAATGCGTTGAAGAGACAGACGATCAACCGAAGTTGATCGAACTTGGCTACATGTGCCAAGATCATGTTTGTGATCACCCGAGGATGTGCATGTGCCAAGCCTACATGTGCCTACATGTACCAAGCTCTTGTATGTGATCACCCGAGGATCACATGTGCCAAGCTCATGTATATGTGATCACCCGAGGAATATGACTGACATTCAGAGAGGATAGGTGGTCGGGGCCCTATCCTCTCTAAAGAGGTTTCGACAGGACCTGTCATGAAATCCTGTCGTCAAAGTCAATCAGAGTGTAACTCTTACGAATGCGCTAGTAGAATGCTTTAGATTGGTCCAGTACGAAGTCAAGTTTCCGCTGGTGATAATAGGATCATGCTCACGGTATAAAAGGCGTTTGATAATTCTAACACAATATGTCTACCTTTGATCCTTCTTATCTTGTTTATTCTTTTTATTTTGTCACCATAAAATGCAGGTTGTGAAACACCCAAAGAAATGTACACTGCTGCTTGTATAGGTCAGAATTGCAAAAGAAGTTGACACTAATTTCCAGATTGTCTTTACTAGTATGTGGAAGCGAAAACCTTCGTAATTCATTTTGTCAATCACATATTCTGAAATTTTTATAGATCAAAATATGTTTACATCATTCCTGTTTAAAACAGTGTCATAATATTTTTCTACGTGTTCCTTTATCATCGTTAGTGTTGACGTCAAATTTCTAGACAAAATTGTAACTGAACAGTTGCTAAAATTAGCAATGTTTCGAAATTTGTAAGAAGACTTGTGCAGTTTTGGTTTGCAGTATGTTGTAGGAAGATGCCATCTAGAAGTAGGGATAATGAAGAAATTTCACCGTTACTTCTAGACAATGGGACGTCAAAGTGTATGACGAGTTCCACGTATCGACTGTAGAACAACCTCATCGACGATGATAGTCGGTCACAAACGTATCCCTGTCTAAGAAGATAATCCAAGAGACGCCTAGCCATCCGAACCTTTTTTTTCAGATCAAGTTGGTTATAATTCATATTTTTTAATCACATTTTACAAATTTCTATTATTTAGTGAATGTATTTCTAGCCATAGAGATGGAAAAAGGAAATTTTATTTTCAGTACAAGAAATATCGTAGATTATACTTTTTTCATGCAATAACAAAATATCTGAAATCCATTGAATTCTTAATTTTATCTTTTGCTAATAAACATTACAGAAGTACCCATCAGTTATACAGTCTTATAGTCGAGAATGAAGCAACACCATCTTTGTTTCCAATTTGGCAAAAAAGGGAACACCATCTTTTCAGTAAATATTTTTTAAAAGTACATTTCTCTGATTTTTTACAATAAGGTTTATTATTTGAAAAAACTTTTTGCTATTTCGGAAACTTGTCATTTCATCCAAAAATATAATCGAAATTTAAGAAGGTAAATATCTTAGCATCACCGCTCAGCCGCGCACTTTCTGTAAAGTAAATATACAAATTTAAATTCAAAAATAATACCAGAGGGCTACGGAAATGTATTTTTGCGGCTCCTGAAATCACTCTGGCTTGAAGCATCACTGGTGAGGATCTAATATCCGAAACATGTGTCGTGTGCATAATAAATTGGTTAGAAATTCTGTTCAATAGGGTATAGAGTTTGAACACTGTCGTATTAATATAAAGGTAAAGTAACAAACATTTTTAATCATCCTGAAATATATGTTCTATCGTTATTATTAGTGCACAATATGTACATTCCCACAAACGATAAATAATCAGTGATGCTCAAACCTATACATCGCTCATACGTGAACCTGTCTACAGAAATCATTGACAGTATTGTATCACATTTAAAACAAGTCTAAATAAATACAAAGGAATCTACCTTGGGAAATGCAATTAGTACTGTATAGATATGTGAAACACATCAATTTTCAAATTTGTTACTTCACAAAACAAGTTGTTTTTCCAACATGCCTAACATACATCAGGTTCTTGGTAATACTATCTCTAGTTTCATCTATACTTTTAGAGTATGATCTTCATGTTTTTATCTTTAACTGAATGTTTTGATTGATCTCGATTCCCATCCCCCCCCCAAAAAAAAAATTCAACTCTGCTACTAGAGAGTGCCGTATTTATTGGCATAAAAATTTAAAATCGGAGTACATGTACGTTTCCTATGCATGATTTTTTTCAACATGCCTAACTGCAAAATTTTCTAACTAATCTCTTATCACTTTGAGTCTGCAGGAGTCTATGACATGGATAAAGCATAGTTTGGTAATGGACTAGTCCAGAAATATTCTGTAACACCCCCACCTGGGAAGGACTTATCAAGTGAAACATCCCTCTGGAAATCCGGTACCTTCCAGGGGGGGGGGGGGGGGGGCAGATCTTTCTGGAATAGCCTAATCCCCATATGTCATAATGGGATACAACAAATGACATATATGGACAATGACCATATCCAAATACACAGTACAAAATCGATAATTCAGAAAATCATTAACCTAAGGCATACAAATTCAGGATAAAACAAGAACCAAAGCAAACAAAGAAAAAAACCCACCATATGAAAACTTAAACTTAATCTTACACTTTATGCCTCCCCCCTCTTTCTTTGCCATTTAAGGAAAATTTTTAATTCTTTTCAGAAAGCCGACTCTTTCTTTTTGTTCTTCAGTGTCAAAGTAAGTCTTTTCTAACTGATTCTATGTAAATGTAAAACCAAAACGTCTATGAGATCCTATATGATACAAGAATATTTCAAACCCATAATGGACAATAATTGCAATAATTGCATGATTTTCTTTTTTGCACTTGACCCCCTCAGAAGCTACCCGCAAACTGCCGCTTAACAGAGAAAAACATTGGCATGGCCTAATTGTGGCCTAATTGTTCGTTCATATTCAGCGTAAAGCATGAAACACATCAGTATATTTTAATGCAATAATTAACATATCGAAATTCCTGTGTCACGACTCCTACATAACTGACTCTTCTTGAGCACCTGGTCTCTCTGCCTTGTTGGGAGATCGCTTCTGTTCATATGATGGAGGTTTTTGTTTATTTGATTTGGTTCTTTTTTTGTCCTGATTTTGTATGTCTTCGGTTTATGATTTTCTGAATTATCGATTTTGTACTGTGTATTCGGATATGGTCATTATCCATATTTGTCATTTGAGATGTTTCATATTTGGGCATGTAAAGACGTCATCTGATCAAGCTTAACAAAAGATTTAAATGAACAATAGCGTGACTGTCATATTCATAATGACTGATAACGCATTATCTTTATCCTACAGTTCAATGTAATTGTTTTTGAATAGAATATAAGGACCAATGCGATGTAACAGGAGGTCTCATTTAAATTCCTCTATAGAGTTTATTATGGGAATTCTTTAGAAATCTTAAAACCTACGGTTCTTTTTTTCAAATGCACTTCAGTTCTGCCTTGTACTAGTTAGAACCAAATAGAGTGCAGAAATCGTGTCACCTGCACGTCGTATAAATCTTTGTAGACCGCCAGTAATTCCTTCATTGCGATATAAATGAATTGGAAAGTAAGTGAAGTTGTGAAAACTTTCAATTTCGTAATGTTGTCTCAATATATTTTCCTATTAAGCGATAAACCAAGTTTCTTATGACAACAAATTTAAGAGTAGAATATTTCGGGCACGGACACTAGCTGTAATCGAGCAGGTTTGCAAAGACAACAGCCATAGATATTGGTCCTCGATAAAATAAAACAATTACTACGTTTCTTCCTTACCGTCCATGTTTTCAATGTGATTAATCTATCCGAAAAATCTCCGTTGACTGTCATTTACAAAACTTATAATTAGAATTGGACGTTCTCGCCAAAAAAAAAGTATCGAGCAGATTGGTTAATATGAGAACCGGAGAGAGAGGGTATCTGCCACAAGACTCCGTTAAAACAGATTGTAGAACTAACTGGATATTGACATCGCTCGGCCATCAAGCTCTGGATTAAATATTTTCAAGGATCTATTCAGTGTTGTTTTTATCGTGAACTGTACATCAAACAAGATATTTTCACGGGTTACAAAAGTCACCTACTAACTTTAGTTTCCTCATACATGTATAATCTTAAGTAACATTCGCATATACTGAATGATGAATTTGCCACTGAAACAATTACATCAATTATGTGTTTTTGAAGTCCAATATAATGGTAATCGAGTCATTAAATGTTATCTGATCTTTTCAACGGTTTTATTGCTCCTCTGTGTGTCATAAATTCAAAGGTTTATTCTTAATATGCTATTGAGCGTGAATCTTTAAATAGTTTAATATACGAATACCCATTTAAGGTATTCAATGGGTAATGAGAGGTAATTGGACCATCCATTTATGGAATTGTAACATCTTAAATCACTGCTTAGTTATAATGTAAAAATTAATTGAAATTTGTGACAAATTTAGATATTGAAAAAATAGGTTACAAAAAGAGTTATGCGCCCTTAGAGTTTACATTGAACTCTATGGGAAAAAAATTCTTCAGTTTTTCAACAGAATGACGAAAAGGTGATGATCTTCAGCATGGCCACCCTGCACTAATCCAGAGAAACAAACTCACAGGAAAGTCAGACAAAACTAAAAAATATACGACAGTATACGACAATAATTACTAGAACTTCATCAATAATTACTAGAACATCAGACAATCGAAACAGACGTACAGAAACATCAAACATTAATGACAACACATAAAGAAGGATACCGATGTACAACCGGCGCCGACTTTGGACGGCCATCTGCTATAAGCAAATGGTGTGATTATCATGATAACGTGCGCACAACCCTTCAATTATCCGGATACACAGAGGTATCCATAGACGAACAATAGTTGTATAAATTTAAGGTCCTCACTGTAAGATGACGTCACAAACAATGCGGTTAAACGCAGCGGATTTTGGTAGCACAAATTCTATGTCAAAAGGATCTAAATAAATATATGGCATGCGTATAACAGTCAGTGCTCTGCTGGCTGAAGCAAGCTCAAGATAAATCACTCGAGAAATCTCACAATCTTTCAGATAGGACAGAGAATCGGGACCTAGTCACAAATATCGATTGGTAAAAAAATTCTGTAATACATATATATATACAAATTTTGCTGAAAAATCAAAAGTTCACCAATTATTTTTTCCGCAATTATTTTTTTCGATATTTTCATGAAAGGGATATAACTCATTAAATATATTTTTTATTCTTTTATTATTTCTACTGGGATAGTATAAAAGTTTTGAAATATCATATGACACAGAAATTTATTAAATAATGGATTCACTTAATGTCATTCTTTTTGGCATAATTTCTTTCATTACCCACTGAATACCTTAAGTGGGTTGCAGCGACATTCCAAACCACCTTTTTGTATCAGTCAATATGGTTTTCATCGATCTGTGATTTAAGAAAATAAAACATATTACTGGTAAAAACAGAGATTGCGACATAATTCCCACCAATAACATGCAGCATTAATCGTATGTGGATTACATGGACATAATATACACCAAGCCTAACTAATGACAAGAATGGACTATAAAACAGAACAAATAACGGAACAAATGAAATAATCAAGGAATATATGAGTGAATGAAAACCGTACACAAATGTCAGGCTTAGATTCCAAAACCAACATTGAAAAGGCTCACGAATTTTACAAAATAAACCCAAAACAAAACATAATAAAATAAAATTGTACAAACCCACACAGATATTGGCACAGCTGCTCAGAAACACGTAGGACAACTTAGTTATATCGGTATATAAAATTCCACAGGGGATGCAGTTAAAGTTCTGTAAATTTATTGCTCTTTTGTCAACGTTTTGGCCGAAGCCTTCTTCAGGACGATCAACTACAACTCGACTACATCTTTGAAATACTATGCACATAACTGTAATTGTTCAATAAGAAGTCCAATGTTAAATTTTGTTTCAAGATTAAGATTAAGATTTAAGATTTTTTAAGATTATTATCAAATTACCATGGATGTGTTGATAATAGGATAATAGGAAAACAATAATTATAATTGATAATAATCTTAATTGTTTAATTTTAACTTAGTTATAGTTATAGTTATTATAGTACATTACAAGTTACATTTGTTTTACATTTCAAAAACTGAATAAAAACTCATCTGCGGAATGCTTAGCAATGAAGCAATGGGTGATGGTGTTGATAATTGGGATAATAGGAAAACAATTTTCACTCACCAGTTTTCCAGTAGTTTCTTTATTCTCTTCACTGTTTAAAGGTAATATTCATAATTCATATATGACTTCATACTTCAAGATGTCCTTATATTGCACTATTCTACACGTAAATGCCGGAGTATTCTTCTTACTAAAACATTTAAACACATCCATGGTAATTTGATAATAATCTTAATTGTGCTTAAGACCTTGACACGTTAAGAATATATTTACTGTAAATACCTTGTGTTTCGAAAGAGGCATATTAAATTAAACATCAAAGAAGTACCTAACAGTTATTCAGTCTAAAAGTCGAGAAGGCAAGTTACGTGAGCGATGGATCATCCAATTATGCTCCGTTGATATTAAAAAAATCAAGAAACTATTTACATTTCATGCCATTTTTATCAATTCGGATTTGTTTTGTGTAGAGATGATTTATATAAGACATTTTCACAATGCTTTTTTATTTCATTTTCAATCAGCTTTCATGAGATCATTGTAATGTCATTATAGACAACATTACTTTAGCAATATTGCTTTGATAGCATAATACAAAAAATATCACGTTACGTCTACTAAGATCGTATAAGAAGGATAAATAGAAGATAAAGATATGATTTAGTACTACTTCATCTCAACTTAACAAAAATTCACAGCTCCATCACTTTTTGGAAACGAATCTTCACCTTTTTCCTGTAATTTAAAGTAGCGATCTTCAACAACACTCGGTTGCAGCACTCACAGCAAAGTCTCAAAACACTCAATGCAAAAACACTGAGCAGACACTCTAAGAGAGAGACGCAAATGGGAGAAGGAACACCGACGCACAGTAGAAACATGAATTACGAAATATCACACATAAACTAACGAGATCAATGGGCAACCGGTGCCGACATAGGAAGGCCGTCTGCCACACAGGCAGCAAACGATGAGGTTAATGGTTATCCCGATTACGTACGCACAACCCTCCTGCTTTACCGATTACCAAGAGGTCTTTTAAACGCTTAATTGTGGTGTAAAATAACCTCTTCACTGTAAGATAAACATAGAATCAGACAGCATGATGCAGGGGCCTACGAAAAAAAAAACAGATTGGTATGTAAATGGATTTAAGGACAGAAGACAGAAACACCCCCTCCCCCAATTATTCCATATTAAGATATAATGATTTGCGTACTTGTGACGACAATTGCTCAGAAAAACACAAACAAAACACATACCAAATTTAAGCATTTAATGCACTTAAGTAGTACGCAAAAATAATTTCAAATCAAACTATATCGCGGAGACTTATCATCAAAATACCTTTACCATTGATAAAGATATAATAACATCTTTATCAATGGTAAATGTTTTTTTCTTTAAATTTTAATGTATATTATATAAATTTATCTCGTTCGGAAAAAAGCTCAGAATGATCCACAGAATTTAAAGAAAAAAAATCTTTTTTTGTTTGAAATTGAGTCTTCTTTTTCAATTGAGTCATGGAATTGACAACAAAGAAATACCCATCCCTTATTCAGTCAAAGTGGAGACGGCAAAAGTATAAGCATTTCCTTTTGAACAGCAGCCAACCACGGAATGAATAACACTCTGAAGTGAGACCACGTACCGGGGAGAGTCAGCGTCTCCTGATTGCATGTAACATCCGTCGCAACAGCTCCATGAAAACTGGTCAAATTCGGTGATTGTTGATGCATATATCAGGTACATTTCTAGTTTGATGATGACAGCCATTCAATCCGATCCAGAATGTCACTGATCATTCTGGAAAGAGGGATCTGATATGCTTTTCTTATATCCCCGGAGCGACTGAAGAACTTTCTCAATGATTTCAGCCGTTTAGTAATTTGACCCTGGACGAGTAGCTTACCTGTTATCCCACTGGCTCTAGACTGCTTTGGCGGCAAATTTTGCAATTAAGATTTATATAGGGAGATAGATATCGAACTCTCTTAGCTAACGGTGTATGATATGTGTACCTACGACTAAAACTATGCTCACAGTAAAAGAAGATAGTAATAGAAAGGGAGTTTTCGATGTAAATATTACCGCGACGTTTTGCACAGTCCAGGAGAACGTCGACGACGTCACAGTGAAATTAACATAGAAATATCGCCATCTAAAATTGTTTTCTTTCACTGTGAGCATGGTATTGGTCGTACAGACATATAGCATACACTGTTAGTTATGAGAGTTTGAGATCTAACCCCCCCCCTAAAAACACAGGGCATGGTACTGGACCAATTTACAGTTTTGTAACTTCGTCAGAGAAGAAAGGTCCTAATTCTTTGTCCTATCTAAATAAAAGTCAGACTTCTCGGTTGATTGATTCTGAGCTCGCCTCAGCCAGCAGAGCAAAGACTGTTAATATACGCATACCATAGACTTGTTTTTAGATGCAATTACATAGAATCTGTGTTACAAAAGGCCGCTGTGTTAAACTATCTTGTTTGTGATATCACCTTACATTGAGAAGTTTTATGTTCATACAACAATTGAGCGTCTATGAAGACCTCTGTGTATCCGGATAAGTGGGAGGGGTGTGTGCATGTTATCTGGATAAAAAAAACCATTTGCAAATAGCAGATGGCCGTCCAAAGTCGGCGCCGGATGCACATTGGTCTCTTTCCTTTTATGTGTTATCATTGGTGTTTCTGTGCGTCTGTTTCGATTGTTTTGTATGATGTTCTGTTGAATATTATTGCGTCGTTAAGCGATATGCACATGCAGTTTTGTCTGATGTCATTTATGTGTCACTTTCCTGTGGGTTTGTTTCTTAAGAATACCAGCGCATGACGGGCCCTGTCCAAACCACTTTATAGAAGACAGGCCCCCGATCACCTGTCCTCTCTGAATCTCAGTCGGACTCCTCGGTTTGTTACATGCATAATCTCGCCACGGCTGGCAGAGTACGGACTGTATTTCGTACGCCTTTTGTTTTTATATATGTTTTATTTCATATTCATCTGTGTGTTTCTGGGGCCCATGCTTTCTGTTTGTATGTTCATTTTACAGTATCGACTCACTCTTTTTAGAAACAGGATGGGATAGTTTAAAAGACCGACTAGAAAAAAAGAAAACTCTCACTCTTCTATAAAATTGAAAACAGTTTGATACCTGACGAAAATTAAGCAACAACCAAATATTTCGGAGTCCTTTTACTTTGAACGATAGCACCGAGAAGTTGTGAAATATATCAAATACCAATTCTTTTGTAGAAGACTGTACACCTTTTGTTAACATATAACACTAAACTGATATCGAAATTGAAACAATTACCTTGGGTAGAGCCTCAAATGAAAAGAATGTACTTTAGAGGGAAAATAATGAAGAATACAGTTTGAAGAGAAGCCTTGAAAAATTAAGGTAACAGGTACTTGAGATAAACCACATTAGGCTCATGATTCACGAGTCTAATACGGTTTTCTTTCAAAAATTTAGTATTAACTTCTTTCAGTCGACTTCCGGTTGAGGTTTATTCCATCTACCCTCTTTCAATCGCTTTTGCTAATACATTGCCGATAATTCCCATTAAAGACATTTGTTGCTCATAATTGCTCTTTATTCCATGTTTAGTGATGTTAATGATGACTTTCAGCCAAATTATGCCTCAATTTGGTCGAACGGGATGCACATCCGGTTTTTTATTTTGTCATAAAATGAGCAACTTTACGATTTGACGGATTAATCTCTTTAACCGGAAGTGACATTTTGGCAAGTGGTTGTCCTACATGAAGATTGATATCGGTCGAACTATCACTGATCAAAAAATGAAGAAAATAGTGATAACGAAGGTATTATTTTAAAGAAAATACAGAAAAAGCATTCAAAAAGATATCGTCGTTAAACTTTATTTCTTTGATAGAAAATATAGTTATAAAAATACAACATCAAAATATCTTATTCATGGTCTAAATGTTTGTCTGATTTATAAGATTAGTTCTACCGGTACGTAGGAGCTTAACTTCACTTTAGATTTCATAAACGCGCTTTTTGACACGATATATTTTTAAAAATAACTCCCATTGCCTGTGGATACCTCGAATCATTTCGAAATACCGATTAGGTTTATGGGGAATGGCGATTTTCCCCACAATTTCCAAAATTCCTCACAAGAAAGGTCATTTGACAGGTGTGAGTTCCCCACAAGTGGGGTTTTGCCAGTGCTCTCTCTCTCTCTCTCTCTCTCTCTCATCTGTCAGCTTACTGTAAAAAAAAAAACGAAAATGAAAATATATATATATATATATTTGATATGTCTCAAACGATACAGATGTAGTAAAGTCGGTTATTTTAAAAAACGAATCTTGACTACCACTTTAAAATGAAGGAACCATATTAATTTCAAGTCTTTTTTTTAAGTGCAGTTATAAAGGGTTCACTCCGTAACTGAGTTTCGGTGTGTAAATACTATGTCTATACTTCTATCAGTCTGTGGCCTCAGCTCCGTCATCTGATTGTCTACTGATTTTACCGGCCACAGTAGGGTGTGTAAAGTTAAAATAAATCCTTGTTAACAGAGAACAATTTGGTTTTTCTTAATCTGATACTTTTCTAACTTCTAAAATGAATGGCTTTAAACAACGCTTATTACATAGTGAATAAAAAAGAAATAACAAATTTATCAATATACATGTATCAACTATGTCTTATTCCGGAAAGGAAAGACACTGATTGTCCGTTTAAAACCTTACAAATATAAAACCATGTAAATTTCCGTATGAAAGAAAAGTTCGTTTGGTGGGATTATTCATCATATATTTGTGTAGTTTTACATGGTAAAAGAGCGCAGGTATTATGAAAACTGAAGAATTTCAATGTTAAATATTCATCTGAGTATGCATGCTTCATATAAATCCAAATTGGTGACCATATGAGGCGTGTTTACTGTAAACAACTTTGAGCAACCTTGGATAAATAACGATGTATCTGCATTTGCAGTATTGACTACGAGTACATGGTGATATTCCAGTGGTGGATCAAGGTTAGTGACTTTCAACGGTCGTTTTCTACTGCAGAATAATCTGTGGCAGTCATTAAAGTGAATTTACGTAAAAATGAAACATCTTGCATGCCCGATTCTTAGAACGTACTGGTTAAAATGTCCCTTCTGGATTTTTGAGGATGCGTTACTATCATCTCATGAATTTCGAGAGCTTTGAGTTACTATCATAAGAAATTTACGTTACTATCGTATTGGCTAAAAAATTCACAGCCTGTTTTCTGCTCTAAATAGAAAGATAATAGATTTACGAAGGTTCCCCTATAATAATAATTTGTATATGTTCATTTCCATCGCTTCAGATTGTTTATATACATTAGAATAAGTGAAATAAAAGGGAAAAATCGTTTCTGCCTGTTTTTGTGTCCGCCATTTTCGGATGATAGTAACTAAAGTTACTATCATCGGTTTAACACCAGTGTTATATGACTATAAGATCAAATAATGAGTGCTTTTTGTAATTCAAATTTTGGTTAATATTTCCAAACCTATTAATGCACCAGACACCTGTTTCCGATAGTAAATCCTCATTATTGATGGTTTCAGCCAATTTGATTTTCAGACACAGTCAAAATTGATTTCAGTCCTTTAGTTTTTATTATTTTTTTCTTAGCTTAAATTTTTACTATGTATTTAATTTACAGAGAGGGCGCGGCTTTAAATTTCATGAGGGGTCGATTCAGTGGCATTATTGAAGAAAATGTATGACCAAATAGCGTTGGAGGGATGGTGTTCAGATGTTAACCTCCTTTAACAACGATGCTATTTTTGATGAAACAACAAGTTTCCGAAATAGCCAAGTAACATTTATTATGTGAAATTGATAAAGGGCCAAAACAAAGTGTAACGTGAAACTGTCTGAGCGGAATTAAAGTACACGGATCGCCTCTAAGTTTACATGAGCAACTCATAGATATAGAGGTTACTTCTATACGAGTTTTGATTTTTCGGGTATCAATGCTAAAAGTAGAATAATTCGTTATTTCTGATGAAAGCTGAACGAAGAATATATCTTTATTGTGTTTTTAAATAAAAGTACAGAGGGAAAGCTTTTATTAGCGAAGATTCTGACCCATCAATGAATTCTAAATGTCATTTGTGACCTTGAAGTGGTGACGTTGACCTACTTAGTTTTTGTTTTTGTTTGTATGCTTGTTGTTTGTTTGGTTTGTTTGTATTTTTATTTTCAGTGTGATTGACGTTCTGCAACAAATCGTGATATACATGTACAGTTTGGACACCTTATGCTGAACGTCTTTTTCTTCGGAGTATAAAAGAAGTATATAAGAAAATATGTGAATTCACGTAATATGGATAAACATAGGTGCAATATCTGCAATATACGGGGGAAACATTTTAATCGATTATTTTACATAGTAAAATTCAAATTAAAACAGAAAGTAAATCATTTCCTCACGGAATCGCCCATAAAATTGAGAACTAACGATAAATTCACTTTCATTCATTTCTCGAGGTACATGTACTTTTATGAAATATTGCATGATTTTCTTTAAAGTTAAATCTGTTTGAAAGGAGCTCGATGCCGACAATCCTAACTGACACCCATGCGGATATTCTTGTGGATCGTTGGTATCGGGCTCCTTCGGTCCGAACAAATAAAATTTATATGTTTTTCCTTTTCATGATTATTAAAGACGAATCCATGCAGAAGACGGATCTTGAAGGGCAACTTGAATCATTTAAGTTTTCAAAATAGTATTACATCTATTATATAAAGTTACAAATATGAGAGAACTCAACAAAGAGAGAATTCCATCGACAAAACATTAAAACGTTTGTGTTACATATTCTTTATTCACAGATACCGGGTCAAATAGCACAGAACTAGATGACTGAAATCAATTTGGACTGTGTCTGAAAATCACATTGGCTGGAAGCATCTATAATGAGGATTTACCAGTAGTGGATTTAGAGGGTCGCCCCCCCCCCTTTTTCACCCAAAGTTATTCATTCAGAATACTCTTTTTATGCTTAATCTCTTTATTTTTGGGGGAAAATTTCGGCTCGCTTAATTCGCTCGCCGCACTTAAGTTTTCGTTAGCTGTCTATTTTTGCGTCTTCAGTTTGTCTTCACCTTTCTATGTCATCGTGTTTGAACGGATTCATATGTCATAATTGTATACAAAATTGAAAATCAAATTAACACTTGAATAATAACATTTTCATGGGCCGTTCTAACCAGGTTAGACAGGTTAATAGTGGGGTTGCAATGCCCTAATCTTCCCAACCTTCCCCAATTGGTCAATCAAATATAGAGCATGGAAAATTAGAGAGAGGTTGTATTCTTAGATTAAATGTAACCATCTATTCCAAAAATGTTACGGCTCGCTCCGCTCGCCATTGTGGAATAAAGTTGTATAACAAAATGAATACTTTATATCTTAAAATGTTCCGGCTCGCCACTCTCGCCAGTCTGCCAAATGTATCAAGAAACTTTACACCATGTACATGCAGTGGAAATGAACTCCCCCCTACCTCCACCACTTCTTAATTGGATCATCAGTCTTAAGATTCACGTTTTTCGTCTTCGACTTTTTTTTTTTGTTTTTTGCTTGTCAAATTTTCTGTGAACAATAATTTTTTTCGAGCTGAAACCTTGCCCCCCCCCTTTTCTGAAATCCTTGATCCGCCACTGGTCTGGTGCATAAATTGGTTTGGAAATATTTTTGGAAAGTATTCATTATTTTGATCTTTAAGCGTCCATGCAGGACTAGCGGCCGTGGAGCATCGTCATACATGGAAAGAGCTGTCAGCCCAGGGGACCGGTCCGACCAAGTTTGAGTTCATGTTACGACTAATCTGACAATACATACACACAGCAACATACACCATATTCACACGAATAGGAAGGTATCCCTAAAAAGGAATGCAATGTTGTTTTTCCAGAAAAAAATACAAAATAAGCAAATAATGCTTTCAAAATAAGCTGACATACGCAATGTTTATCATATTTTGACACATTTGATATTTCCCATATCTGATCGATGGTTGATCAGAATTCTGTCATTTTTGTTAAACTTTCATTCCTTCTTCTTTATCACAAACATTTTACAAATTTTTGCTGGTTTTTGTTTTCTTCTTAATATTATCGTCTTCCACAAAGAACAAAAAAAATCCTCATTTTTTTTTCAAAATAACGTCAACAGTGACCTCGTCGTCAAACTATGTACAGAAATTATCTAGTTTACGGATGAATTATCTTCATATTTAAATCACCAACTTGCGTGCGTAATAACAGTAGGATAAATACATTGAGAAATGTAACCGGCATATAAAGTTACAACTATGAGAGAACTCAACAAAGAGAGAATTCCATCGACGCGACAGTAAAATTTTTGTGCTACATTTTTTTTTATTCACAGATCCCAGATCAAATAGCTGAGATGCCTACCTTAAGAACTATATGGAATGATCAAATCCAAGGCTGGTTCTGTATAAGTCACTGGTTGTCATGTTCGTATTACGTGACTGTCCCTTTTATGACTAGTTTTTATTATTTTTCTTAGCTTAAATTTGTACTATGTTTTTAATTTACAGAGAGGGCGCGGCTCCAAATTTAATAAAGGGTCGATTCAGTGGCATTGTTGGAGAAAATGTATTACCAAATAGCTTTGGAGGGATGTGTTCAGATGTTAACCTCCTTTAACAACGATGCTATTTTTGAATGAGATGAAACGTTTCCAAAATAACCAAAGTGAGATTTATTATGTGAAATTGATAAAGGGATAAAACAAAGTGTAACCTGAAATCGCCGAGCGGAATTAAAGTGCGGGATTGCTTCTAAATACATGAGCGTCTCATACATCAGTAGGAGCGCCACGCGTTAGCGTAGCAATATACTTCGCTATCGCGTCGATGCGGAGACAAAGCCATTTTTGTGACGTCTTCTACGTTGAAAATTCAATTTTGTTCTTATTGGGCACTATATTTACAAAAACCGAAATAATGGTATGAATTAGTAAGATTTCCCCCTATAATTTTATCCCATTATTTGTCTGCCAGTATGACACAAAAGTTTTTGTCGCGTGAACACAGCAGTCTCGCCGTCGATTTTTTCTTTTTTGAATTTAATTTTTTATTTACTGTCAATATTCTCGAAATCTAGAGATACAGCCATTAAGATTTTTACATCAATCTTTGAGATAGATCTTAACGAATTCCTGAATGAAAAATAATACAATTCTGAGCTTGCGCAAAAAGAAGTATCTACTTAAAATGTCCTTTCTTTATACGCTAAATATGTTTTCAATTTCCTCACTCGTACGGATAAGCAGTGTTCATACTGAAAACGCCGTTTATGTTAAAAATCAAATATACTTGTTTAAGTCCATTATATATCTTATTATATTTTCTTAAAAATTTACCCAAGTCATTAACCCTGGTTTGTTTCAAGCTCTTGATACGTCTTTCGGTATATTTGGACATGATTATCACATACTAGTATTTTGGTAATAGGATTACTGACGAGGGTTAGATACCCGAAACGTGCATGTCTGGTCCACGCTGTAAATTAATCTGCCTTTTAATGATGCTAATAATTTGGAGACGATTAACATTTGTACCACTTGGTGAGTGTCACTGCTGGCGGACCAGGAGTCCCCGAGGGCACATGTAGCTAAGTTCGATCAATTTCGATTGGTCGTTTATTCAAACGCATTCGAAAATTTCTGTCTACAAAATTTTCACAAATTTCTGAAACCTGGATCCTGTAGCATCATATCCCAGCCATCTTGCTATGTCTTTCTGTATATTTTGACATAATTATCACATATTTTGGTCAAATTTCATTGTTTGGATTGAGGATCACTGACGAGGGTTAGATACCCGAAACCTGCATAGTCGGGGAGCCAGTGAGACTCCCCATGCTACCCCTTGAGTACTTTTTTTCACGGGTACCATGATGTTCCTTAGGGTCTGCAGAATCGGTTTTCAGAATGTACTCAAAAATAAATTCATTAAGGCTATGTGTTTTTCGATCGTTTCCATGGCAACCCCCTGCTAAAGTAAAGAAAGCACTATTGGTTAAGTAAATAAGCCATATCTTGGCCAAATGTTGAGCTAAACATCTGTAACTGGTATCAATATAATAAGGAAAGATTGTTCTATTAGTCAAGTGTACATATGCAAATTAACTCATTTGCATATTCATGAACATTAATGAATTGAAATAGAAATGCTTGAAAAATATATCAAAAGCAGCTCTTTTCGTTTTATTTTTGCTTCTAAACTCTATATTTTGATTAATTATCATTACCAGTTGATATAAGAAATATCTACAAAGTCTTCTCTCTCCATTGAGATATAATGTGACTCAATATTTTAGTTCAATGGCTTCAAAATTAATTTTTTACACAAAAATTGCTATTTTAAGTTAGATGAACTGATTTTTGTAAACTGATTATAAGATATTTACTACTTATAAAATAGAATATCTTGACCTGTGCTCTTGTGGTTTAATGTTTTTTTCTCATGTAATAAATATTTACAAAACATGATATACGTATTTTCCGTAATTTTTGGGACGAAAACCGTATTTTTCAGTAAAAAATAACAGATATCTGGATATTTTCTAAAAATGGCAAATAGTTCCTGTAATATATAAATGAAACGTATGCTGATGTTATGTCATTGCTTTAATATCGATTTTTATGTTAGAAGCCAAAAATTTTTTTTCTGCGTTTTTGGGTTAAAATGCCGGTTTTTCATATTAAAATTACAATTTAAGAGAAATAATTTAAATACTTTACAGTTGTTGCAATATAGGATATGAAACTAAAATTATTTGTACATCTCATCAGTGTAACAAATGAGAATAATGAAAAATGTCAAAAATATAGAGAGTCATAACATCACCACCGAAATAACATTTAAAAAGCATGCAATGAATCGTGAGTATTACGGTATGACCAACCAATAACGTAAAAGAATGACTCAATGACAACTATAGATAATGACCACATCATGTGCCCAGGTAGAGTCAGTATCTCAGTTAATAATACGGTGTAAGCACTCAATAATAAAGCAAAACAACTCAATAAAGCGGTTGTTTGACCTTTTACTTTACAAAAATCACTTAATAATACAGCATAATATAGTATGATAATATAGTAAAACAAACCAATAACACAGGAAAGCCACTTAATAACATAGTCTTTTATCCTTTATCTTATATTCTCCCTCACTTTGTTCGTCCGAATATAAATCAATTAAATGATACATATAAGAAATAACAAAACACAATATATGGAATTCCCGCTCGCTAGATTATATAGTGAGCGCATATATTCTGCATAACCTCAATAATGTTACATCACATATCATGAAAAGTTTTTCATACAAATCAATATTTTGATACAAGCACAAATCATAGACCACGACACTAAGTCAAAATCATTATAGAAATTAATTAAATGATTTTGTTTAAAACACACCCCTCTCCCCGAAAAATTTACATGTATAAATCTGCCTATATAACCCACTGACCACGTTACATCTACTAGCGAGCGAGCTTAGAGTGCCGCACTACCTCGTGCTATCTTAGTATATACTTGACCGTCACGTGACTAGCCTCATTATAATGACAATCGAACACTCTCCAAACATTACCCATATAATTATAAATATATGTACAACCTGATAATGCAGTAGAACCACCCAATAACAAATCAAAACCATTCAATAACATAGTCGTTTGACCCTTATTACATAAAAACCACAAAGTACAGTGTACAAGCTCAATAACATAGCAAAACCACCCAATAACGTGATGGTTTGACGCTTTGTTATAAGAGAACCACTTAATAACATAGCATACCATCCAATCACTTAGCATTGCCACTCAATAACATGATGATTTCACACTATATTATAACAAAACCACTTAAAACATAGCATAACCACCCAAAACATACCTTTACTACTCAAAAATGTGGTCGTTCGACCCTTTATCATAACAAAACCACTCAATAACACAGAATAAACACCCAATAAAAGGTAAAGGTATGGTTTATAGTCTCGTTCGCCTGAGCATCACACGACTTCTTCAATCACTTCCATATCATTACTACTCAATAACGTGATGGTTTGAAGCTTTATTATGACAAAAGTATAAGCATTTCCTTTTGAACAGCAGCCAACCACGGAATGAATAACACTCTGAAGTGAGACCACGTACCGGGGAGAGTCAGCGTCTCCTGATTGCATGCAACATCCGTCGCAACAGCTCCATGAAAACTGGTCAAATTCGGTGATTGTTGATGCATATATCAGGTACATTTCTAGTTTGATGATGACAGCCATTCAATCCGATCCAGAATGACACTGATTATTCTGGAAAGAGAGATCTTATATGCTTTTTTCATATCCCCGGAGCGACCGAAGAATTTTCTCAATGATTTCAGCTGTTTTGTATTTTGACCCTGGACAAGTAGCTTACCTGTAAGCCCACTTGCTCAGGACTGTCCGCGCACTCACTTCAGAAATCGGAAAATTTAAGTTTTCTCTACTTTAGCGGCAAATTTTGCAATCAAGATTTATATAGGGAGATAGATATCGAAATTTAACGGTGTTTGATATGTGTACCTACGACTAAAACTATGCTCACAGTAAAAGAAAATAGTAATAGAAAGGGAGTTTTCGATGTTAATATTACCGCGACGTTTAACACTAAGTCAAGGAGAACGTCGACGACGTCACAGTGAAAATAACATAGAAATATCGCCATCTAAGATTGTTTTCTTTCACTGTGAGCATGGTATTGGTCGTACAGACATATAGCATACACTGTTAGTTTTGAGATCTATCCCCCCCCTTCGTAAAAAAACTGGGCATGGTACTGTACCAATTTACAGTTTTGTAACCTCGTCAGAGAAGAAAGGTCCTGAATCTTTGTCCTATCTGAAAGTTGGTCAGACTTCGCGGTTGATTGATCTTGAGCTCGCTTTAGCCAGCAGAGCAAAGACTGTTAATATGCGCATGCCATAGATTTGTTTTAGATGCAATTACATAGAATCTATGTTACAAAAGGCCGCTGCGTTTAACTATCTTGTTTTTGATATCACTTTGCGAAGCTTTATGCTCATACAACATTTGTGCGTCTACGAAGACATCTGTGTATCCGGATAAGTGGGAGTGTTATGTACACCTTATCAGGATAACCACACCATTTGCTCATAGCAGATAGCCGTCCAAAGTCGGCGCCGGATGCACATTGGTCTATTTCCTTTTATGTGCTGTCATTGGTGTTTCTGTGCGTCTGTTTCGATTCTTTCGTATGATTTTCTGTTGAAGATTGTTGTGTCGTTTTGCGATATGTAGTTTTGTCTAATGTCATTTATGTGCCACTTTCCTGTGGATTTGTTGGTTTTTTTAGGAATACCAGCGCATTTTTAAGAATTGCACTGACTGTGACTCTTTAGAGAAGACAGGCCCCCGACCACCTGTCCTCTCTGAATCTCAATCGGACTCATAGGGTTGTCACATGCATGAGCTCGCTACGGCAGGCAGAGTACGGACTGTATTTCGTACGCTTTCTGTTTTTATATTCATTTTCATATTTATCTGTGCGTTTCTTCGGCCCCTCGTCATGCTTTCTGTTTGTATGTTAATCTTACAGTGTCGACTCACTCTTTTTAGAAACAGGATGGGATAGTTTAAAAAAACCGACAAAACAAAAAAAAAAAAGCTCTCACTCTTATATAAAATTAAAAATGGTTTGACACCTGAGTATCTTAGAGGTGTATAACCTGAAACCATCAAAGAAATAACTCCTTATAATCTGAGAATTAATTCAAAAGAAAGGAGAGGGAATCTCAAAAACACCTAGTTGCAGCACCAACAGCAACCTCCCAAAACACCAACTATAAAACACAAAGAAGACACGCACAGAAAGAGACTCAGTGGTACAAGAAACGTCAAATTACAAAAAAACAAAAAACACAAATGACTACACATAAACAAACGAGACCAATGAGCAAACGCTGCCGACTTAGGACGGCCATCTGTCACGTCATTGGCAGACGATGTGGTTATCCTGGATTACGTGCGCTCAACAATCGCGCTCCACATTTAAGATTACAGAGTTCCTACATATCATACATTACGTCTATTTTACGACTATGGAGTAATTTATCAGACGAGACCAAAGACCAACCAACGTATACCAAATTAAAATCTTCTTTAGACAATCTATACGCGAACAATAATTGTACGTTCTTCGAGACCTCTGGGTAATTGAAAAAGTGCGAGGGTTGTGCGCATGTAATCCAGAATAACCACACCATTTGCTACTTGCGTGACAGATGGCCGTCCAAAGTCGGCACCGGTTACCCATTGGACACTGTGTGCTATTCAGTATAAACCCCTATGAGGTATACGTCTATTCAATATAAACCTCATTAACTAATATGGACGGACAGACGGACACCCAGGGTGGTTCTTATATAAACTTTGTTTACGAGCGGGAATAAACGTCTTATACCTCAAGAGTATTAGATATTATCTTTTATGTACGTATCTATTCAGTATAAACCTCTATAAAGCATACATCTATGAAAGAAGGGAGGAGATCTCCAACAAGACCCCGTTGAAGCATCAACAGTAAAACACCAAAACACCCGATGCAAAAACACAAAAGACGAGTATAGCAAGAGACGGAAAAGAGACACACGACATGTAAACATCAAACACAAAATACTACACATAAACCGACGAGACCAATGGGTGACCGGTGCCAACTTTGGACGGCCATTTGTCACGCAAGAGGCGCACAGTTAGTACCCATAGGAATTCCTACAACCTGCTTGTATAGATCCTCGTCAAATCTTACATAAATATTATCCAAGAGGAAGGACAAGGTATTACACAGGTCCCTACATGTCCATGATTTGTATGATTTGTAGTCTGTCGAGGAAAAGAAACCCTTCGATTCAGATGTACAAATGTAAGTTTTACGCTCTCGATCAAAACACCATTTAATGAGATTAGATAATCGATCATTAATTTTGTCATGAGGAAATGTGGTGTACATATTAGAGAAGTCGTATGAAGAAATCGTATTGGCTTGGAAATTTCCAGATTTCATTTATTCAATCACATCCCCTGAATTCTTAATAGACCAAAATAAATTTACATCATTCCTGTTTAGAACCGTTTCACAATATCTAGTTATGTGTTCTTTAATAGCAGTAAGTGCTGACGTCAGATTTCTAGACAAAATTGTAGTGGAGCAGTTACTAGAATTAGCAATAAATCGAAATTTGTAAGGAGACTTGTGCAGTTTCGGTATGCAATATAGTGTTGGGAGATCCAATTTAGAAATAGAGATATTGAATGAAGACAGTTCACTGTTATGCTTGCTTAAAATGATGCACTTTCATTGCTTTTGATATATGTATTAGTAGACGAAAGTTCCGAAACCAAAGTTGATATGTAGTAACGTTTTCAAATGATAATGGTGTTGTTGGCTGCTTTATCAGCTGTTGCAAAGACATATTTTTCATGTAATTTACTTAGTTTGGATTTGAAATATCTTTCTGATTTGGAACGTGAATTTTGAAAAAGATGAGGGTTTTTATGGAAGTTATCTATTCGAATATCCGTTATATCTAAAATGAGGTTTTTTCCAGTCATTCAGAGCATGCGGTTCGACTCCTCCTGATTTACACCATCTTTTCGTATAATTATCTAATTATCTATTATTCAGTTTAAACCTCTATGAAGTACACATCTATTCAGTATAAATCTCTATAAAGTACACATCTATTCAGTATAAACCTCTATAAAGTACACATCTATTCAGTATAAATCTCTATAAAGTACACATCTATTCAGTATAAACCTCTATAAAGTACACATCTATTCAGTATAAACCTCTATAATGCACACATCTATTCAGCGAAAGTTTCGCCTTAAAATTGGAAATTTTCGTGTTATAACGCGAAAATTTGTAAGGATGCAGTATGTAAAAGAGTTCAAATCGGAGCTACGGTAGGAACTTCAGGATACCCCAAGCACAGAGTTGTTTCATAGCAAAAGAAGGAGGGGATCTCCAACAACACTAGGTTGCAACACCCACTGCAAAATCCCAAAACACCATGCAAAAAATAGAACAGACATCCACATAAAGAGACGCAAAAGGGACAAGGAACACGAACTCACACCATAGAAACATGAAAGACTACACAATAACAATTTATAAGATTAGTATGAAATACATGCATATACATACGACGAAATTTCAATCAGAAAGCAAGAGTAATTTTTTTTTCAAGACAATGTCAAGATTTACTTGAAATACCTTGCCATTTCCAGGAACTACATGTTATGAATGATCGATATAGGCATTACACGAAATCCCTTAATTTCGGGATGTACGCAAAATTCCTTATTATACTTATTCACTGTAACATATACAAATAATATCACGAAATCCCTTGATTTCAGGAATTTTAATATACATGTATATGTTATAGGGAATAAATGTAATTAGAGATTTTGCGTGATTCCTGAATTTAAGGGATTTCGTGTAATGCCTGTATCGATCAGTCATTACATGGAATTCCTAAAGTTGGCCAGGCGTTTCATGTATTTCCTGACTTTTTCATGAATTTTTACACTGTCATGTATTTCCTAACCGTATTTTTGTCTTCTTTTGACATTTGTAATCATTGCTTTTTCGGTCCTTTGATGCCCAATATCTTCTCTAACAAGTAAAAAGGAATGTTTATGTCCAATGATTAGAGATGTTCAAGCTAGACTTTAGGTAATCTCCATCAAAATATTGCTCAAATTTAGGGTTCATTTTATTATTTTTATGCAGAACGAACATAAAACCAAAGTATCAATCAAGACCTTATCTAATATGATTGACGATTGAAGTACTTTTAAACATAAACCGAAAGTAGAAGATACATAAGTATTTTTAAAACCATTAAGTTTTCTCGATAATGCTTAAAATGCCTTAAATGTGTTGATTTCCAACTACCTTTCAAGTGATACATATGTATCTGAATCTGATATTATGTATCAAAAAGTGATGAACGAACGCACTGCCAAACATATCAGTTTGAAACGTAATACGTCAATCATAACTGTCTCCCGGTAAACACTAGGGACTAATGAAAAGGGGTAAAATTGACCAAACTTTTATTACTAGGTCATCTGGTTACCATGGCAACGGCCTTCAAAGATGAGAAACTGGCAAAATTGAGCTACTTTGAAGCTCTATAATTTGGTCTATATGCGACATTTATTCAACATTTTTTATGCATCCTTTAGATTAGGACATAAAATTTTAGATAAGCTCACTAGTAGTGTCTGAAATTGTGAAAAAGGCTGATTACCATGACAACATATCAAGCTAATTCTAATATATTCATTTTAAAATGCTGTTTGTGTTTTCCAATCGTCCATCTCTCTTGATGGGTATGATAAAGAAATGTGATTCATTTTATAAAATGAGCAAATGCAAGATAAACCCACTTGTTGCTATGTACATAAGTTACCTTGGCAACGGTAACTATGGTCTATAATATTACTATTTTTGCAAGTTCAGAGCTTCATTTTTAATTTTTGCATCATGATGAACAAATAAAAATTGTTTGGATATATCCAATACAAAGAGTTCTTTCAAAAACCGTGAAAAAGTTATAGGGAACATATGTTACCAAGGCAACCATTTCTTATTATTTCTATAACCAGTAATGTTTAATCACAGGAAGTTCAAATTCAATATTTATAAAAATCAAGTAAGTCTCTATGAAAATACAAGAAAAAACTTTCATATAATTAATTGCTATAGTAATTTGGTCATACAATCTAAGAATAAGCATTTTTTGCCGTTTTTCTGAGCCTTTTCGTTAAAAAAACGGAACAGTCTTACACAACATTTTTTTTTATATATATGATAAAGCAAAGTCTAAACTTTAATTTATATTTAGCATTTGTCAGATTATTTAACTTTGAAAGCCTGTATCCAAGGACTCAAAGTTGGCCTATGTGCAATTTTACACAATCGTTCTCATTGGCAACGGGCTATTTCCTGAACATTTTTTTTAGAATTGTCTTTCATTCATTTTATGAAAGATGTACTTGAATACATCAATTAATTATCATTACTATGAATTAAAATCAAATGATCTAGTAAAAAGGAGTCTAAATATTGTTTAAAATTGCTTTCATTTTCACGATTTGAGTTCATGTTGCCAGAGCAACGAACACAAACTTTATTCCAATGTGAATGTTTATGTTTTTTTAAATGCATAAAAACCTCAAAAACGTAAGTTATTTATCATTGAACTTTGAAAAAATGCCCAAAACACTATGTTGATGGGGTACTTGTGTTGTTGCTTTGGAAACATAAAGGTAAGACCATAAACCCAACATTATTATTACAGTAACTTAACTTGAGAGAGCAATGATAGGGTACGATAATTGATCAGTGTTTATTTTAAATTATGCTGCATAAATGATGTATGTGACTTCAAAAATGCCCAAAAATGAATTCTTTTTTTTTTCAATATTGAAGGTCCATTTCCATGGCAACCGGATATGATATTAAGAAAAATTTTAGTTTTGGGTCAATAAAAATTATATATATAATATATATAATAAATTTTATCAAAATCGGAGACATGCCGTGCCATGCGTTTTTCATAAAAGTGCAAATGCTTACAGAGAATAGCTATTTTAAAAATACTAAGATTTTTAATTGCGACATATTTTTGGGACGAATAAACATCATTGCACTTTCGTACGAAAGTTTATATTGAGTTACATGGTCCAAGAAAGATTCGCCTCTGCGTAGAAGAGGAAATGGGGGGGGGGGGGGGGGGGGGGGGGGGCTTATGCGGCATTGGTGTCAGCACTCAAGAAAACGGGACCCATGTTTTCACGCTTGAGAAACCAGGTTAAATGAAATATGGACAGGTCCTTTATCAGCATATCTTAAGTCCTTAATCAACCAAAGTTGTGTGATTGATGCATCTACTCTAGAAAGGATGCATACTGTCATGCACTGTAATTATGCTGCATTTGATCTATATTGCATGCCTGAAAAATTTGTTTAAGTAAAATTGGACGGGTCCATTTCCAGTCTATTCTAAATCCTAGATCATTCAAATTTGTGTGGATGATCATCTAAGGATCCATCCTGCAATGTATGGTAGGGAAGCTGAATTTGACCTATATTATATTTTACACTTGATCGACCATGTTAAGTAAAAGAGGACAGATCCAGCTTATCATGGGTCCTAGATCAACCAAACTTGTATAGGAGATGTATCCGAGAATGCTTACTGCAATTCTGGTGTGGATGATCTGAATCATTCTTTATACTTGAGTGACCAGACTAGATAACTCCAAAATACATTCACCATGTTTACTATACTTTTAATCTCTGTATTCTATAAATAGCTGATACCCCTTATAGTTCCTGATGACAGACGGACAAAACACAGAGTGTATTCTATAAATAGCTAATATCTCATATCGTTCCTGATGACAGACAGACAAAACACAGAGTGTGTTCTATATATGGCTGATATCTCATATTGTTCCTGATGACAGACAGACAAAACACAGAGTGTATTCTATAAATAGCTGATGTCATATCGTTCCTAATGACAGACAGACAAAACACGGAGTGCATTCTATAAATAGCTAATATCTCAAATAGTTCCTGATGACAGACAGAGAAAACGCAAAGTGTATTCTATAAATAGCTGATATCTCATATCGTTCCTGATGACAGACAGACAAAACACAGAGTGTATTCTATTAATAGCTGATATCTCAAATAGTTCCTGATGACATACAGAGAAAACACAGAGTGTATTCTATAAACAGCTGATATCTCTTATCGTTCCTGATGACAGGCAGACTGACCCGAAGTGTATTCTATAAATAGCTGATTTCTCATATCATTCCTGATGACAGACAAACCCCGAGTGTATTCTATAAATAGCTGATATCTCATGTCATTCATGATGAAAGAGAGACAAAGCACAGAGTGTATTCTATAAATGGCTGATATCTCATATCGTTCCTGATGACAGACGGAGAAAACACAGAGTGTATTCTATAAATGGCTGATATCTCATATCGTTCCTGATGACAGACAGACAAAACAAAGAGTGTATTCTATAAATAGCTGACATCCCATTTCGTTCCTGATGACACCCAGACAAAATACAGAGTGAATTTTTTAAATGGCTGATATCTCATATCGTTCATGATGACGGACGGACAAAACACAGAGTGCATTCTATAAATAACTGATATCTCATATCGTTTCTGATGACAGACAGACAAAACACGGAGTGTATTCTATAAATGAATGAAGACGTAGAGAAACGCAGAGTGTATTCTATTAATAGCTGATATCTCATATCGTTCCTGATGACAGAAAGACAAAACACAGAGTGTATTCTATAAATAGCTGATATCTCATATCGTTACTAGTGACAGACAGACAAAACACAGAGTGTATTCTATAAATAGATGATATCACATATTGTTCCTGATGATAGACAGACCAAACACAGAGTGTATTCTATAAATAGCAAATATCTCATAGCGTTCCTGATGACAGACAGACAAAACACAGAGTGTGTTCTATATATGGCTGATATCTCATATTGTTCCTGATGACAGACAGACACAACACAGAGTGTATTCTATAAATAGCTGATGTCATATCGTTCCTTATGACAGACAGACAAAACACAGAGTGTATTCTATAAATAGGTGATATCTCATATCATACCTAATGACAGACAGACAAAACACGGAGTGTATTCTATAAATAGCTAATATCTCATATCGTCCCTAATGAAAGACAGACAAAACACAGGGTGTATTCTATAAATAGTTCCTGATGACAGACAGAGAAAACGCAAAGTGTATTCTATAAATAGCTGATATCACATATCGTTCCTGATGGCATATAGACAAAAAAACAGAGTGTATTCTATAAACAGCTAATATCTCATATCGTCCCTAATGACAGACAGACAAAACACAGGGTGTATTCTATAAATAGCTGATATCTCATGTCATTCCTGATGACAGACAGACAAGACAAAGAGTGTATTCTATTAATGGCTGATATCTCATATATTTCCTGATGACAGACGGAGAAAACACAGAGTATATTCTATAAATGGCTGATATCTCACATTGTTCCTGATAACAGACAGACAAAACACAGAGTGTATTCTATAAATGGCTGATATCTCATATCGTTCCTGATGACAGACAGACAAAACAAAGAGTGTATTCTATAAATAGCTGACATCCCATATCGTTCCTGATGACAGAGAGACAAAATACAGAGTGAATTTTATAAATGGCTGATATCTCATATCGTTCACGAAGACAGACGGACAAAACACAGAGAGTATTCTATAAAAAACTGATATATCATATCGTTCCTGATGACAGACAGAAAAAAACACAGAGTGTATTCTATAAATGAATGAAGACGTAGAGAAACGCAGAGTGTATTCTATAAATAGCTGATATCTCATATCGTTCTTGATGACAGACAAATCACAGAGTGTATTCTAGAATTAGCTGATATCTCATATCGTTACTAGTGACAGACAGACAAAACACAGAGTGTATTCTATAAATAGATGATATCACATATTGTTCCTGATAATAGACAGACAAAACACAGAGTGTATTCTATAAATAGCTCACATCTCATATCATTTCTGATGACAGACAGACAAAACACAGAGTGTATTCTATAAATAGCTGATATCTTATATCGTTCCTGATGACAGACGGACAAAACACAGAGTGTATTCTATAAATAGCTGATATCTCATATCGTTCCTGCAACTTGCAACAAGGTCATAGGCGGCACAGGCTTGCAATATAACCTTGCCATCATCGATATCCTCATACGCGCCTGTTTACTTGTCGTCAAAGTGATAACCCCCAACAGCGCTTCCGGATGTAAACAAACATGGCGGCTGTGTCGATCTCGGAGGAGAAATCGATTCCAATTGATTGCTGTTTTTGCTTTATTTCTGGAATTTCTACTAAGTTTAAGTTAGATGGTTTGAAATGTAGGAGTTTTGAATTTCAGTCTAAGTTGGAGATTTTCCTTGGTTCATCGTTTATACCTTCATTTTACCATCTTAAGGAACAGGACGCTACGGTGTGCAGGAATTGTTTGAATTTCATTTCACGTATTTTCAGTTTAGAGAAAAGTGTTTATGTTCAGTTGAAAATTATATTAAACAAGGTGGGCGACGCATCAAAAGAGTTCCTGGTGAATTGGAGTAAATATCTATTAACAATCAACATTTTTTATACTTTCTCACTAGCACAGATGTTTACTCAATTTACTGTCTGCGCAGCTCACTTCAGAAATCGGAAAATGGAAGTTTTCTCTAATTTGTTTGCATATTTTCCGATTAAAATTTATATAGGGGGGTAGATCTTTAACTCTCATAACTAACAGTGTATGATATATATATACATTGTATCTGTACAACCAATACTACATGTATGCTCACAGTGAAAGAAAAGAGTTTTAGATAGGGAGTTTTTTTCTATGTTAATTTTAGCACTACGTCGTCGTCATTCCCCATAGACTCAGTGTTAAATATAAATTTTAAACTCAAACATAGTCGACAAAGTAGTCACATCCCAACATCTTCAACTCAATCCAGATGATTAAAGACGTACAGAATGCCACTGAGATTAACGCCATGCAACTAGATGCGGGAGGAACCACCAGGCCAAAGTCGAAGAAATACGTGACGATCGACGGACGACTGACGACACTCAGACAACGGTACCAAGACGGGATCATCGAACTGATGGATTACGCCGACTCAGCATCGGAGCTTCTCCACATCCTTAGTGCATATTGTGATCTTGTGAACAAAAATGAACCAGTGACTGATTGTATTTTATTTATAACATGTATTCATTATAAGCTGTTCGTATCTTTAACATGTGCTATTGTTTGTTGTTTATATTTGTTTATTTTATATATTCTTATGTCTAAATGTGAAAGTATGCATTTTGAACCATCAATTTCATTTATGTAATTTATAGTATGAAATGTGATTTGAATAAAAATTGTAAATTTATGAACTTGATTTTATGATTTCTTTTAAGAATGAAATAATAATTCACGTACACGCACGTACAGGTAGCGCTAATTAGTATATGCCTTCCCCTCTGAGGACCCCTTTCACACTCAATTATCACAATATGATTTTTAGCGAGTAGGCGTATGGGGAATAGACCGTCTCTTCTCTGTAAAACATAACAAAACAGAAATATGGTTTTGCAAACAGCCAGTCGCTGAAATACACGTCGCTTTAATATAATCATTCAATGTACAAGAATTGATGCATTTATAATAATGATATATAGCACATATTTGATATGAAAATTTGAATATTTGAGATCAGTCTGAGCTATATTTAGGATGTAGTTCGAAAAGTACATACTGATAAACACAATCCAGATCCTCCCAAGCCACACAGGAAAACAAACCGATTTTTATCGGAAAAGTTAAAAACCTGCCCCCATCGCAATGCTTGGTAAAATCCTACCGGAAAGTGTTGAAAGCTGGAGCAACGTTTTAGGGAAAATTTGATAAACAAACAAAATATAATTCAAAAATAAATTTTAACCAAAAATTTTAAAGAAAATTAGATCTGAACTGGTCAGCTGCGTGGCTAGAAGTGATTTCTTGTCTCAAGCGAGACACTTGTCACATGATAAATACTCGTTTATCATTGGTCAAATACAACATGTTATGTATTACTACGCAAAGACAATAAATTTCTACTATACTGACGAAACGTAGAAATTTTATAGTATGGCTTATGCCATACTTATGTTTCAGAGAAACTGTGAATTCTCAGCTATTCAGAAGCTCATGACTGCATTATGTATAAAAGGCAATTTAGATGACAAGGTAATTTAAAAATCATTTGTATGTGTGTGTTTGATGTTAGAATGAAGGAAAAAAATCTTTAAATAAAAATGAAGTGATTTGCATGTCAATTTTTATTAATTATTTTTTAATGTTGTCAACAATATGGTCAATGAAGGTGTGCAGTAATGAAGGCAAAGCACCTGCACATCATCGTTGTTTTGAGTAAGTTATGTGCACTTTTAATGAGATAACAACTTGAAGGCTCTATATACAGTAAAAAGAATATAGATATAATTAATGATATCTTACTATTCTAAATTTTCCTCCATTTTATTGCTCAGATGAATATGTCATCGAATAAGATAAAAAAAAATATATGTGATTCCCTCAGAAATATCTACATTTATCAAAGCTTCCTTATCACAAGCCAAAAGTTAATATACCTAATAGTAAGTAATATTAGTTATTGTACAGTGTATAAACATTTAGAACAATTGTATGCTTTGAATAGTGCATAAAAATGTATTGTTGGCTTTCTGTGATTATTATGTTTGCTTGTTGGAAAAGTGGGATACTTCTCATGGCTTTTTCTTTAGCCAAATAAAAAAAGAAGGGGGACGTGAGTTGGGGATCGAATCCCTCCTGGGAAGGGACCCTTCATCTCAATTTATTCCAAAGCCATATATGAGAGAGCCACTTTTATGTTTTTATGTTGATTTTGTTTAAAGAATTACAGTTAATAATTAGTGCTATCAATAACTTCAATTTTCAATATGTAAGCTTGGATTAACACAGCTTGATTGAGGTAATTTCAATAGTAGATATGAAGAAATTTCTATTAATTATGTCAAATTGCCAATGTATAGACAATGTAATTTGAGTTTGATTAGAATGCATCATTCATTTGTTGATGTAACATTTCAATTGTAATCTTTGTTACGAAATATTGGTTCTGTTTTGTTATTGCAGGCTCTAACCAGATTGAACCAAGTTGGAATAACCATGTCACCAAGCTCCAAATTTCGAATTCTGGAAGAATGCAACAAATTCTATAACGACGCTTTGTTGATGCATATTAAAGACAATCCTTTGATAAAAATTACAGGTTTCAATGATAATACAACTTGAAGACTCTTTCACTGCATGACATGAAAGATACATTGGTTCCAACTGAGGGTCTGTACGTCATTTGAAACCCAAGGCTTAATCGGGAGGTTTTTTTTTGTATGATTTTGATTTCTCAAGAGTGGAACCAATATATCTTTCATAGCAAACAAGAATTAGTATTTTCTCTCATACCTTAGAGCTAAAATAAAAGTTGAAGAAAGAAAGGAAGAACTATCAAGTTGAACCAATTGCAAACATTTTGTGATATTCAAATTTATCGCTCCCGAAAATGGTTTATTCTAAAAATAAATGAACCAGGAACTCGCCACTTTGCATCTTTGATGCATTTTAAGCTTATCAAAAATCAATAATATAATTTCTGAATCAACAATTTTTTTAATTATTCAGTCTATGTTATTATTCTTCATATCAAAACAGAAATGTGAAGTTATACTATATGATTGAACACTTTTATCACAGGAGACAACTTGGACATTTATGTCAGAACATCAATGCAGGGAGTGGAAAGACAGCATAAGGATATGCACATGTTTGCATCAAACGTTCTTTCTACAAGGATTGCATCCACAGACACAGACAACACCCCTCTCAACTCTCAACCATTGCAACCAACATCCCTAATTTTATCTGGATTCAGTGACGATATTTTGAGGATGTCATGTAAGATTTTGGTAAATTGCTGATACTTTACAAAATAGGTCCTTTATTTCTCCAGCTATGTGGGCACGAGAATAAAGTTCTCATACTGGTACTGTTATAAAAAGTGAAATTTAAATAGGGATTTCGTATAAAAATTCAATTACCCTTATATTAATTCAAACCAAAATCAAGTTTGTGAAATGGTGAAATATATATGCATCTGTTTGTACCAACAATTTGAAATCTCTATTGTATCAATTATACTTCATGTGATATCAAATTTAAACTTTACATGGATATAGGAAATACATGTAATGAGTTAGCTTGATTTCGGGAATCAACCTTGACCAAGAAATCTGACCTCTACCTTGGAGATTGAATTTGACTAAACTGTAGTAATGTTTAAAAAATAAATCATATTTAAACAGGGCATTGAGATATACAATGTACCACGCAAATGGGCCTGATTTCACTCTGTTGCTTTTCAAAGACATACATGTAGTATTTCTAAACAAAATCTGCTTACAGCAATCTGGCCTTTAATATTGTCTTTAGGGACGTCTGGTTATATTTGTTTTAATAGTTAATTTTCATCATCTTAAACTAATTACCAACATTATCGTTACTTTACATATGTAGATTAATAGAATCCTCTCAGAAGTCTCGGAATACAAATGGATGGAAGCAGTTTCTCCAAGCCATATGCCCCACCCATACAGAAAGGAGATGGCGGACAAGTCGTTCATTATTCAGCTACCTTTGCAGTTGAAAAATGAATCAAAATATGAGGACTGCATTAGTATTATGAACTCCTATGAATCTACACTAACAAAGTTATTTCAAGATGCACATGATAAGAATTATAGCCTCCATGACAATATAGGGTTTACATCCATTATTTATAATGATAAAAAGCACACAGTTCTAGTACTGCAAGTATTTGGAGATCTTGACCTTTGATCCAAATTGTTAAGGAATCAATGCATGGACAAGATGATCAGCTGTATCTATTTTTCTGAATTTTTTTATCTTGTTTCCTTATCAAATTCTCATATTTGAAGGAAATACAGACCTGCTTGACAAGTGTTAAGTTACACTGGGCGGTGACCAATTAACAAGGGTCCGAATGCAGGGTGCCAAAGATTTGAAAGCACTATCGACAACAGCACAAGGGCGGCTTGCTCATCTTGAGCCTGTTGTCTGTGAGCTTTGGCATCTGAAACAAGATTTTCTAGAGGTAACGTCTAAATCCAATATTTTACTCTCCAAAAAATTTCAGGGTGGCACCTATTTGCTGTATATTTGTCTATGTGTCTACCCAAGTACATACATCAGAATATGATCACATTTCAAACAATGTTCAATAGGAATATTACACCCATACAAAGATTCCTTAGGTAATAAAAAATAACAGACATAGGCCATTTATGTTCATTTCTGAAAAGTCTAAAGATAATTAGAACTGTCAGAGAGTGACCATGAGTTTTTATTGATAATGTGTAAAAAAAAATAACCTGGATATCAAAAATACAAGAGAAATTCAGAGAAACATTGTTAAAGGTACATGTATCACCAACAAAAATTATACAAAGAATCATAGATTGACATGTCATGCAGATTTTAAAGTTCTGACTCCCAACATGTAACCAATCTTTAATTGATCAAAAAACAAAGTGAACATCATTATGTGTTATTTTCTAATTAATTTAACATAAGATTTCTACATTTTTATGGAAAATTTTTAAGAAATATGTTTTGTATGGAAAGTTCTTTTGCAGGGATATTAAATTCATGATTACAATGTATATCATTTGGTTTTAATTTTCACAAAAAAGTTCCTTCTAAATTACATACATATGCCATTTAACCTGTCACTCAGCCAAAATATACATTACAGTAAAATTGTCAATGTAAGATTACATATTATTGAATTTTGATGTTTTTCATTTCAGAAACTCTATAAGACTTTTTTATGGAAAAGCTACAGCAGCAGATCAAGGGACTCTTTTCCATCTTAAAACAATTCTGAAAAAAAAACCAGATGTGAATGGGAAAGTGAAGTCAAATTTCAAGGCCCATTCAGAGTTTCTGTGCCTTGTGGCTAAAGAGCTCATCAGGGAACAGGCCTTAGAAATTATGGATGCATGTGCCCCCCTCATTCCAGCCAACATCAAAGTTGCGACAAAGGATAGAAAATGTGTCATAAGAGATGAAATTGTCTTTAAGATGATGGAGATGTTTGGCTATAATGAGGGGGATACAAGCCTTCCCAATGGTGACCATGATGAGCTGTTTAACTACAGCTGCCAACTGTGTCAATGGGGGATTCATTTCTTGGCATTGGATGATACAGCGAAAGAGGGAGACATTAAGCGAATCCAACCAAACTTGCTGAAGTGCATTCCCTTCTTTTACTCACACTCCAAGCTATCTAAATATTTGGTGGAGTGTGTGGACATTATTCTCAAATGCGAGTCAAGTTCACCATTATCTAGGATACGCATCCTAGAAGGGTTCTTTGTGAACAGAAAAGGAGGTCAAGGGAATAATGTTGAAGCTGATTTGGTGCAAGAACATTCTGTAAGGCACCAAAAGGAGCTTATCAGGGCCCTCGGTGCCAATAAGTCTGACAAAGCAATACTGAGAGCAACAGGTGCTGCAAACTTGGTCACTTCTCTTGTAGAAAATTATGATACTGCTCTCAGTGTTCCCATAACATGCATAAAGGGTTCGAACCATGGCACTTGTACAAATGAGAAAGACATGACAGTTATTCGAGAATGTCTAAGGTCTACTAGACCTTTTAAGCATACCCCTGGTAGGAAATGCACTCCTCACAAGTTTGTCCTTCCAAAGTTCAAGGTTAATGTTAGCAAGTTATTGACAGACTTAAAGGTCATCATTGATCGACTGTCATATGGTTTGATTGATGGTAATTCGCATGAGGAGGATGAACATGGAGAAAATGATGGTCTGCCAGACATCTGAAAATAAGGTCATAATGTAGAGTCTGTACGTACATGTAACCAACTTCTTCCATATCATTTTCATGCAAAGAAATGAATCCTCGTAGTCCCATTATACAACCTGCCTACCTTTACAGTTTTGGCATATTCTTTATATATGTTGTACAAATGTAGGCTTACTCACCTCAATTTACGCTCTTTTCTGTGGTTGCTCAAATTTATGCCTTAAAGTATTCTACAGCTAAATATTTTTTTCCAGTTAATATAGGAAAGAAATGAAATTATTTACATTAATCTTTTTCATATATGAGAATGATTCCTTCTTTAATTGTCTGGGCAAGCTTGTCAATGATAAATAATTTTCATAATGTCAGAGCGTAAAAAACAATGTTTCATTCCTAAAAATAACCACATCACTGTTACAAATTACACCTTTTAAGGAAAATAAAACTGTGGTTAAGAAACAGGTAGGCAGGTCTGCATAAAAGATACCAGTACTGTTTATGTATTATGGCTTACCGGTATGTTTTGTCTGCAAGCCTGAGAATCATGCCTTAATATCTTGATGTCAGTAATGGCTCATATTGTTTAAACTATAGTCAGGTACATGTACATGTTTATGTGCACACAGGAAAAGGCAGGGGCCACTGTGTTGATATAAATATAATATTTGTATTATATATACATGCAACATTTTGAAATCATAATAACATACCCAGCACTTAGTTTGCTAATTCAATATGATCTTGATGAAACTACATCTACATAATATAATAACCATAATAATCTCTTGTTGATCAAATGATATTGCTCATGTTAAAGTTATTCAAAAGTACATGTTTATGTAGTTAAAGAATAATTCCGACAAATTTAAACCTGCCGGGCCGAATTAAGTGAAACACGTCAATGAATATGAAATATTTTCTGAAGATTTTAAATTCCAATGTCAAGGTCAAAGGTTTGACTAATATGAATTTGAAATTAATATGTTTAAACATGAGGTTCAACTGAACGTGCCAAATGTGTTTGTAAAACAACACCTTGTCATACCGAAGACAGTCCATTGAAAAATATGAAATTTGTCATATACAGATGAAAGAGAGATTGACATTTGTGCCTTTATAGTATGGTAAGTCAAACTCTAATGTCAAGTTCATCAGATCAACTCAACAAATAAAAAGTCTTGACACAAGATAGTTAAGAGTGGCCAAGGTTAAAGTTTATAGATAAGAAAAACAGAGAAGAAAAATATTAAAGGGTATACATACATGAGGGCTGATTGATATCTTGTGAACCTTGTATCGAACGATTTGAATTTTATCAGACATTTTGCATTCTTTTTCTACATAATCCCCTTCATTATCTATACAGTGCCTAGGGACCTCAATATCACTTTTAAAGACATCTTATATCTACACACAAATATTGCAAGTGCAGGTCAGTTTGCAAATGCTACAGCATTTGCATCCTGCTGATGAATCAGATAACTTGCTGAATCCAAATGCTCCCAGCAACCTTGACCTTAAACACGAGTCTGATATGCAGTAATTGATGACATCAGTCTCAATTCCAGGTAAATTGCAAGCTATGTCAGACATGTTGAAATATAAAGTAGCTCTTGACTGTTGACCTCGCCTGCCAGCCCGACCTATTTCTTGGACATTATTTGTCAAAGACCTTGGAGGCTTAGCATGAATTATATTTGTAACAGAAGGTGAGTCATACCCCATACCAAGAACATATGTAGTAAATACAAGTCTGTATTGAGGTGCATCTGTTTTTTAAATCAGACAAAATTGCATTTACTACATCTGCATCTTGGTTGGCAAATACAGCTCCAAAAGGTGCCCTGTTTAGATCTACATCGGCAAAACTTCTGCAAGCATATTTCATTGCGAATGACATATATTGCATGGGCAAAAACATAAGTGTTACAGGGTAATTATTCTTTAGTGACTTTAACAACTGAATTTCCCTGATGAATATTTCCTCATAAACCTTTTCACTGCTTCCTTTGTCTTTCTTTATAACCTTCAAATATGTGTTTGGCACATCAGGACTCCTCTTAACTATTTTCGGCTTTATATTTAAACTTTTCACCTGATCTGTTAAGTGTGATTTTGATATGGTACCACTTAGGCACAACAAAGGTATCTTTGGGAAGTAGGATTTCAGGTTGCCTATCTCAGAAAAGCTCTGCGAAATTCTTTACCCCTGTAAAACAAAATTTAATGCATTTCAAATTAAAGATTTACTTTGTCATTCCATCTTGTTATCTCACTTCACGAGCAAATACCTTTAGTGGAGCTGGTAGTGGACCAATAACCCAATAAAGTAAACTAGATTGTGTTGTGTAAAACGACTACAAGTACGAGGTTTGTTCGAAAAGTTCGTAGACAACTGCAATAATTCATAAATGCGTGAAAGTAAGTGTACAATTTTTTGACCAAACACTCATCAGGTTTATTGCAATCAATCTATGCAATACCAATGTTACTTAAAATATTCTGTCATTGTGGCTTTATTAATTGTAAATATGTAGTTAAGAATCATAATAATTTTGAATTCTTAAAAATGGTATATACAATTTTATAGACATTATAAACATTGAAAATTAGATTTTTGAAAACTTCAATTAACTGCATTTACTGGAACGTGAACTTTCATGCTGAAATGGAAAAGGAAAATTGAATTAACAAATGAACATATGACAACATGGAAAAGGTCAAATGATAACATAACAATAATTTTCTTCGATTTCAAATTGTGTAATTTACCAATCCTCTACTTTATGGCATTCATCAATGCAAATGGCTACAACTTTATTTCTTAAATGTATCAACAGTTCATTCCCCACATCAGAACACAAAGTGCCTCTGGGTGACATATATAAATTTCACCTGTCTTGACAGCATCTATTTTAAATAAAAAGCATGTAGAAATCAAGTTGAGAGAAAGGGTTCCTTTCCATAAGGGATCCGATCCCAGGCTCACGCCACCCTTCTTTAATTACAATTTCGCATATGTTAAATAATGAATATCATGAATATAACAAATGTGAAAATGTAACACCAGACATTCTGCTTTCTTATTTTGTTAATGTCATGAACCAATATATTCCATTTTTCATTTTGTCATTTCCCATAACGACAAGTTATATTAAAAATCTATGTCAAATAAAAACCGAGGTTGTGAAACCTGAATGCCCCTGTCAGCATTTTGTCAGTATTATGCCATACCATTTTCCGTTCAGAAGGTCTATGGTCAAGGTCACAAGATTACAAACTTTGAAATCAATGGCAAGTGTTACCAAACGGAATATACATGTAAAATATGAAAGCCCTATCACTCACCATTCAATAGTTATGCCAAATGTTAAAGATTTTGAAAAGTAGGTCAGGTCAAGATCAAGGTCATGAGGTCAAAAAATTTTGGTATCAATGGAAAAGTCATGTCACAAGAAATACACATGTGAAACATGAAAGCCTTATCACTCACCATTCAAAAATTGTGCACAATAATAAAGTTTTTAAAAAGTAGGTCAAAGGTTAGGGTCAAAACTTTTGGTACTGATTGTACCGGATTTTTGTCACAAGGAATACAAATCTGAAATATGATAGCCCTATCACTTTTCATTCAAACAGACTCTATGAAAGAAGTAGTATTCAAGGCACACAATTGTATTGCCTACAATAATTTTGACCATAACCAACCATTCTTTTTATGCATTAATGGCCTGTTCATAAAACATATCTAATTTCAATAGAATATAACTTCGTTATGGTTTCAATCTTTGATGGTATGTGCAAGAAAATAATTTGTCACCATTTAAATTTAAAAAAAAATATTTCAATAATATTCACATCTTCATTTGCAATTTAATAAGCAGAGGTGTCTGTAAAGTATATAAGGAAATCTCTCATTGATATTTTTCATCTTCACTTACACTTATTATTTTAAACAGATGCTTATAATAGATGGAATTTCCCAAAATTTGATTTATATATTCCCTGTTTTACCTATGAATATCATCAAACCCTTGAAATGAGACGAAATGATCTGTTGACCCATGGATCAATGATGCTCAATTGTATTTCACCCCTGAAACATTCTATTGTTACAGTGGTGATCGTAGTACTTTACACACTGTTTTTCGGAAACTTCGGGCACACCTCGGAAACTTCGTTAGGAAAAACTGGTAATTCGGAAACTTCGGGCAAAATTCCGCCCTAAATTTACCGATGTTCCCTAAAATTCCTAACTTTCCGAATTTCACCGGAATAACCTAAATAATTGTATTTACCCGAAATCCAAAACGAGGCTGCGTTAATATTTATTATTATTGTTTATTTCTTTTAATAAATATATTATTTCGAAATTGTTTTTCATTTGAAGGCATCAAATGTACAACTGATTCAATTTGATTGTCTAACGAGCATCATTTGCACCATAAAGTGGCGATAAAATTCATTTTCGTTTTCTATTATTGCAAACCACGGATCTGTAATTTTTTGACGATAAGTCGAGGTTAATTTCCTCAAATTTTAGAAAATAAGATATATTCCAGCATAATTTTAATATAAAATTAGACAAGTGATCCCTCTCCTTTGCCTTTAGACGTGGTCTGGGTCACCCCCCCCCCCCCCCTCTCCCCAATCAAACACAGACATACATGTACATTTTTTCACTCACTACCAAGAAATTACATATTGCATAATGATGATAATAAAACAGTTTTATCTCTCTCTCTCTCTCTCTCTTTATTTTACCCCCCCCCTTTTTTTTATATGTATAGCTCTGCATTTTGTCGGATTCGGAATGTTCTAGGTCTACTTTCGGTTTCAAAACATTACTACGATAGAATTTTTGTGGCAGTAAAACTTGATGTTTTATATTTCTCACTTGATGAAATGCACGAAACAGTCAGGAATTTGATGAAGAATGATCATAGCCGTGTTACATATTGACGAAACAGACTGGTAAATGTCAGTACTGACAGCAAGGTATCCAAGAATCTGCAAGATGTGCATGGTAGAATTGTTGCATCATGGCATGCATGTACATGTACTGATGAGTGGTACCAGGGAGTCCCGGACGTATATAGTATGTATCAAAAACAACAACAAACATGGTCCAAACATAATGAAGGAATCGCAAACTACTGTCAGAGCCACTGCATTCAATCCAACAATCAACGATTGACGTACGTGTCTACGTACGGCCCGGTATTCTGGAAATTCAACGGTAGGTTAGTACACGTAGGACATGTAAAATGATCTGATGATGTTTAATATTTATTTCGTTTTGTGATTTGGGCTTGGACCGTTTTATTATGCTGCTGTTGACTGATAATCCTTACTCGGGTAGGGACTATCAGTCAACGGCAGTGTAATATAACGGTTATTATGTTACTGTTGACCGATAGTCCTTACTCAAGTAAGTCGACGGCAGTATAATATATAATTGACTGATAGATCGATCCTTACTCGGGTTAGGACTATCAGTAAATAGCAGCATATTAGAACGGTTTGTGCCTGAATAACAAAAATTTAAGAGATTTTGATTTAGATCACTCAGTCCACCCGTCTTTACAAAAAAATTCAATCACTGGCCCGAAGACAAGCTAGACATTGAATATGCCCTCATCTAAAAAGTATTTGGCTTGATTGCAAAGCAATTCCAGTCTATAGATTGACGATGTCCGCCTGTCTGTCTATCCGTCTGTCTGTCATCCGTTGTCAACATTTTGGTTAAAGTTTCTGGTTAAAGCAAAATCTAAGAAACTTTACCTTGACCTTGGACTTTGACATAGTTAAAGATTTTTGTTGAAGTTTCTAGTTTAAGCAAAATCTAATGAACTTTATGCAGTAGAAACTTTATGTTATACATGTAGGTTGCCTTTGACAAGACCTTTCAATTTATCTCGTAACATTTGACCTAGTGACCTTGACCTAGGGCTTTGACCAAGTTAATGATTTTGCTTAAGTGTCTCATGGGCGGATCCAGGATTTTTTTTCAGGAGGGGTCCTAAAGTCCGAATTTTTTGATGAGCAAAAAAAAATAAAAACACAAAAGAAATTTTATTTATTAATAAAATAGGTAACTGGAGAGCAATGGCGAGCAAAATGCTCAAAATCATGAATTTTCACATCGTAGTACTTGAATATTGATTGTTTGTTTGCTTTGGTTCCTGTTTTATCCTGATTTTGTATGCCTTCGGTTTCTGATTTTCTGAATTATCGATTTTGTGCTGTAAACAGGGAAATGGTCATTATCCATATTTGTCATCTAATTATGTAAATACAACAAATGGCGAGCGAAAGCGAGCCACCGAAATTTTTTTCCGAGAATTTGAATAAAATCCACTATTCGTGTCTTTTTCAGTTTCTTTTCGTTTTCTTAGTGCCCTTGTTTATTGGCCTAGGTGTAATGTAAAATGTATATGTGTTGTATACAGGAAAGCACAGCATAATTTGAAAGTATTGTACATGCATTTGATAAATTATGGCGAGCGGTAGCGAGCCAGAGAAAAATTTTGAAATGCTGACGACAAAATATTATCAAAATGAAAGATTTCTTATACAAATTCATTATATATTTTTCAAATATTATGACAACAAAAGGGGAATTGGGACTAAATCTTATGAAATATGTTTATTAGAAAAAATTAGCTATGCTTCGAAAAATCCAGGGGGGATCCGGACCCCCCCGACCCCCCCTCTGGATCCGCGCTTGGTGTCTGATTGAACCAAAATCTCAGGAGCTATATACATAGTAGAAACATAATATTATACTTATCGGTTGCCTCTGACAAATCCTTTCAATTTATGCCATAACATTTAACCTGACCTTGACCCAGTTAGTGACAAAAACTTACTTTGCAATCCGGCCATACTGTCTTTAGCAGTGTCTTATTTGTTTATAAAATATAATTGCATTATTGCATTCCTCTACCATATAACCATATAATTTACGACTAAGTGAGAACTATACAATGATATCTATTTGGTAATGATAGGAATTTACCTTTATGATTTATTGTTAGATGATGTGATTTAGATGTTTGTTATCATCACATTTTTTTGTACTCGTTTTATTTCAGGATAATGAGAGTCAACACATACAACATGGTCAAACAGAAGTGAGTGATCATGGATTGGTGCGGCATAGCTTCCTTCCTTCATAATTTGTTTATCTTGGACACCAGAATCAAGACAAGATGAAGAAAAATTAACAGATTTATATTGCATGAAATACATGTGTGTGGAATGGCAAAAACATGTGGTTTCTGATTTACACAGATTGAGAAATTTAATGTCGCCATATAAAAATCACTTTGTTAGGCTGTTTGTTCATCTGTCTCTGACTGTCTGTCCGTTTGTCAGTCTGTCACATATAATATTTGTCTGTAACACTAACTTACTTGATATACATGATCAAACATTTTTTTTTAAACTTGCAGAGATAGTAAAGCATGATGAGACTCAGCAGGTCAAGGTCACTTTCAAGGTCAAAGATCATTACGAAGCATTTTTAGTTAAAAATTTTGAAATTTCATTTATTTTTCAAAATGTTTTGAAACATTGTATAATTCAAGAAATTGGCATTGATATATTAGGGCAGAGACAATACTGCACCCAGCCGATACGATACGTATCATGGTACCCGATATCGGATATTATATGTATCGCAATACTTAATAAATTGATAAAACCTTCTCAAAATCCTATTTGATACTATTTATATCCATCATATATAAGTAGCTTTTTTTCATTCAACAGGTTATATGTATTAAATACTAGCTTTCTGACCAGAAATTTTTCTGATTCCCATAACATGTACTTCATAAACCAGGAAACAAAATGTTTACCACACCAATCTTGTGCTGTACTTGGCATTTCTAACTGAAGCCACTTCCCCGTAGCCATATTTCACTTTCTCTGATGTTACATGTACTTTCATTTTCTCTGAAAGTTATTTTTGTTTTTGGCGTGGTGGACAAAAATCCAGAAAATTCAATAAAAAATTTTTTGTAAAATTTCAACTTTGTCGTGTTTGGATATATCGATACTTGGATCGAGAAAAAAAATATTGTGATGCATTGATGAATCAGAGTATTGTACCAGCCCTATGATATATGTCACAGGTTTTTAGATCATGTGTCACATAGTTGTGAACTTAAGTGAAAAGGGAGGGGGATGTTCATTGAAGATACATGATCATATATATATTGGCTACAGTATCTATAGCTAATTGATATGCATCATAGTGAAGAATGTTTAGAGGCTATAGTCTAGCTCAAGGTTATTTTCAAGGTCAAGGCAATGTTTTAGGGTCAAACATGTGACAGGTGACATACCTGTTCTTGAACAGTGTTAATCTTGTACTCAAATGTAGACAGTAATTTACCATCTACTGCCATTCACACTTGCTGTCTTTTGACAGTTACAGTTGTAAATTTCAGATTGATAGTATTCTACATGTACTTCATCAGTTGCAAGAAAGGAAATAAATTGTAAAGCAACTGGGTTTTGGTATCTAATATCAATTTTTTGAGCTATACCTTCTTGACCTAGAAGGTGTTGAATATTGATCCACATTATACTTGAGCTGAATAAGCTATAATAATTACAAATACAATGAAATTGAAAGGGTTAAAAATCTTTGTAAAAATATATATACACAAACATGTCAGCACAAAATGCAAAAAAAATACCAAGCACTTACAGAAGTTGGATCAGCCAAAGGTCTATAGATCATGTTTACACATGTAAATTTATATTTATGATGTGATTAGAATCATAAGATCACTTATTTGAATATCTGTTTATACATGATCATGCTCATCAGTTCATTATGTTACACTTCCTTTTGATTTCTACTTTACTCACTGCAAAGCAAATACACCATGCATATATGCGGAAAACTTTATTCAATGTCTGTTATTCAGTATCTATGTCAAGGTTATCTTCAAAATCAAAGTCACATATTGAGGATCAATCTGCAACGAGCAACTTGCCCTCTCCTTGAACAAATCAGTTTCCGGTCCTCCTGGTTATCAATTTTATTGTGTTGTTTGCAGAATTGTTACGTATATGTAGCACTCAAGGGTTTTTAATGACCTGAATCTAGATCAGAGGTCAAGGTAACAATAGACTTTCTTGGCAAAACTTTGTGACAAAACTTTTTCCCCTCTACATGGTTTTCAAAAACATTTGACATAATTACTCTTAAGACCCAAGGGTGTATTATGCTCTTATATAAAGGTAAGAGGTCAAGGTCATAATATACTTTTTTTATGAAACTGTGTAGAAGATTCAGTATGAATACTTTGAACGAATAGTTGGGTATAATTCATTCCTTTATGACAGATCTTGCATAGGAGTTTTTACCTCAAGATTGCAGACAATCACAGGTTTTCGGACAGAGTCCGGCAACATATTTGTATCTCGGGACTTGTAAAAAATTATAAATAGTGTGTGACGGTACGGTTATCGTGCCCGGTTAGCTCAGTTGCTAAGAGCGTCTGCCTCCATAGCATAAGGTCTCGGGTTTGATTCCCGGACCGGCCACATTTTTCATTCTGCTTATCACAATTAATTAGTGCAAAGGGCTGTCATAAGATTGAGAACACCTTGGAAAGGAATTTGTTAGATATAGAGTTGTACATGTAATGGATAATGGTAGTTAGACAAGAATTTTAACAGATTTGTCTAACAAATTATAAAATATTGAGAAGGACAAAGGAACCCCATATGATTTTTATGAGGGGAGGGGCAGGAAGACTGCATCCCTCCCCAAGAAAAGTGTCCAGAAAGTTTGCACCTCTACAAAAAAATCTAGCCCGAAGGGTCTGCTGAATTATCTTTGGTCATGCATCCGCTAAAGAACAGAAAAAAAATCGGGCCCTGATCAAGGACTTATAAACAGTCCTTGCCCTGATCGAGGGTCTCCAAAATAAAAAACCAACAACAAAACCCTCCACGCCTCTCCATTGTACAAAATGCTGTTATTTTTAAAAGCCACGGCAGGGACGTATTATATACCTCCCCGGCTAAGGACAGCTGAAATTCTAGAAAATCAAAAAAAAAAAAAAAAAAAAAAAAAAAAAAAACCACACATACAAACACACGATGAGGAATTATTTAACAAAAAAAAAAACCCCCCAAAAACACAGAACTTGTCTGAAATTTGCAAACAAGTTCGATCATTAGCTCGGTTTATAGTCGGTACACAGTGTAAAATCGGCTTTTTATGTAGGAATATAATATATTACTTATTGTCTTTTGAAATTACATTAGTTTTTTCAATTTGAAATTAAGAAATCTCTAAGAATTTTTGAAAATGCCAAAGTGTTTCCACTGCGAAAAGTACAACTTCGTCGATCAGAGGAAATTCGAATTGTTTATATTCAACGATCTTTTCTTAGATAAAATCTTTTCTTTAGTTCAACGATCTTTTCTTTTAATACTTTCCTAATATCGGATCTTTTCTGTTTTTTTTTTATTATTATTTTTGTACACAGGGGGCCGAAGCAAGGTTTTTTTTTTTTTAATTTCAATGACTGACGTGTCCCTCTTTCCATTTAATCAGCTACGTAACGTACAGCGATTTTCCGCAGATTCCATATATCTTTCATATAGAATCTGTGGGAAATCGTTGTACATAGCTGATTAAATGAATCGAAGAAGGGGGGGGGGGATTTTGATTGCAGAATGATTTCATGGAAATAAAAATAATCTGGCTACGGCCCCCTGTGATTTATTCAATACCAAATTGACTTGTATACATCATGATGTATGTGCGACTCTAGACAATCAGGGGAGGGGAAGAGTTATAACAGCGTGAGCCCTAGTATTGCAAATTGCCAATAAAAAAGTATATGACTATGTTTGGAAATTTTCAAGGGATATACCCCCCCCCCTTTTCAATTACACCCCAGAATTCCCGAACACATGTTGCATTCCTTTTGTTAACATAATGGAAATTTCGTTTTGTTGAAATCAATCTTAAAACTACCATTACCCCGAAAAACCCGAAATATTACACTTTTTCCTAAAAAACCTAACTAAAATACCTAACTTTCACGGTTTACCCTAAATTTCCTACCGAATTTGAATAATTCGGAAACTTCGGTCAAAGCGGTAATTTTCGTAAAGTTAGGATTCGGAAACTTAGGTAGGATTTTTCCGAAATTCGAAAACTTAGGTTAAGCCTCGGAAACTTCGGTAAAAGTGTGTAATCTCCCGCGATCACCACTGTAATCATATAAGTTATTTGAAGAGATATTTTCATATCAAACTTGCACATACCCTGTACAATATTCATAGTATATAATTCTGTAAATGAATGAATAAGGCCATGACATGTGCATATAGTTGCTAAAAAGCAATGACAAAGAAAGTAATAAATGTAACAACAACAAATTGTCTGAAAATTACATACACAAAAAATGTTCAAATTACTCTTACAAAAAACGAGTGTTTATAAGGCCATGTAAAATAAAATTTATGTTTCTCAGACACCGCCTCGCGCTATAATTTGCCGCCGACGAGACGTTTTTATTGCAACTTCAGAAAAAAATGTCCGCCGAGTCTCATCCTCGATCGTCAATAAAAAACGAAATATCCATTTGTTTATTGTCCTGTAAAATCGTCAGAACTGTACCCGATGAATAAATACTTTTAAAAGCCCGTATAAATTACGGCACGTTCCGTATTTACGTTACGGGTAAAGACTTAATCCATGCGTCGATTAAAGGGAATTGTATAGGATATACTAACAACGTGCCGACACGTGTCGCGGACACCTGGATGGCTGGCTATTCGTTAAGACATCGAGTATTACATGTATTAAAACGTTCGTATAGTTTTATTTATTGATCTCCACAGCATATGTAAATACCTATGCCGAGCAATAGCAAGTGTCCATTGTAATACTTCCGAATCTATTAATAATGACGTTCACGTTGTAAAAAGTATAAACAAGGACCGCCGACGAAAGCAAGAGAAACATAATTAAATCCTTAAATCTATGAATAAAAGAATGTATATTGTACCCGGCCGTGTACATTATTTCATCAGACGGTGGTTAATGCTGATCACTTCATTCGATTTCTAAAGAGACTTGACTTCCTACGATATACCGGTACGCTATCGGCCAAATTTTGATTTACCATATGAACGGATCCATCCGAGGAAGTGAGGGTCGTATTTAATTTGAACTGGGTTTAAACAAGATGTGAGCAAATAACAGCCTGAATCAAGATCTTACAAAAGTTCCTTCATATTACTGTATTGGGGAAAGAAAACATCAAGTACTTCATACTCGACTAAGACTTCAATGCAGCTCTCTGAATGCTGATCTCTATGCAAATCACATTTCTTTAGATGATAAATGTACTTGTGGAGAAAAAGAAACTGCACAACATTACCTCTTAAATTGTTCTTAATATACAGAAATTAGAAATAACACAATACATGAAATACCAGTAAATTTTAATATTGATATTTTACTAAAAGGTTGTCCCCTTTATGGTGACGAGGTCAACATTGGTATCTTTTTATCAGTTCAAAAGTTCATTCATGATAGTAAACGATTCTAACTCTTGCTTCATCATCCCAACTTATACAACTTTAGATCATATATCATTCATCTGTTTTTCCATGTGTGTCATTTCCTGATACATGTACTTATGCTTACTCAAACAACACTTAGACTCTTAATTTACACTATTATAAACTCTCTTTCACCTATGAATTCTTCTTGACATGTAATAAATCTTTCTTTTTCTTTTTCTTATACTTCTATTGTTAAAACTGGTTTATTTATACCTCACATGTAACGGCATGTGCCTATAATTTATAAATTTGTAACTAAATATTGTCGGGGAGAGGACTTAGTATAAGTTCTTCTTGTTGTCCAATCCCCTACTTTCGTTTTTGTAAAATTATATTATATGCCAATACTCAAATAAATAATATTTAAACCAAATAACAGCCGTCGAGTCTCTTACGCGATTCTACTAAATACTCAATCAAAACATGTCATACTTCGTATATCAAATTTTGAATCGATTAGCTTCTTCCATTCAAACAGATGAGCTACGTTTCCCCGTTCTCAGAAGGAATAAGCTATTTTACTTTAAAAAAAATCAACTTATGTATAGAAGAAAGCCATGAATTTTAATGTACATGTACCATTATTTTGACCGACGTTTCAAAGACAGTTTTCTGTGAAGAAAAATGGGATGGGGGAGCATAAGATTTTTTGCCTTACATGAATAATGGGGGGGGGTTAACAGGACAGACGACTTCTTTGCCTTACATGAATAATTAGAGTACTCTTGATGGAAACAAAAATAAAAACCCTACCTACCTTGCCACTTTTTTTAGACCCAATTATCTGAGAAACATAGAATTTATTTTACATGGCCTAAGTTACAATATTTTAATTCAAATATTATGTCTACTGTAAAATGTAATGAAACTGGACCAAAACATTGATAGAACTAGTATTAAGGGAGGACACTGATAATTTCTTTCACATTAACTTACCTTCCATGGAAGTCTTTTCATCGTCCAAAAAAATATTTCCTCCAATATCAATGAAAATGCTCTTTAGTCCTAGTTCTCTTAACCTCCTGAGCTGGTCATGGATGATGGTATTTAGAGGAGCTAATACAATAACTTTATCTGGCTTTTCTAAGAGTCTAAAGATGTCTGTAATGGAAAAATAATCCAGCAACAATTAAATATGATTTATTTATAATTCATTCATAGCAAATTGTATACCGATTAAAATGTAAAATGAATAGAAAACTTGTATTTTTTTAACATGCATTTCGTATACTGCTTATTGATAGTGATCACAAATGTATCATATCTATCTTAAATGTATATTTAATGTACTACTCAATGACAGTGTTTTATTTCGAAATAGGACAGAGTGACAAAGATGTTGAGGTCATTCAGTCAACACTAACGATATAAAACCTGTAAAGTGGATCAGTTATATCAATCGGATCACGTTTATACTTTATATAGACTATATTGGATTTAAAAAGGCTATTGTGGACTAATCTTAACAATGCTTGGACGCCAAGTGTTTTGAAAACACTTTTAGTGAATGTAGACTTAATTGTACTTACTATTTAATAATATTTAACTTTTAAGCACAAAGAATGGAAAACTGTGATCAGACAAAGTCATCAATGTACATTTAATAAACTTTCAGCTTGTTTGTCGATGAAGTCCTATTTGTTTCCATTCACTTGTGTACTTCTTGGCAAAGTGCTGTTTGTTTCAATTGATTTCAAGTGCTAGCATATGTGCAAATAAAGATAGCACAGAAGATGTTCAGAATTTACTTAGATATTTTTTATTATCAATTTCTGTCACTGCATGCAAGCAGGAGATGCTTACTCTTCCTGGGCACCTGGTCTCACTCTCATATCGGGAGTTCGCTTCTTTTCATATGGTGGAGGTTTTTGTTTTTGTTTGCCTTGGTTCCTGTTTTATCCTGATTTTGTATGCCTTCGGTTTCTGATTTTCTGAATATCGATTTTGTACTGTAGACAGGGATATGGTCATTTTCCATATTTGTCATTGATCGTGATAGACAGCTTTGAAATCAAATGTTCAGAAAGTGGAACAAAATCGTTTGCAGAAAATGGCCAAAAAATAAATATCTATAGCCAACAGGGGAGTAGCAAAGCTAAGTAGTATGTCCACATCATTTTCGTAAAAATAAGGAAATTCAGTGTCTCTCCCGGTAGTGCCAAAATTAAAGATTAGTGGGCAACAATGACATCGTTTTTTTTCAATGTGAGGAAACTATAACAGTAATAACTGATTAGAAATTAAGCCCAAAGGCACCAAATAAAGCACCGATTTGAATATATTTTTCAACATTTTCTCAGGTTTACCTACAATGATCGATAACAAAGTGCGAACAGCTACTTGATTGGAAAGGATGAATCAGGTCGTCACGTCCAAGAGCTGTATGATGTAGACATACATGCTTTTCGAAAAAAGAATTTCATGGAAAGTTTCCTTCACTTTAGATATGGCTCATCGTTTGCTGACGACGAATCATATACATTTTTACTATATACTTTCGACAAATTCAGCTCAAATATGCATCAAATGCATCAAATGCTACTAGTTTGTTTCATTTTATCAAAAAGATTCCCAGAGGCCCCCAACCCATAATAACAAGAAGAGAAACACCCTTCCATACTCTCCCACACTTGGCATTCCCAGTCTCCCAAATACCCCCCCCCCCCCCCTAGCCCTAGTGCTGTAAATTCATATTGAAGTATTGAAGAGTATTAATATTTTCAATGCGTATCAATACACAAGTATCGGTCCTTTCAATACATTTGATACCTATAAAATCCTAAGCTTTTAATTCCTTTTTTTTCTTATTTTTATATTCCTTCTTTAATTCAAATCTTCTCCGATCACTTGAACGTTTACACATATGACTTGAAATAAAGCTTTTGGGCACTTGGTTGCTTCTTTTCATGTTGTGGAGGGGTTTTTTTTTGTTTGTTTGTTTGCTTTGGTTCCTATTTTATCCTGATTTTGTATGCCTTAAATTTATTGATTTTCTGCATGAATTATCAATTTTGCTTTGTGTATTATAGTGTTGCACATCGGAAGACTTTTAAGAATCGATTATCGGAAAATAATCGGAAAGAGTAAACCGATCGATTATCGATTTAAATCGGAAAACAAAAGTCAATGAAACATGGAACAAAAAAGATTGAAAATTAGTATTTTTCTGCATTAAATTCAGAAAACTTTTATGAAAACAAAATATAAAGCATTCAATTTCAAAGTGTCAGCCTGTTTACATGCAAGACATAAAATAACGGTTTATGTTACATAAGAAAAGAATAGAATAAATACCTTTACACAAAATACCTTTCTTTCAGCGACAATCGATTGTAAGAAAATGAAATCAATAATCGGAATAGAAAGAGTTTTAGCGATCGACAATCGATTGTCGGCGACAATTGGTTCATCACTAGTGTATTATTTGGGATATGGTATTTTTCCATATATGTCGACTTACATCTTTGTCATCAATAGTAAATAGTAAAAAAGGAAATGGTGAGGTCAGCTGTTTGGCAGCATTTTAAAAGATGCCAAATGTAATTCTGTAAAAATCATTCCAAGAAATGAATGTATCGCCTGCAATTCATAGTGACACTCAGAAATGATATATCACTTTGATAGGAGTGACATCCAAGTTTGACAGACAGACGGACAAAGTGATTCCTAAGTGTCGCTATGCTTCGCAGCCAAATTAGATCAAGATCCTGATGTAAATCTCAACAGCACTCACAATAGAGCACAAAATTGAGCATCGACAGACCGGTCTGGCAAGCTAGATAGCAAGAACAGTCCTGAAGAGTCGAGAGACTAATGGATAACCATAGCTCTTATAGCTTCATGAAGGAAAATGAAGGTAGGATCAGGTGCCCAGGAGGAGTAAACATCTGTTTGGCTAGCCGCACCCATTGATCGTCAATGTTCATGCACGAAAATGAACACAGTATCTACAAAACATGCACCGGAAACTGTAAACACCGGGCTGGATTATTAGCATGCTAGCTTATACAATATATTGAACTTCAGGTCGTTTCTTTTTAAGTGTTTTGCCCCTAATTACTTACCATGCTTACAACAAAAACTTTCAAAACAAAAGCAAAGAACGCGAATAGATTACGTCTTGATCTACCTGGCAAAAGATGGAATACAACACTCTTCCCGTGCCCTACAGGCAAATTTGCTACCACATCCCTACTTTCTATATTTGTTAGCAAACATTCTTTTTGTTCTACTGTGTGTATCATTCCAGGATAGCGTTTATTGACAGCATACTCGATGGCTTCCATGGTGACAAGAACCTGCCGGATGAGAACCGATTAACAATGAGAAAAACTTTCGACTGGGGAAATAATCCCATGAAGAAGCACTGTGTACGGATTTATCATTGCCAGCAATCTACATATCCAAAAATTTCCGCATGTAAGTGAATACAATATACCCTGATATTTAATACATTTCATCTCAAACCTCCTCAGTAAAAGTCTGCAAGAATCCTGCAAATAAACAATAGGCGATGACGGCAGAGGAAGATTTCAAAGTGAAGAAAAGCGGAACTGAAATCGGACGCATGCGTAGGAGATTGATCGTTCCTGATGACAGACTGACAAAACACAGAGTGTATTCTATAAATAGCTGATATCTCATATCGTTCCTGATGACAGACAGACAAAACACAGAGTGTGTTCTATATATGGCTTATATCTCATATTGTTCCTGATGACAGACAGACAAAACACAGAGTGTATTCTATAAATAGCTGATGTCCTATCGTTCCTGATGACAAACAGACAAAACACAGAGTGTATTCTATGTATGGCTGATATCTTATATCGTTCCTGATGACAGACAGACAAAACACAGAGTGTATTCTATAAATAGCTGATATCTCGTATCATACCTAATGACAGACAGACAAAACACAGATTGTATTCTATAAATAGCTGATATCTCAAATAGTTCCTGATGACAGACAGAGAAAACGCAAAGTGTATTCTATAAATAGCTTAGATCTCATATTTTTCCTGATAAAGGACAGACAAAACACAGAGTGTATTCTATAAATAGCTGATATCCCTTATAGTTCCTGATGACAGGCAGACAAACCACAGAGTGTATTCTATAAATAGCTGATTTCTCATATCGTTCCTCATGACAGACAAAACACAGAGTGTATTCTATAAATAGCTGATATCTCATGTCATTCCTGATGACAGACAGACAAAACACAGAGTGTATTCTATAAATGGCTGATATCTCATATCGTTCCTCATGACAGACAGACAAAACACAGAGTGTTTTCTTTGAAAATCTGACATCCCATGTCGTTCCTGATGACAGACAGACAAAATACAGAGTGTATTCTATAAATAGCTGACATCTCAAATCGTTCATGATGACAGACAGACAAAACTCAGAGTGTATTCTATAAATAGCGTATGTAATATATTGTTCCTGATGACAGACAAAATATAGAGTGTATTCTATAAATAGTTGATATCACATATCATTAAAAGTCCAAATAGCTACAACACTTTGATTGCATCATGAGACAAGTGTAATATATGTCCGCAATTTTAGGTGCCTATTGAGTAATTTTAATGTCCTTTTTCCAACTGTTATACTGGAACCGAAAGAAAAGCTAATTTGCATCTGGCTACACTCATTTATTTTGAAGTGGTTTTTTTTTTTTTTTTTTTTTTTTTTTTTTTTTTTTTTTTGTCTAGCAATTCCATTTTTCGATCTTCTATAGATCTTCTATAGATCTTCTCATGCATGCCCTCTTTTTATATCAATTTACATATTCATCTGTGTTGCTTGGGCCCCTGCGTCTTGCGGTCTTGTTTGTGTGTGGTCATCTGACAGTGAGGAGGTTGTTTTACACCACAATTGTACGTTCTTCGAGACCTCTGGGTAATCGAAATAGTGGGAGGGTTGTGCGCACGTAATCCAGGATAACCACACCGTCTGCTACTGACGAGGCAGATGGCCGTCCAAAGTCGGCACCGTTTGCCCATTGGTCTCGTTGGTTTATGTGTAGTCATTTGTGTTTTATGTTTTTCTGTGAGTTGACGTTCATTGTACTACTGCGTCTCTGTGCGTGTCATTTTTGTGTTTTACAGTGGGTGTTTTGGGAGGTTGCTGTTGATGCTGCAACTAGGTGTTGTTGGAGATCCCCTCCTTTCTTTTCTATAGAATAGAGCATCCTTTAATGTATGGCCATTTCTATTTCAATATCGATGAAGCATGGAAAATGATGAACAGACAGTCAAAACTCTATATATATACAAATAATGCATACAAAGTCATATTTTTCGTAAACGGTCAATATCGTATAATGTCCAACAACGATCAGCCAATCAGAAACTAGAGATCTAGAACTAGAAATCAGAGTTTATCTCCAATATCATCTACATGTAGTACAATTGCCTTTAAGTTACGTTTTAGCGACAAGTGTTGTCTCACCGAAGAAGGAAGAAAATGCAATGATTGTCTTAAATGTGATGGGGTCGTATAGGCAGCTACGCTGCTTATCTCATTTGAAGCTTGTGGATGTAAAATACAATATGCATTTCCTTTTTTTTATTGATCGCAAAATCTTTGTTTTACTAAATTATTTCTATAATTTGGCGGACAAAAGGCTTCCATTTCACAATGCTCATCATAATAGGCATAGTACTGATAGAAAAAACCCATTATCTTCAAAATTATTTATGTAAATTTTTCGTCTTCTTTAAAATAAAACAATACTTTTATTCATATTTAAATGTTAAAATTAGACTTTGCTGTATTTATGTGGTGTTTAACTCCATAACAGTATCGAGGAAACATCTAGTTTATTTTGTAGTGAATTGTTATGAACAAAGTTATGGGGAGGGGCAGTTTACCTGCCTGTAACTCTAAAGTTTAAAAACCGATCTCTATCAAACTTTCCAAAAAACACATTCACAGATCAAACAATCGTTTCATTTTGGTAATTTTCATGTTTGAATCAACATTCTCAAAATTCAAGTGAAAGAATTGATTTTTTCCATTTTACCTATTATATCTTAGAATGTGTGCTCATTCATCCATGAAGTTGAAATAAGAAAAATCAATTTAATCCAAAAAGTTTCTTTTGACTTCAATAAGCATAATGAAATTTATTTTGGTCAACTGGACTATCCAATTGTAAAAAAAGAAGTAAGTTTTTGTTAAAAAATCTATGATTTAGAATTTTAATAATTTTCCGCTTTTCTGTGAAATTACTGACATTCTGACCATACGAATTATTTTACGACACCTCAAACTGATGGTCCACGTTATATTCATCCGTTTGATATGAAATTAAGCCCTGTGTTAGGGGTGTTGATTAAATTTTCAAATTTAGCGACTTGGTTGCTCTACCTCAGGTGTCATTTTGATCTCTATTCTGATTGGTTGCTTCCCGTCAAAGTCCGTCCAAGTTTCAAGAAAAATAGGATGGAGTTCTATTCCGTCAAAGTCCATCCAAGTTCTTTGGCGGACTTTGATCAAAGTTTTCTTGGATCGTTTACACTATCAAAATTTGTGTCAAAAACTTTGGCCAAGTTTTCTTGATAGTGTAAACGGGGCTTTATAGTACTATGTCATTTGTCATAAAAATTCTTCTGTTCGATAAATTCAAAAAAAAATTATTACGGTTCGCTTATAATAAATGGCGGATCTTACCCTTATCGAGATGCTTGGTGATATGTAGAACTTGTGCGAGAAATGTCCATACATTTGTTTTACCCAAATCCCGCATGTAAAGTAAGGAGTTGGTTCCTATTAAAATGCACAATTTTGTAAGATGTAGCTCTTTTAAACCCCGCGTGTAAATAAAGCATCACACACATTTTACTTAGATTTGGCTTATTTTAACCCCGCGTATAAATCCAAAGGTTGTTTATAAATAAATCAAGCATAAAATTATTCTTTCGTGATTTTCTCGTAAAGATGACGGCGAATGGCAGAATGCGCTGTCAGCCTTTTCTCTGAATGAACATATCCATCAAAGAATTGTTTTACATCAATTTTTAATCAAGAATCAAAGGAAAACGATAGAAGTCCCAATCTAATCAAAATACAGCAGTTTTATTAAGCACAATCCCTAAAATACTAGCTCATGTTTCAGGACGTAGGTTAGTCAGCCTAAAATAATAAGAGTGCCGATGCAATTTTGGCGCGTTTTTCGTGACGTCATAGATAACGTGACGTCGATTTTGGCGACGAGAGAGACTCCGAAGTGATATGTTGTTCGGATTGTGTAACCATGAACCTTAAATAAAATTATGTTTTGCTTGACAATAATGTCGCCAAATACAGCAAAAGAAACAAAATACAACGGAACTTGGTACTTAATTTATTAAACGGGAATGTAAAACTACATTGTATAAAAAAAATCACATAGATGTGTCTCTTATTTCTCGAGAAACAAAACGTGAGATATGTAAGAAGCTCTGATGATTTTTACCTATTTGCGTAGTATTGAACATCGTGAATTAAAGTATATTTGATACAACTTTTCTCAAAAACGAGACAACAATATTTTTGTAAATGCTACACACATTTTCCAGGATATACATATTAATTTCTAATAATTAAGATATTCAGACGATGATTTAGTCTTTTTCTTTTTTCGTCGAACACAGCTAAGTGCAGTGTACAATCATCATAAAAATTGACGCTTCCTGAATTTCGTATGTCTATAGTTAGTAGAGAAAAAAACCTCATTGACAACACTGAATTTCAAATGTTAAGTTTTAGACTTATCTCTCTTTATATGTAAAATAAAATAGATATAACGTTTCTACGGTAAATTTTATGAATACTTGACGCTGTATTGGTGTGACCGACATGTAATATGTTAAGAGTATTCTTTAGACAAACGTGGGGATGCACTATGAGAGTGATAGATATCAATTCAGTAAACAGATATCAATAGTTCTATCTAAAAAGTACATTAGAACACACAAAGAGCAATTACTTTCCCTTAATTTTTCCCTGTATTCTATTATTGAAAATTCATTAATGTCGGTGTCCCTTTAAAGCTTTGTTCTTCAGTTTGGAATGAAGAACTGAAGCTCTTTTAATCAATTTTCCTGACAAGGTTCCTCTTGACGTTGGTTTATGTGTAGTCTTTTATGTTTCTATGTTGTGAGTTGGTGTTCCTTGTCCCTTTTGCGTCTCTTTCTGTGGGTATCTGTTCTGTGTTTTTTGCATGGGTGTTTTGGGATTTTGCTCTGGGTGCTGCAACCTCGTGTTGTTGGAGATCCCCTCCTTTCTTTGATATCAGTGTGTATTGTTTCAATTGAAAATAAAGTATTAAGAATGGGATTTATGTTCATGTAAAAATGAAACATTAATTTATTTGTCATTTTTTGTAATTTTTAGTGCACCATTTCTGTCTGTTTAGATCTGCATGAAGTTTTGAGCGACCAGATCAAATGTTTGAGATAGATATGTTGGTCCCCGCTCTGATCACAAGTTAAATCTATACAAGAGAAGGTACCAAATTGTATGAGGTAGCAGATAATTATGTGTTAATATGGATACGCGTGTACATGTACATTTGATATCTCATAATTGATATATATCTATGTTGCATCTTCAAATTCATAGCACCATTTCACAGTTTAAGAACAGATATATTTGCAGAATGGACAAGAAAAGAGGGGATCTCCAACAAAACCTAGCTGTAGCACCAACAGGAAAACCCAAAAACACCCAATGCAAAAAATATGTAAAAATGAAACATTGATTTATATGTCATATTGTAATTTTTTGTGCACCATGGGAACTATTTATGTCTGTTTAGATCTTCTGGAAGTCTTGAGCGGCCAGATCTAATGTGTGAGATGGATATGTTGGTCCCCGCTCTGATCACCATTTAAATCTATACAAGAGAAGGTACCAAATTGTATGAGGTTGCAGATAATTATCTGTTAATATGGATAGCCCGCAATACTCGTATGCATGTACATTTAATATTTCCTAATTGATATATTTCTTTGTTACATTTTCAAATTCATAGCATCATTTCACATGTTTAAGGACAGATATATTTGCAGAATGGACAAGAAAAGAGGGGATTTCCAACCTAGTTGTAGCACCAACAAGAAAACCCCAAAACACCCACTGCAAAAATACAGAAAGCAGACACGCACAGTACAAAACGTAAATGGTACAAGGAACGCCAAATTACAGAGAAACAAATGAAACATTGATGACTACATATACACAAACGAGGCCAATCGGTGCCGACTAAGTGCAGCCATTTGCCGTTCCAGTAGCAGACGGTGTGGTTTTTCTGGATTTGGTGCACACAACCCTCCCACTATTCCGATAATCCAGAGGTCTCGAAGAGCGCACAATTGTGGTGAAAAAATAACCTCCTCACTGTAAGATGAACATACAAGTGGACAGAACACAAAGGTTGATTTGTAAATGGATTTAAAAATCAGAAGGCATACGAAATGTAGTCCGTGCTCAGCCGGCTATAGAGTGCACCCAGACCGCATGGAACGACGGGACTCCATGAAGGGCCCTGTTTAAACATCTTTAGAGAAGACAGGGCCCCGACCACCTGTCCTCTCTGAATGTCTGTCGGGTGATAATATGCATGAGTTTGCTACAGCCGGCAAAGCACCGAATGCATTTCGTAGCCCCCCCCCCCTATATATATTTACATATTCATCTGTATTGCTGGGACCCCTGTGTTGTGCTGTCTTGTTTTTATTGTCATCTAATAGTGAGGAGGCTATTTTACACAACAATTGTGTGTTCTTCTAGACCTTTGGGAAACCGGAAAAGTGGGAGGTTTTTGCGTTTTAATCCAGAATAACCATACCATCTGCTAACGTGGCTGTTGGTCGACACCGACTGTCCATTGATCTCGTTGGTTTATGTGTTGTCTTTTGTATTTGATGTCTCGTTTGCTGTTCATTATCTCATGCTGTGTGTGTTATCTCCGTGTTTTCACTTTAATTCACTTGGGGTGTTTAATGTGTTGCTGTTGGTGCTGCAACCGGAATTTGTCAGAGATCCCCTCTTTTCATGCATGAGATGACCCGAGGAGTCCGATTCACACTTGTATGTATGAATTTCAAAAGTATCAATAATATTTTTTGTAAAAATCTTCAGAAAGTCTTGACTAGTTTATGAAAGCGAAAACCCTTACCTTTCTTTCTTCGGTAAATTTCTACTATGAAAATCCAAAACATCAGTACATGCTCTAGGATACCGGTTGAGCAGAAGATTGGGAGGGTTGTGCGTTAATAATCAGGGATAACCATACCCTCTGCTATTTCAGTGGCAGACGGCCGTCCTAAGTCGGCACCGGCTGTCCATTGGTCTCCTTGGTTTATGTGTAGTCCTTTGTGTTTTACAAATGAAATAATTTTTGGTGACTCCGCTGAAAGCATCACTGATGAGAATTTAATATTCGAAACACGTGTCTGGTGCATGGAAATCGGTTTGGAATTTTTTTCAAGAAGGTATATAGTTGGAACCTCTCGACATTATTATGTTTCTATGTTGTGCGTTCAGGTTCCTTGTTCCTTTTGCGTCCCTTTCTGTGCTTTTCTGCTCTGTGTTTTTGCATTGGGTGTTTTGGGGTTTGCTGTGGGTGCTGCAGCCAAGTGTTGTTGGAGATCCCCTCCTTTGTTTTTGAAGCGGGTGTTTTGTTGTTGGTGCTGCAACAGGGTCAGGTTGAAGACCCCCTCCCGTTTTGTTCCGGGAACTATGGTGTATAATATTACTTATTTTGCAACTTCAGAGTTATCTACATAGAAATGAGTAAAGAACACATGTATTGGCAGTTTCTGTCATGGCTTTAATTATATTATTTCACAATTAATTCACTTTTGTATAAATGTAATTTCAAAGATATGTTATCAATCATTTTCAGTTATGCTATCACTTTTCAATATTCAATCACTTTTCAATATTCAATCACTTTTCAATATTCAATCATTTTTCAATATTCATTCACTTTTCAAAGAGTGAACTATACATGTACAATGACATTGTACAGTTCTCATTAAAATTGCATATTTTCAATATTTTCACTTTAAATGCTTGTTTAAGGTCTACGACGACTATTCAAAGTATATGTCGTAGGATATACACAATCAATCACACACAATGAAAACACAATATTGAAATTCAATTATTGGCCGCAGAGACTGGAAGGTAACAGAAACTTTAGCGGGGCTTCAAGCAAAATTGTGTTAAGATTTGGAATTAAAAAGCCATGACGCGCTTCAGATGATTGTGGTCGCAAACGTTAACTGGAACCGTTAATAAATCAGTGATGAAGATCGTGATATACCAAACCCAGAGGAAAAACAGAGATGAAAACCCGGTTACTGTTTTGGGAAAAAATACTCTGAAAACTTGGCATGTTATATCACTGCTGTTCTCGGAACACGTACGAAAGTCAAGCCACTAAACTGATGACAATTACTGCAAACGAAATATCCGTAGCCTCGAGCTGAAGTTGTACGGGAGGAGCCTTCCAAGAATCTGTACAGCAGAGTGACGATTTGAACAGTCCATCCCATGAGAATCAAAGGTGTTGTGTCAACAGGAGTACAACTGAAAAACACAGGGGGAAAGAGACAGCCAAGACGATTCTAACGAGAGCAAAGCATATCAAGAAATTGTTTTCATAAACAGTACTAGGAAAATGGTAGAGTTTATTAACTTATTTTTATCCTTCATTTGAACTCTTTGAATGATCTAACCTTTTTCTATTCATTTATTCATATACTTCATTGTTATTTTTTCATATGATATGAATGGATCTAAGAACATCAATAAGCTGTTTTTCTTGCCACTTGTTATTTGACATGCTTTAAAATATTACTTGTTTGTTTAAAGACAAATACCTATGATCTTTACCTTAATTTTAAATCGTTTGTGTGTATTGACATGATTAAGAAAATAAACTTAAAGTGATGAGATAGATATTTGATAATAAAACGACGTTTACAACTTTGAGACCGACTAATTAAACTATGAAGAGTGCTTGTCAGTTCGAACTCTCCTACGGTCTGAGATTAAATGGTTTGATGATTGAATCATTGCTTAAAACGATGGCCGAGTTATAACGTAGGTAACATTCAACTTAGACCTCGCAAAATATGGAATTAATATGAGGTTCAACTTTGGCATTTAAGGAAGAACAATATAAGGAATTCAATAAGGCAGTATGCTTGTATGTGGCTCTTTATTTATTGCACCAGTAGTTCTTCAAATGTACTGTGAAACAATTTTACTCTAGAAGTGTTATCGACCAAACGTGGAAATTAAAATAACTCTTAGTACGCCTGAATTCGGGAAATTACAAAATTGTATTTTCGATCAATTACTTGATTTTTTTTGTTTTGTTTTGTTTTGTTTTGTTTTGTTTTTGTTTTTGTTTTGTTTTTAACAAAGGGAAAGCTTGGGGTTCAACATTTAAGGAAGACAATATAAAGAATTCTGTAAGGCAGTATGCCATTACAGATGTCTTCCATTACAATCAGGACCATATGGTTCTTTATTTATTGCGCCAGTAACTACATGACTGGTATTGACGATTTATAAAATTAATAAATCCGAGTGTTATCGACGTGTACCTGAACGTGAATTATTTATCTATTCTGATATTTACTTGTTGAAAAATTCATTAATCTATTATTAATTATTTATCTATTCAATTAATTAAATTTATCTACGTGAAGCAGAAATTAAGCCTACGTTTGTTTGTTTATTTAGATATATTATGTATAGTTACAATCTTTCACTGTTTACATATGTGTGACAACACGCCAAACATTTTTAAAATTTGTCGAAACTTAAAATAAGTTTAATAAGGGAAAGTTTAAATAGCAGATTACATCGAATTTTACCAGATTTTGACCTTCGGATTATCTTGTATTGATGTATCTATAATTATTCATATAATATATATATATATTTTTTTTTTTTGGTATTAATTTAACTTATCTATTTATTTACCTAACAAAAGTTATTATTTCAAAATTATGTGTGATTTCGTGAAGTAAAACTAAAGCGATTGGGAGGGGGTATTCTTTCTTTCTTTCTTTTTTTTTTTTTTTTTTTTTTTTTAAAGGGTACAGCGGCCACGTTGATCTCACCCCCTTTGTTACTTGCGGGATAAAGATAAGTGTTAACCCTACAGCGGCTGAATGCTCAGTTCTGTTGCATTGAGGAAGCAATTAATTAATCACTGCTTCATATTGACTGTGACCTATAAATCATTCCGCGGACCTAGTTCTCACGTGTGTTGATTCTAGGTTATAGCATGATCAATGACCTGAACTCGATTACCATACAACTACTTTGTTTTATTACGAATATTATTATTACTAGTTGGTAATGCTTTGTAAAACCGTATTCCTTACAGAATTATAAAGGGAATTTTAATTTAGCGACAGCCAAAGTTAATGGTGATACTTTTTAGCGATTTGAGAATAGGGTCGGGGCCCGTGCAGTTGGGAAAATTAACAACGTTTGGGAATACTTTGAGAAGTATTAATATACAAGTAAAAGGATAGTTGTTCAGAATTGGATGTTTGATCTTGAATTTTATATACATATAAACATGAATATGATTTGATTACTTATGCTTGAAGAAAAAAAAAGAATTGGCAAATAACTAGTAAATTTCCTACTTTTAAACATGTTGAACGAGTAAGTTTCACTAGTTTCGGTGATAATTCCAACTATGACTATATGTGATAGGGAATATTTTAGAGTTAAAATTGGAAGAAAAATACTACTGTATTTTTTGCTGGGAATGCGGACGAATAACGGCCCTAATTGGGGAAAAATTCCTAGTTTAAGATCAGCGACACTACAGTTGCCTGTCAGCTTGACTATTGATGTTTATTATATCTACATGTATATTCATTCAAGATCGGTGTTTATTTAAATACGTATCGGTAAAAAGCTAAGTAAACAAATTCCTCAACCCTCAAGTAAATGAAATAAGGTTTTTTACAACACGAATCTGTGAAAATTCTGTATTGCCACTATTGGTTTAAATTATCTAAAATAAACCATTTATAGACCTACAATACTTACAAACTCCAAAAGTGGCTACTATTACGTTGTATTAGGAGATTGTTGAAACATAAATGTAAAATGGAATCACTTACTGTAATTTTTTGTGATGATACCTTATCACCTAGGCTACATGAATCATATATATATATGTGTATTAAAGTTTCAGAAATATATCAATGACAGTGCAGGAAATCTGACAGTACTGGGTAAAACAAACAATTAAATTCCATTCTACTGTATCAGAATTATACAGTTTATCATGTTTATAGTGAATAACAAGTAGCATTTGTGATTAATTGTTAGTCATGTCATCATGGTCATTGATTACACTCGCGACCGAGCTAAAGTGCCAGACTTTAATTTATGCAGCTGAGAGCTCGGTCGGGAGCACATGGCCTAGGTTGACGTCACTCACAAGATGCATCGCATTTCGTGATTGGACTAGAGTAGCACATGACTATCTCGTGATTGTAGAACCCTGAATGTATGACTCGGCGCCTATGGAAGGCGCCCCATCCACAGCAGATTTTATAAATGAATAAAACCTTTAAAGTCCTCTATGGCGTCTCAAGTCAAGAAGGAATCCTCTATCCATTTTTTCTGCGATCTCACATCAAATATATAATGCATGCAACATCAATGTCCTTCAAGTCATTTATTTGAATATATATATCTTTATTTATCCATTTATTAATTTTATTTATTTATTTATTTTTTTTTTTGAAGAATCATTTCATTAACAACTTTTTTTTTTTAAAAAAGATAACTCACATGTTTAAATCTCGACAACCACCGCAGCAGAGGAACATCATGGCCGGCAGGAGGATAAATGACAAACCCAGGAAAATCCGGACACATCACGCTAAGTTCGAAAACATCTTGCGATATTTCAATCGGATCTGGCAAATGAATATCTAGACAGTATCTGCGACACTAATAACAAGGATAAGCACCAATCTTCCGAGCAGTCAGGAAAAAACCAATCATGGTTGTATAAGATGTCAGGCATTCCAAGCGGCAAAACAAGTGTCTCTTTCTAACTTTCAATTCTGAATCATTCAAAGTGATCACGTGACAACTAAGTTAGAAAGAGACACAAGAAAAGAGGAATAACTCATGTTTCTATATATAGATACTTGGTGCTTTAACTGTTCTTAAATGTTAAACGTCTTCAAATGATGCTATTGAATTTGAAGACGATAATCCAATTCCATGTAGATAACGGGACTTATGTTCACATACGTTCGATAAGTCTATTTATTTTGAAAATTATTGCGTCATTACGAACAGATGATACTTGTTGGGATATATCTAACAAAAAGAGCTCCTTCAAAAACCATGAAAAGGTCATTTGGAACATATTTTCATATTTTACCATGGTAAATCTTTTTTTTTAAGGTTAGTATTATTATTATTATAAAAAGGTTATTTTGAGTTTAAGAAAGTTCAAATTCGATGTAAAAAGCCTTTATTAGAATACAAGAAAAAAATGATGATGGTTGTTATAGTAATTTTGACATATTATCTACGAATGAGTATTTCTTACTGTTTTCGCAGCCTTTTCTAAAAAAGCGAAAGAAGCTTTAATACACAATTATTTTTACATATATGATAAAGCAGAGTCTACATTTTCTTTTAGATTTTTTAGATGGCTTAAACTTCGATGCTCACATCCAAGGAATCAAAGTTGGCTAATTTGAACTGATACATAATTGTTCCCAAAGAGCCTCTGACTCTTCTTATTTTGTTCATTAGGTATCACTAATGTTGTAGACAATAACTAGACCATTTTGTCCAATACTATGAGTCAAGGAAATATTTCGAAAATAAATATTGCCCCAATGCAAGAATTAATAAAATAAAAAAAGATAATATAAATTAGATTTTTATAAAGGATAATTCCAAAATGTATAATAATAGTATTCTTTGTAGTATTGATTTAACGTGGCTCATGAAACGGGTTTTGTTTCATAATAAACAGATGTGGACAATTAAACGTGATTCTTTACTATAATAAGCAATTCACGTTGATTCAGTTGAAATTTTGATACAATTTGTTCATAACCCTATTCAAATACAGTGACATACTTTCATAAAACGGAAAGAATACTTGTATACAGCCATCAGCCTCGTGATAGTTTGTACGTAGATTTTGACAGAGCAGGCATAAAATATATATACTGAGAGACCTACAAGGAAATAATTGTACTTAACAGATCGTAAATAAGAAATAAGGACTTATGTGACCTCGTTCATTCCCTTCGTATTTGTTGTATATTTGATCGGAATACTCCCAGAATAGAGTATTCGATTATATTGATGACAATCCTCAGATATATATTTTGGAATTTTTTTTTCAAAATACAAATTCTGGCTTAATTACTCACCCCGCCCTTTTTGTTCTATGTCTTCCCGACAAGCAAAAGAACATCAGATAAACGAAAAATTCGCAGATAAAATTTACAATATTATACCAGATTGATTTCTTAAGTCTTTCCGTTTACCTTAATCACTCTCATTTTGTTTTATGAAATTCAGACCTTTTCATGCAGCAGTGTATATTACAATAAAATTTAACGACCTTCCTTTCATTGTGACATAATAAATAAAATGAAAAGGATCAGAAGTAGACAGAATTTAAATCCAAATGTGTAAAAATTATATAAGGTTTTTGTACCTTGGCCGGGTCCTGTTATCGAATTGTACCGGAGAATTGTCAATTAGATGAAAAAAATTTTATCTTCTTCAACTATTTTTTTAAACAAGTTTTGATGCACGATAAACATGTTTTAGTTAGGTTGTCATTATCAATTGTGGAAAATGGAGAAGTACTTATCGCAATCTCGTTCATTTTTTTAAAGTTGTTCTTTAATTAAGCAAAATGTGTTCATCTCAAAATTTTCTGTAGGGGCAATTTAGTGGCTGAGTTAACGTAACCAATGTACAACTGGAGATCTCGCTGACGCCTCTTACAACAATAATCAGGTAAGGACCAAGAAAATTGAAGCTGGATGAGGCCATCCTCTGTGAGGACGTAGTCAGGTACCAATGTAGTGTTTATAATCGGCATTGAAATAGCTCGAGGAGGCTATCCTCTGTGAGCACGTACTTAATATTGAAGCTTGACGAGGCTATCCTCTGGGAGCACGTAGTTAATATTGAAGCTGGACGAGGCTATCCTCTGTGAGCACGTAGTTAATATTGAAGCTGGACGAGGCTATCCTCTGTGAGCACGTAGTTAGGTACCGCTTTTATCATCATTTACTCCAAATGTATAGTAATAACGTATTATTTGTAGTATTGTTTTAACGTAGCTCATAAACCGGGCTTTGTTTCATAATAAACAGACGTGCTTCTTTACTATAATAAGCAATTCACGTTGATTCAGTTGAAATTTTGATACAGTTTGTTCATAACCCTATTCAAATATAGTGACATACTTTCATAAAACGGAAAGAATACTTGTATACAGCCATCAGCCTCGTGATAGTTTGTACGTAGATTTTGAACGAGCAGGCATGAAATATATATACTGAGAGACCTACAAGGAAATAGTTGTACTTTACAGTTTCGAATCAAGAAATCGTAAATAAGAAATAAGGACTTATGTGACCTCGTTCATTGCCTTCGTACTTGTTGTATATTTGATCGGAATACACCAGGAATAGAGTATTCGATTATATTGATGACAATTCCTCAGATACATATTTTATTTTGTATTTTTTTTCAAAATACACATTCTAGCTTAATTACTCACCCCGCCCTTTTGTTCTATGTCTTCCCGACAAGCATCAGAACATCAGATAAAAAGAAATTTGCAGATAAAATTTACAATATTATACCAGATTTATTTGTTCCGTTTCCCTAAATTACTCTCATTTTGTTTTATGAATTTCAGACCTTTACATGCAGCAGTGTATATTACAATGGAAATTTCACGACCTAGCTTTCATCGTGACATAATAAATAAAATGAGAAGGATCAGAAGTATACAGAATTTCAATCCAAATGTGTAAAAATTATTAAAGGTTTTTGTACCTTGGCCGGGTCCTGTTATAGTCTTGTACAAGAGAATTGTCAATTAGATGACCAAAAAAATAGATTTTTATCTTCTTCAAACAAATTTTTATGCACGATACACATTTTTTAGTCAGGTAATCATTATCAATGGTGCGAAATGGAGAATTATCGCAATCTCGTTCATTTTTTTAATGTTATGCTTTAATTAAGCAAAATGTGTTCGTCTCAAAATTTTCTGTAAGGTCAATTCAGTGGCTGGATGTACAACTAGAGATCTCCCTGACGCCTCTTACAACAAGAATCAGGTAATAACAAGGAACATATTGAAGCTGGACGAGGCTATCCTCTGGGAGCACGTAGTTAATAATGAAGCTGGACGAGGCTATCCTCTGTGAGGACGTAGTTAATAATGAAGCTGGACGAGGCTATCCTCTGGGAGCACGTAGTTTATATTGAAGCCGGACGAGGCTATCCTCTGTGAGGACGTAGTTAGGTACCAATGTAGTGTTTATAATCGGCATTGGAATAGCTACTAGCTATGTTTTAGTTTAAGTTCTGAATCAACAAGTGATGTCCTATCAGTGATGCTACAGTAAGTAAATTAAAGTAAACCATACCTTCAATAAGAGTCAAAATATCAAAATCGAAAGGCTGATAAATTTTTGAACAGAAATCAGAAAGAACTGTCTCAGAAGAAAAGTGAAACGAGGCTAACAGACGCAGACAAAGACAATGTCCCGCTTTTATCATCATTTACTTTTTAACCTATTTTATAGATCAATTATTTGATCATAATTACGGCGGTTTATTTGAAAAAAATATATACATATATTGTTGGTAGATTATGAAGGTGACCTTCAAATCAAGAATATTTACTCCATGACTTGTAAATTTGTTATTTTACTGTGTCGCATTATAAAGGCGTTTTCACGTTCATATGGAAACTAACTCTCAAGTAAAATCTTCCGCGTAAGATGCAAATAGATAAGCCAGTTTTTGTTAATAACTTTCTGAGAAACGAGTCTGCGACCTTGACATGTAGATTCTTAGAAGACATATATATATATTATTGATTTCTGAAAAGGCGGTTTTTTTTTCACTAAAAAATAATGTTTACAAACAGGTAGCTGGTGTGAAAATAAATAAGTACAAATATTCATAAATCATTCGATCGCCTTATTGTTTGCCGTTTACTTTTTGTCTATCATTTCACTTAAGCAATCACCAGTATAGGTACATACATTGATACATATTTTGTAATTTCTTTAAACAGAAAATAAGAATGAATCAATTGGATTTCAAAACAGATATGATGAAGAAAAGGGCAGGACCTCCGGCATCACCACCTCAGACAATATGATGAAGAAAAAGGGAGGATCTCCGACATCACCACCTCAGACAGTATGATGAAGAAAAGGGGAGGATCTCCGGCATCACTACCTCAGACAATATGATGAAGAAAAGGGGAGGATCTCCGGCATCACCACCTCAGACAATATGATGAAGAAAAAGATAGGATCTCCGGCATCACCACCTCAGACAATATGATGTAGAAAAGAGGAGGATCTCAGCCATCACCACCTCAGACAATATGATGAAGAAAAGGGGAGGATCTCCGGCATCACCACCTCAGACAATATGATGAAGAAAAGGGGAGGATCTCAGGCATCACCACCTCAGACAATATGATGAAGAAAAGGGCAGGATCTCCGGCATCACCACCTCAGACAGTATGATGAAGAAAAGGGGAGGATCTCCGGCATCACCACCTCAGACAATATGATGAAGAAAAGGGGAGGATCTCCGGCATCACCACCTCAGACAATATGCTTAAGAAAAGGGGAGAATCTCAGGCATCACCACCTCAGACAATATGATGAGGAAAAGGGCAGGACCTCCGGCATCACCACCTCAGACAGTATGATGAAGAAAAAGGGAGGATCTCCGGCATCACTACCTCAGACAATATGATGAAGAAAAGGGGAGGATCTCCGGCATCACCACCTCAGACAATACATGTATAATGAAGAAAAGGGGAGGATATCCGGCATCACCACCACAGACAATATGATGAAGAAAAGGGGAGGCTCTCCGGCATCACCACCTCAGACAATATGATGAAGAAAAGGGGAGGATCTCCGGCATCACCACCTCAGACAATGTGATCAAGAAAAGGGGAGGATCTCCGGCATCACCACCTCAGACAATATGCTTAAGAAAAGGGGAGGACCTCCGGCATCACCACCTCAGACAATATGATGAAGAAAAGGGGAGGATCTCCAGCATCTTCACCTCAGACAATAAGATGAAGAAAAGGGGAGGCTCTCCGGCATCATTACCTCAGAGAATGTGATCAAAAATGGGGAGGATTTCCGGCATCACCACCTCAGACAATATGATGAAGAAAAGGGGAGGATCTCCGGCATCACCACCTCAGACAATATGATGAAGAAAAGGGCAGGATCTCCAGCGTCAACACCTCAGACAATGCCTGTTTTGTAGCTATCGTTTGCATTTTCGTGTGTAAACATCGACGGCTGGTGCGGCTCGCAAATACGGGGATCTTTACTGGCACCTGGTCCATCCTGTAGCCTGCTAGAGTACCGTGGATGCCCAATTTGGTGCTCTATTGTGAGTGCTGTTGAAATGGTCATCGTGATCTTTTTTATCTCACCTGCATCCAACTATCGAAACAAACCCACAAGAAAAGCGGCACATAAAAAACAACAAGCCACAAAAAGGCGCAACAATATTCATTTTATAAATTTGAAAACGACGTACAGAAACATAAAAAAGTAATGACAACAGATAAATTAAAGGAGACCAATGTGCACCTGCCGTCGATTTTGGACGGTAATCTGCTATACGCAATTGGTGTTGTTGTCTTGATAAGATGTATACAATTCTCCCACTTATCCGAATACAAAGAGGACTCTAGAGACTCGCAATATTGTATAAACATAAAACTTCTTACTGTAAGATTACATCACAACCAAATGGAACTCAAAGCCGAGTTAGTAACAAAAAGAATTAGTTAAGGACAACAAATAAATTGAAGCAGGACGAAGGTTATCAGTATAAGGTCATGATCGCGAAATCAATTTTTGTTTGGTACCAATGGAAAGGTTTTGTTACAAGGAATACACATGTGAAATATAAAATTGTTTTTGGAAAAAAAAACGAATGCCCCCCGCATTAAAAATGTACTAAGTGACCTTGACCTTGATCACATGACCTTTGATCGTGGTGATGTGAAACTTTTGGGTCATAAGCAACAACATATTAAAATATAAAAATGATCCCTTGAAGGGTTCAAGAAATATGGCCCGGACACAATTTGTGACAGACGGACAGACGAATGCAAAGGCAAAAACAATATGTTTCCTCGCATTGGGGGATACATAAAGATGAAAGCCCTATCACTTATCTTTCAAAAGTTACGACCAAAGTTAACGATTTTCTGACTGACCATACGTAACCTGACCCCTCTCCAAAAATAAAAAAAAGGTTACGTATGCAGGAAATTAGAAGGGGGGAAGGGTCGTCCAACTTGAACATTTTCCCTCTGCACCAAACATCAAATTCATGATTCATCCATGACAGGGGGATAGTTTGTTTATGGAACGCCATCGCTGTCTTAAAATTAGATATTTCAATATATTGGATGGTTTAATCAATGTATGAGGTGTTAAGTACATTATAAGCGGTGATAAGAACATAATATGCGGTGGAAAGTACATTATATGCGGTGGTAAGTACATTATGTGCGGTGCTAAGAACATTGTATGCGGTGGTAAGTACATTATATGCGGTGCTAAGAACATTATATGCGGTGGTAAGTACATTATATGCGGTGCTAAGAACATTATATGCGGTGATAAGTACATAATATGTGGTGCTAAGAACATTATATGCGGTGGCAAGTACATTATAAGGAGTGCTAAGTACATTATACGGAGTGGTAAATACATTATATGCGGTGTTAAGTACATTATATGGAGTGCTAAGTACATCATATGCGGTGTTAAGTACATTATATGGGGTGGTATGTACATTATATAGGGTGCTAAGTACATTATATGCGGTGCTAAGTATACATTATATTGGGTGGTATGCTCATTACATGGGGTGGTTAGTACATTATATGCGGTGCTAAGTACATTATATGCAGTGCTTAGTACATTATATGCGGTGCTAAGAACATTATATGGGGTGGTGAGTACATTATATGCGGTGCTTAGTTCGTTATGTGGTGATTTCGTTATGATAAACATTCTGATGACCAAGATTAAACATTTTTGAGACTCGGGTTATCATTAGCCAAAAAGGACCCAAAAGGAACCCAAACGGACTTAAAGGACACTAGAGCAAATACCCAAAAGAACGTACATAAACACAAAAGGATTCAACATTTCTCCCAGCTCTATCATCGGGGGTGGGGGGGGGTTGGAAGAAAAGACCGGTATTTGGGTCAAAATAAGCATTTTTACACAGAATACAATGGAAAGCGGAAACGCTTTTACACAACAGCGCCCCCCCTCCCCTCGCTTTACAATGCCACTTTCACCAAAGGTGTATATCAATAAAACACATTTTCTGGCCAAGTGGGGTTCTGAAGCGAGGGGGGAAACAATGTCCCACAGGCAAAAACGAAAAAAAGAGGGGAAGGGTGACTATTTTCAAATTTATCTCTAGAGCGATATTCAAAGTAGGTTATAATTGCCATCTTTTTCTTTTTATATCATGGAACATAATATTCATAGTGTGTACCGATCAAATATTTAACCGTTTGGAAGGAAATAAATTTGTCTATTTCTACACCGTGTGTATTTCGCGCCAGAAAGCTACATGAGTGGCTGAAAAGAACGAAATAAAACCTTTTTTCAGTTTCTGGATTGCAGAGATTGCCGATTACATTGATATTATAATAACCTCAGAGTTAGTTTCTCTTTTCCAATTTTGACATGAAAAGGCAACAGAAGCATAATAAACATTAAAAAAAATAAAATAAATATGTGATATAATGCACTTTTGTGCATTCTATACGATATTCGACGTTTTCTGTCATCTGTACCCCTACCTCGTAGCCATAACATCTTTCACCAAATTTATTTAAATAAAATTTCTACTGGGAATCTTATTATAATTTACATTTATTTTTTTATCCTGACCAAACTTAATCTAAATTGGAAGTACAGCGCACGAGAAATAATCGAGTGATTTCAGGGCTAAATTGGGCCTTTATCTTAAGAGCTCCTTTGAACCAACGCATGATTTTGAAATTCTGCAAGCCATAGAAAAATAATAAGTTTTCAAATATTGGCTTTTGGGTTCCTTTCAGGTTCCTTTTGGGGTTTTTTGTCCCTCTAGGTTCTGTTTGTTCTTTTTGGGTAATTCGACGCATCCGAGTCTCAGAAATGTTTAATCTTGGTCATAAGAATGTTTATCATAACTAAATAACCACATAACGAACTAAGCACCGCATATAATGTACACACAACCCCATGTAATGTTCTTAGCACCGCATATAATGTACTAAGCACTGCATATAATATACTTAACACCACCCCATATCATGTACATACCACCCCATATAATGTTCTTAACATCGCATATCATGTACTTATCACTCCATATAACGTACTTAGCACCGCATATAATGTATTTACCACTCCATATTATGTACTTAGCACTCCATATAATGTACTTACCACCCCATATAATGTTCTTAGCACAGTATATAATGTACTTACCACCCCCTATAATGTATTTAACACCACATATAATGTATTTACCACTCCATATAATGTACTTACCACTCCATATAATGTACTTAGCACTCCATATAATGTACTTACTACCGCATGTAATGTACTTACCACCGCATGTAATGTTCTTAGCACCGCATATAATGTATATACCACTCCATATAATGTATTTACCACTCCATATAATGTACTTACCACACCATATAATGTACTTACCACCGCATGTAATGTTCTTAACACCACATATAATGTATTTACCACTCCATATAATGTATTTACCACTGCATATAATGTATTTACCACTCCATATAATGTACTTACCACCGCATGTAATGTTCTTAGCACCTCATATAATGTATTTACCACTCCATATAATGTACTTACCACCGCATGTAATGTACTTAGCACCGCATATAATGTATTTACCACTCCATATAATGTACTTACCACCGCATATAATGTACTTAGCACCGCATATAATGTATTTACCACTCCATATAATGTACTTACCACCGCATGTAATGTACTTACCACCGCATGTAATGTTCTTAGCACCACATATAATGTATTTACCACTCCATATAATGTACTTACCATCGCATGTAATGTACTTAGCACCGCATATAATGTATTTACCACTCCATATTATGTACTTAGCACTCCATATAATGTACTTACCACCGCATATAATGTTCTTAGCACAGCATATAATGTACATACCACACCATATAATGTATTTAACACCACATATAATGTATTTACCACTCCATATAATGTACTTACCACTCCATATAATGTATTTACCACTCCATATAATGTACTTACCACCGCATGTAATGTTCTTCGCACCACATATAATGTACTCAGCACCGTATATAAAGTATTAAGCACTCCATATATTATTCTTACCATTCCATATATTATACTTACCACTCCATATAATGTACTTACCACCGCATATAATGTACTTACCACCGCATATATTGATTTAACCATCCCATATATTGAAATATCTCATTATAAGACAGCGATGGCGTTCCATATTTGTTTAAATTCAGGTATACATGCTTCAATAATGATAAAATAGAGTGATCGGGAAGGCAAACTTGGACTAAGGCATCATCCAATTGGACTTCGATGTTATCTTTCTTCACGAAAGGGCCATTCCAAAAATACTAAAATTTCGAAAAGCTTATTTGCATATAACTTATGCACAATACATCAGATGTTAGCACATTTTTAGTCGTGAAATTCCCAATTTTACCATTTCCAATGAATTATCCAAGAGGAAACTTTAAGTCACCTATCCTGTATTTTTCGTGTCCATGTATGGGCAGCTTCATGTTCAGCTTTGTTGATATTAGACAAGAGGGAAGGGGGCGGCTGCAATTGACATTCCTGTACAAATTTTATTACTTCAATTTGAACCCATTGACTGGCCACTTAAAACGACATAATTTTAAGGACGAACGCATACACAAGTACCTTTTTGTCGATAAGATACGTAAGTGCACGTTGGAAATTTAAATCTCAGATGCAGAAAGAGAATAAGAAAGAATGTTGGAGAAAAATCAATATTGTATCATTATTCGAGTAAACGGAGCAGGATAATTTTGTGTTTCTGACTGGCCATGTACATTAAAGCTGAAAGCCTACATTAAAAACTTTGATGAAATATTAATTTTTTTTGGGGGGGGGGGACAGAGATTGTTAGATATAGACTCTAACAATCTCCGTCTCATGACATAGAAATAAGCTATAGCGACCCTTCACACCTGCTGACGTACATGCATACTAATGAAGGTACGACCTAAAATCCATAATCGATTTCAAAAGCAGGCATTAATATCTATATCTTTGAATTATGAAGAATTGAATATATTTGTTACATACACTTAAAAATCCCCTCCCTCCTGACGTCTATAAAGTCAGTAAGAACGCCAATGTAAAAAGAAGCCCTTTATGCTACAAAGATTTACCTACGTTAAAGCATAAACGAATTACATATGAAAAGACCCCATCTCTTTTCATGCCCCCCCCCCCCCCCCCCCCTGCCCTGCAAAACACATACTTCTTCAATAGCCCCCCCCCCCCCCCCCCCCCATCTAAGTTAGTTTCTACTTGGATATCATACTAGTTTTGAATTCGGCCTTTTCGTCTGAAATAGTAACAAAAAACAATCTGAAATGTGTGCCCATTAATTGTTTTATCTTACCTCTAGAAAATAAATTTACTAGATTCCATGTCTGCCTTCCTGTATACAAGACGAATTCATCACTTCCGGTATAACTGACATTTTGAGAGTGTTCGTTTGCATTGGTTAGAATTACAACGTGTTGTTCACTACATTTTCGAGGTTGAGGAACTCCTCCCGCCTTAAGCTTGTTCTCGGTGAATACAAGTTGGAAATTCAAATATATAGGGTATAAGGTAAATTCTGACAAACAAATGCAGCTAAGAATATACACTTTAAGATTATGTTTTCATTGTTTTGTTGATTCTTAGTACTCTTAGTAATCTCTTCACAGAAATAGAATTCTAAGGATGAACTATTGTTGTCGAATTTATTAATGCAATTAATTTAATTTATTTCCTCAGGATTTTTATTTTTCCATTTTATCCGACGTTCATGTATTACTTATTTTACATGATTGCATTTTGTTTTCATTTTTTATTCAAGAAATACAGATGATAAATATATATTTTCATTAAAATATGCGCGGATCTAAAATAGGGGAAAGGTGGTAAGGGTCTTTTTCTAATGCTCATTTATCAATCGACGAATCCAGATTTTTTTTTCTACGGGTTCCTAGCCATTTGAGGAGGGGTTGTTCTAGCTATTGTGTTTGAAAAAAAAAAATAAAAAGAAGAAAATCAGCATTTTGTACAAATTAAAGCTGAGGGGTTATTGATTCCTCTTCTCTTGATACGCGCATTACTATGAGCAGGACCCCTTGTGTATAAATATATCTGGGTAGCAAACAAGATTTGATAATTTTAAAAGCCAAAAGAAAAAAAAAAACTGGTGTTCCACAATGTGGTCCTTGATTATTATTTTCAAAAGCAATATATGGCTGCGATGACGAGTCAGCTAACATTTGTATGCCAATTTTATAGTTTTTTTCAACATGTTTAGTTTCATCGATACTGGGAAATGTCCTTGTTACTGGACATGTTTAATATATGATATAGAGGATGCAGGTATCAAACGCCAACCGAAATAAACCAAAAAAGAAATTCAATAAGTATTTTCATCAAAAATTCATTTTTTCTTCAAAAGAATATGACAGCAAAAAAGAGATCGGGACCTGATTTTTACCAAATGTGTATCTGTTTATGGTTGTAAGATTCCCAGAGGAGGGGGCTACCTGACCCTTTCACCCCTCGTAAACTGCATTTGGTACTCTTCCACCATTCAAACATCTGTAAAGGATGTGGTCACAAGAATGAGTTATTTGAATGACAAATATCAGTACCTGCAATCTGGGGCATGGTACATAGTGTTATGAAGAAGGCCGCCGCAAATGAGACTCTGAAAATATTTTCCTCTGATCTTGTAAATAAAGGAGCTGTTAAGATAAGGGCCATATTTAGCCCTGAATCTCTTGACTTATTTCTTCCGCATGGCGAATCGTATACAGAAAATTATTGATCATTATTGAAATATAATGTATTTGCAGACCTTTTACATGTTTTACATTCTGTTAACGAACTCTTAAGATTGTAAAATTAAGGTCGAAAGAGGTAGGGGTGCTTGGATAGAAAATCCGATAATATCGACAAAAATAAGTAGAAATTTTATAATATTTTACCTAAAATGGATAAATATAAGCTAAAATACATCAAATATGTCTACATTTTGTATCAAAAATAGATTTCGAACATTCTACCTCCTTTAATCGGTAAATTATGAAATCCGGAACTTAAAATACGGTCTTATTCTTTACTCAATGGCTCCAATGTAAGCCTTTTAGCGCGAAATACATATTGGCGGAGAAATGAACATCACTCTTGCTTATTTCGTTCCTAATTCTTGTATATTTCATTCAATCATATTTAGTATACAATTTTTGATATATTCAAGAGGAAAAATGGTCAAATGTGCCGTATTTTATGGTAAAAAAGTCGATTCTTAAAGAATGCACCCCCTTTCCATTTTTTGTTTTTCGTCTCTGGGGTAGTGTTCCCCCTGGAGATACAGAACCCCACTTTGCCCAAAAAATATCATGGATACACATCTCCAGTAAAAGTGGCTTTCTGTATATCCGGGGGGAACAATGTTCAATAAAACTTTTCCGTTTTCTATTGATTTCTATGAGAAAAAGATAAGTTTTGACCAAAATATTAGCAATATTATGCAAAACAGATAAAAAATAACTTCATATTCTGATTGGATGCCGTATAGGTATTCTTTTTACCAAAAAAATATCTTGAATTTCAATTTTCAAAATTCCACTTTTCAGGGCTGATTTTACGCCTTATCTTAACAGCTCCTTAGTAAACTGATGTTCGACTTGCCCATCCTATCTAAGAGGAAATGAATCTTATTGGCACTTCCTTGAAACTGAAAATTTCATGGAAGGCTGTAAAGCTATTCTAAATATATATTGACCGACGGCAAAATGAAGATATAGAAAATAGAGAGAGAGAGAGAGAGAGAGAGAGAGAGAGAGAGAGATCCTATATGTTACACACACATATGTATATATATATAGATTTGACAAAGAAGTAGGATTACATCTACATGTACATATGGGTGCCTTATTTCTATCATCTGATAACTTTTAGTTCTATGCAGGAAAATTACAAGTGAATGATGAATAAGATCATACGAAATATCAAATTAATGTATTATAGATAAACTAAAAAAAAAACAAACAAAAAAACATAATACCAATAATACCAAAAACTCTAGAATTATGAAGTCAGTATTCTTTACATGTGTAATGATACTATGGTTTTTTCTTACCATAATACATAAAAAAGTCCAGATGGCAGTTCAATTGAAATATATATATTATTGCTTCTAAACGAACACTCTCAGCGATAAACTAATACCGGAAGTAGCATAGCAAGTGTCAGATTGATAATGCATCAGGATTAATTTTTCTTATCAGGTGAGATACGATGTTATTTTTTTCTTCAGTCTGTCCGTCCTGAATATAATTTTCAATTTACCATTATGCTGTATATACATACAGTCTTCATTCATACGGCATATCAAAGGACAAGTACGAATTCACATAGGCGGATCCAGCACTGTTTGAAAAATTGAAAGGAAAGCTGAATCTTTTTTAATTGGACAAAATTTAGTCACCGAGCAAGGAAACTGGATGTACAACCCAATCCCTCCCCAAAGACAAAAACCTTATTGAAACTACTGTCAATAGTATTGACTTTATTCAAGAGCAAATGTACCCCCCCCCCCCCCAATCTTTCCGTACTTGTATCCGCGTATCCGCCCAAGATGTGCTCTGCAAGCTTTATTTTTTAAATTTTTATTCAAAGTCATTTTTTTGCCTATTTCTCAAAACAATTATTGATTATTTCATCAGATAACTTCATTTCTCATTTCAGGTATTACATGCATTTACTCCCACACTTCTCATCACTGAATGTCACGGTGGACGAGTTTGAAGCTCGTCTTATATGGCACAATATCAAAAAAGTGCATATTTTTGTCCTTTTGAGCCTGTTTCATATATAAATGAAAAAATACAGAAATAAGTACTGGTAATGCTTTGCCTCATCCTATTTTACCTCTATCCATGATGAAAAAGTATGAAATTCGACACAAATATGTAATTATGAGAGGTTGATATGTCCATCATCTGTCAAAATCGGATGTCCTGACTATGGGTACTTTAGTTTTACATTCGTGTAACTTTTATTTTATTGGAATTTAAACTTGATTTTTTTCATGGGATTTGTTTATTATATGAAAGAGATTCTGTAAACATCCTATATATCCTATGTATATTTAGGATGAGCAATTTTTTGTGATTGATATCACTGTCACTGATTATTTTGTCAGTTGTGTTACCTTTGCATAAAGGAGAGAAATCACACAAATAATTCAAATATATTAATTAGGTTCACATGTTAAAATGTTTTATAAAGATTTATCAATTTATATATTAAATGAATTTTAATATTCCGCCAGCTTCAACTTAGATGTTTAAAAGACCTTGGTTAGCACTGAAAGGTTACCTTTTTCACATGTCCATTATGTTACCATTATTGTATGATAAATGGAGGCATTTTCTGTCTTTTCCTTTTGCTTTTAAAATGAAATTGTTGAACCTTGTTTAAGAGGGCAAGAATTTTGAACAGTTTTGCTTCTCAGATTCTACAATGTGTCTATTTGTACGAAAAATTCAGTTGTGTTACCGTCACTTGTGTTACTTTTTTAAAAGTAACACAACTGAAATAATTAGTAACATAACTGACACTTAATTGGAAACACAATTGACATTTGACTATCTAAATTGAAACCATCATCATTTTATTGATCTTTTGCTCATATTATTTCTTACACATCTTTTAATGTTTCAATTTTCGCTGTGAGAAGAAAATGAATGAGGTTCAATTAAGTGTTTCTTCACTTGATAACACAACTGACATTTTATGGTAACACAATGTACATTTCATGTTTTATATGGTAACATAAGTTTAATTAAGTGATTGTGCATCAACTTGACAATATTTTTGTGTGATTTGTTTAAAAGAGTGCCTATTGGAGAAGCATAATTCTTTAATTGACTAAAAGTGAACAATTATCATATCATTTCATAAAATGATAACACAACTGACATTAAGTGGTAACACAAATGACATCACTTTATGCCAACTTCTGAATCTAGTGTGGTAGAAAGGTTTCATTTTGTTAACAGTATGCTCAAGGGACATAACACTTCAGCATAGGGTCCCTTTCAAACCCATAAAGAAACCTACAAGTAAGACTGTACAAAACACAGATTCCTGGATGAACATTGTGGGCAATAACAAAGAGTTCATCGTAACATAATGGACATTTGATGAAGTCAAAACAGATAACTTATTTTCTGTAATATAAAGAAGTGACAAGATTGAATGGTATACAACTGATCTTCTCAAAAGTGTCTTGTTCTTCTCACAATTTGTGCTTTTCATTTTCAATTTATTGATCGATTATCACTAGTTAATGATTGGTAACACAACTGACATGATATGATGATTCACAATATTTTTTAATGCAGACTATGTTAACCTTATAGTATAACATAAGAAATAAATGAAGAGAAGTTAGCTTCCAAAATTTGTAAATACACTATTTTCTTTGTTTTTCTGATAAAATCAATCACATTGATACTAGTCAATATCCATTTCAGCTCAATATCATATGCACCAATATCAACAAATGCTCACATAATGAACAGTAAAGTAAAATGGAGTCTATATCATTTGTACACTCTAATAACGTTTATGAACCTAGCTTTTCGGTATCACAGAATATTCTTTTTCATTATTTGCTGATTTACATGCATAAGTTCAATGATAGAGACTTGAAACAATCGCTTTTTGATGGAATATCTGAAACAAACATAAAGCTATATGACAAAGCAGGCTAATTCCATCAATGTATTACTCAAAACATCTATAAGTAAAAAAAATCAGAAAATGAGTGTTAAGCTGGGCTCAATAACAAAAAAAAAATTAATAAAAAAAAAACCCAGAATTTTAATTAGAATTACAAATACAATATCATGATTGATATGGATCTATAAGACTGCTTATTTTGAAATAATTCAAGCGTGCATTGTCTGTGTTACATGTTTTTGGTACACTTAAATGTTCATGAATTTTGTTTCCAAAAATTAGAGCAGTCTTATTAACAATCTTATTGCCTAATTATTCTTTAATATTCTTATCTATTTTGAAGAAAATCTGAAAATAGAAGTAATTCTGATTACATAAAGTGATATTTAGATTGTAAAAAAATATTTTTTTTAGTTGAAAATTGCTAACGTTTTCTTCAGCTTCTTATCACCTTATGGTACTATTTTCCTATTACTTTTGTCTCTGTTCTGTTGAGATGATGAGTACATTCTTAATTTCTTCCATTTTGTATAATCTAGACATCATTTTATGGGGATAATCTAAGATAATATCAACTGAAGTTGTGAACAGTTTGATGCATATCATCATAAAATGTCATTTGTGTTACAGTCTGTCAATTGTGTTACCATGAATCATCACTACTATACTAAAAATGCTGATCAAGAGTTCGAAACAGATTAAATAGTTTTAGAATAATGTCAGATTAAAATGACTAGCATTTAATTTCCCTTTCATCTTAAAATAAACTCCATTTTGCTTATATAAATCTGTATGTGTCATTTGTGTTACCATTTTGTCCATCGTGTTACTGCTTAGTCATTTGTGTTACCTTTAATATTTTTGAGGGGAAATTAATGAAGTAGTGCATATATCCTTTTAAGATTGCGTTTAGTAATTTTGTTTTCTCGCAAATAATTAAGTACATGAAAGAAGTTAGGAATTTCATATTTATATTATCTTAAATGATGATTTCCAATTATCCAAAAACTAACTTTTCGTAAACTATGCTATATGTTACCATTTATCTTGAGAAAACGGCATCATATCATAAATTTTCCTCAAGAGGCTGTTAAAATATATACATTTTAGAGAAAAAAAACATAGAATAAATTCTAAAAATAATTATTGTAGTTTTAATGACATTTTTTTTGTTTGGTAACACAATGGACATTTCAAATCAATGCCAAGTATGTAATGACCTCCATCTCAATATCAAAACAAGTTTAAGCTCTCATATTCTAGAATTTGTCCCTTTGGATGTTTACAAATTGAGATTAGAAAGAAAATTGATTGAAATCAAACATCAGATCCTCAGATTTATGGTTTGCAAAATATGCACTTTTTTATATTGTGCCATATACCGGTGTTATAGAGTGAGCCTTCCCCCATAGCCAGACTTCCCCCCGGCGGTCCCACTCTAGAGTGAGCCTTCCCCCCGGCGGTCCTACTCTAGAGTGAGACTTCAGGGAAAGTCTCACTCTAGAGCGAGACCACCCCCTGGGGAAGTCTCACTCTACAACTAGTTATAGAGTGAGACTTCCCCCATAGTGAGACTCCCCCCCCCCCTCCTCTCCATGCGATTGGAATTCAACCCGTCGTTGTGCTTGAGTTCTGTCAATGTTGCTTTGTATAGTTAGCTGTGCATACTAGGGGTGTCACGATAGTGGAAACACGTTATTGCGATATATTGCGATAGTTTTTCACTGTATTGCGATATATTGTGATATATTGCTTTCTTTATATTTTCAGTAAAATTCAGGCATACACCTTCTGGACTTCTAATTGCTATAACACTAGAATTGGATGACAAATAAAGAGTTTAATTAGAAGAAGAAATTGCGATAAATTGCGATACGCATTTCGTATCGCGATAGGATATAAATCATTTGTGTATTGCGATATATCGATATATTGTGACACCCCTAGCGCATGCCTAACTGTAACCAGAACAACCTTCATATATCTGACCATGAGGACAATGGAAACAAAAGTTTTTTACTCGTATTATAGCAGTTATTCTCATGCGAATTATACATGGATTTATTTAGATATTCCTCGTTATAAGTACATTGTAGAAATATGTCTTCGTACGACAGATGTAATTATAAACTTGATCTACATGTGTTTGCATACAAGGTGTCGCTTCGCCTGAGGGACACGGTACGTTCGCTTGACATGTGCAATACGAACTTCGTAAACTCAAACGTCAAAAATTGGAATACCCTTAAAACACGAAGTGTAAACGTGGTGCCAATCGAAATTTAATAACATAAATTTAATTCGATAACTTGAACGACTCGTCCCTTGCGATTCGAGTATTCGACGTTTGACTGTATTACATAACGATAGTGTACGGTCGCTTTTATAATGATGAAGAGACCGTATACTATCGTTGTTAGATATTGCACCTGTCAGGCGAAGCTACCGTTTTAGTAGAGTGATGTAGGCATGCACTGCAAACGGAAGGGGAGGGGACTTAGATTACAGGCGTGCGGCTGGAATGGGGTATACTTTTAAGGCTTTTTGATTTTTAATTGGTATCATTTACACTTCAAATATATATCACGGCCTCACCCCCACAAATTTTACAAACCCACTATGGACCCTATAAATACGTCAGAAACAGACCTTATAACTAATAGTATATTGTGGATCGGCGTAGACATGTTGTAGGAACGACAACGTATGTCATCACATCGACATAGTATATTGTGGCTACGGCGTAGCTAGGTTGTGGGAACGTCAACGTATGACATGACCACGACGTAGTATGTTGTGGATTTGACCGAGCTTTGATACGGGAATGACGACGAATACCATGACCACGACGTAGTATATTGTGGCTACGATGTAGCTATGTTGTGATAACGACAACGTATGCAATGACCACAAAGTAGTATATTGTGGCTACGGCGTAGCTATGTTGTGGGAACGACCAAGTATGCCATGACTACGACGTAGTATATTGTGGCAACGGCGTATCCATGTTGTGGGAACGACAACGTATGCCATGACCACGACGTAGTATATTGTGCCTATGGCGTAGTTATGTTGTGGGAACGACTAAGTATGTCATGGCCACGACGTTGTTTATTGTGGCTTTAATTTGGGAACGACAACGTATGCCATGGCCACGACGTAGTACGTTGTGACTTTGATGTGGGAACGACAACGTATGACATGACCACGACGTAGTATGTTGTGGCTTTGATGTGGGAACGACAACGTATGCTATGACCATGACGTAGTATGTTGTGGCTTTGACGTAGTTTTGATATGAGAATAACAAGGTATGACATGACCACGACGTAGTACAGGTATATTGTGGGAACGGCGTAGCCATGTTCTGGGAACGACCAAGTATGCCATGACCACGATGTAGTATGTTGTGGCTTTGATGTGGGAACGACAACGTATGCCATGACCAAGACGTAGAATGTTGTTGTTTTGATGTAGGAACGACAACGTATGCCATGACCACGACGAAGTATGTTGTGGCTTTGACGTAGCTTTGATATGGGAATTGCAACATATGCCATGGCCATGACGTACGCTGTGGCTTTGATGTGGGAATGGCAACATATGCCATAACTACGACGTAGTACGTTATGACCACGACGTAGCTATGTTGTGAGAATGAAAAAGTACTATATTATGTCATTGCCAAGACGTAGTTTATTGTGACCACGACGTAGCTATGTTGTGGGAACAACAATGCATGCAATGGCCACGACATAGTGTATTGGGGCTACGACGTTGCTGTGTTGGCGGAACGACAAAGTGTATTATGACCTTGACGTAGATATTTTGGCCTTGTTGTAGTTATGTACACCCGTAGTTGCCAAGGCGTTGTATGTCGAGGCCACGAAGGATAATGATTGTGGCTTGCTCATGTTTTTGAATGTTTGAAACATCAGACAGTGTGGGAATGTCACAGTTTGCATGATATATGGCATGCAAAGCTCAATTGAAAGTTTCTACCCTGTTATCATCGTTTCAATAACAAATCAGATGCCTTGCATATTCAAACAGAGAAAAATTTATTCAAGCTTTAACAGAAAGGGCAATTAACTCTGAACACGAAGAACAACAACTTCTACAATATGTCCATAACAAATTTCATTTGTAATTCATCATTGGTAATGAACAGAACAAGATAACGCAATGAACATCTGAAAGTTAACTAAATCATTGCAATAATAATTAAACATTCTGACAACTCCATCATATAATAAAATGGAATATAATAAAATGTATCGCTTGTGTGCTGTCGCTCTTGTTCAGAAGTTACAAATTTTGTGAAAGACAATTTAAAGCAGGTTATTTGATAACTTCTATTTAAATAACAAGATGTGTTTGTTAGTGGGTGTGAAACACTATGCTCTCTTATAATGTCCGAAAAAAGCTATTTTAGAATATATGCCGCGTTCAAGGTCAAACGGTTAATTACCTTGGTGTCATTTGAAAGGGTTTTATTATTGGGTTATATTCATGCTAAATATCAAGTATCTATCTCTCACCGTTGAAAAATTATGGCGAATGTTAACGTTTACAACAGACAGACAAACAGACGGACAAACAAACAAACAAACAAACAGACAGCTTCGCACTTCCTAAAATTAAACGTGATTCATGTCCGTTTTCTTGCAAATTAAAACGTTTACTTTAATCCATAAATAAAATCATTGGGGTGAGGAACCACACATGGACAGTACTGTTTAACAAGCAACGATGCCAATGCAGAAAATGACACCTTTTTTCCAAACAAGAGGCCCGATTGGGCCTATCATCGCTCACCTGAGAACCATCAGCAAACATATTGCCTCAAAAAAAAAAACTTGGTAGAGGATATGAGTACATTGTACATGTATATTTCCTGTAAAGTTTCCCTAAAATCAGTGCAGTGATTGCAGAGGAGAAGTTGAAAATGTGTGTGCTAATGACGGATCGGCACGAAAAACACAATCTTGGTAGAGGACGTTGAGGACTTGCTTCCTGTCAAGTTTCGTAAGAATCCATTCAGTGGTTGCGGAGAGGAAGTCGAAAAAATATTTCAACCAATCAGAGGCCAGGGCGGCCATCTTGGAACACGGATTGGCACGAAAACACTAAACTTGGTAGAGGACGTTGTGGACTTGCTTTCTGTCAAGTTTTGCTCAAATCCATCCAGCGGTTGCGGAGAAGAAGTATTAAAATGTGTCAGCCATTCAAATGCCAGGGCGGCACTCTTGGATGATGGTTCGGCACAAAAACACAAAATTGGTAGAGGACGTTAAGATCTTGATACCTGTCAAGGTTCGTCAAAATGCGTTAAGCGGTTTCAGAGAAACAGTCAAAAATATGAAAGTTTACGCCAGGCGGACGACGAACGGACTGACGAAGCGCTATGACAATAGCTCAAAACAACCCTAACACCCCCCCATAAAAAACAAGAGGCCCAAATCGGCCTAATATATAGCGCACATGGATGGTGCGTGATGACAATAGCTCACTGGAGCCTTCTGCTCTTGTGCGCTAAAACTAGACAAAATAACGAAAAAGAAAAAAGCATGTACTACTTGTACAAGGTAACTTATAAAAGAAATAAAAAAGCTAGAACTGTCCTAAAGGTACAAATACACCTCCCTCCCCGCCCCGCCAAGCCCCCGCGGCAACAAAGTGCAAACCGCACGTTTGACCTATTGACCCTAAAAAGGATCTACCTAAGTGATGGACATCATATGTGTACTAGTATTTAATTTCAACATCAAAATCTTCGATATTTTTCAAGATTTTGTAAATATGTTTTTTTGCAGTTGATAATCGGTGTAAATTCTCCACAAGTAACTACAAAACATAGACTTGTAAAAATGTACGCAATTACATGAACTCTCGACATAATGAATTCGCTATATAAAATTTGTTTTAGGCGCGATACATTCATTTTTGCGTTAGATGGCTTTTTGTGCGATAAACTCATTATACTGACGTACTTCCTATGTTGGATTTGAATAATATTTCACACAATTGTTGTCCATGACCCAAGGGTGTGTCATGACATTGACTTAAGGTCATATCACAAAGGTCAAGGTCACAGAGCAGAAAATCCGATACTCGTAGAATAAATTCCGCGAACAGTGCCGTATTTAAAGTTTTAATTCGTTTCAAGTCCGAGTTGAATTCGTTTCAAGTCCCAGTTGAACAGTTATAAATAACCCAGACAAAATCTGTGACACACAGATGAACATACGGACAGCTAGACGACTATGGGAGACATGATCGCCAGTAATATTGATATGAAGTAACTCCTAACTGCTTGCTGGAGCTATTATTTAAGTATAGATCACCGGAAAAGAGACGAGTTAACACTGCAGTAGGATCACTAAGTGGGGAGAAGACTGACTCTAGAGAGGGGGTGAACAGGGGGTAGGTCTCTCCCCCTCCCGCCCATTACCCCCCCCCCCCCCCTCTCCCGCACCCTTGTCTCCCTCCTCCCTATTTGGAACGGCACGCGCTGCGCTGGCTCAAAATTTTCCTCTTTTTTTTTTCTCTCCCTTTTTCCACTTTTTTTCTCCACTTTCCCTCCTCCCGCCCCCTCTTCCCCCTTCCCCATCCCCACTTCTCCGTCCTCCCGTCCCCTCACCTGCCCCTCCCTCTCCTCATCTCCCACCTCCCTCTTACCCTGTCCGCCTCCTCTCTAGAGTGAGCGGCCCCCTCCCCGGTGTGCGGGGAGGCGCCTAGAGTGAGCGGCCCCCTCCCCGGTGTGCGGGGAGGCTCTCTCTAAAAAGGGACTGCTGGGGAAGTCTCACTCAAAATTGGGAAGGGGGGGGGAAGGCTCGCTCTAGAGTGGGACCGCCGGGGGGAAGTCTGGCTATGGGGGAAGGCTCACACTATAACACCGGCGCTGTAGCGATGTACCTGGATTTTAGGTCGTACCTTCATTAGTATGCATACGTCAGCAGGTGTGAAGGGTCGCTATAGCTTATTTCTATGTCATGGGACGGAGATTGTTAGAGTCTATATCTAACAATCTCCGTCCCAAAAAATTTTTACTATTTCATCAAAGTTTTTAATGTAGGCTTTCAGCTTTAAGCTGTGATCCACACGTTACTGCTATTTGTGTAGGTCTACATTACAACGTAAATACAAGTAGAGAACTTTTAGATATATTTGAAAACCAAACATGGATATTGTAGAATAATGCGCACCAGGTAGCAGCGAGTTGCCGATTTTATGGGCAAGATTGGGACTATGGCTCAGGGCGCGTGGCCTTCCCAATCACTGTATGATATATCTTGCTACTCTTTTATCCTCCAACAGCTTAACAGCCCCCCCCCCCCCCATTTCTGTCCATCCCTCCGAACCTTTTCCTTTACTTTGTACCATTTTAATATTTTAAATAAAGTTTCCTTTATCATCTTTACATCATTTTACAAATGGGACTAATATCCAAAATAAATTAATAAATAATCCAACATTTGTCGTAATTCGACGTGTATTTACGACTGTTTACATTATACACTGACCTCTCTACGAATGAATGATCCGAAACCGGGTGCCAAGTTTGATTTATAGCTATACAGAGACATTTCTGAATGAAAGTGCCTTATTGATTATCATCAGTCCATTCTTTATATCATAAACTTACCATATAATCATGAAATAATTTTCGTTCATGCTATTTAAATATGTCTTATTAACATTTTACATGTAAGGATTCAACGTTGTGAGCGTTGTGTTTACTATGTAACAGCCCAGATGTGGATTTTATTCCCAACTGACCTTTGACACGGCATGACGTCAAAGTGTGCAATAGGACTATTGAATCAATCAAATCTGTTACACAAGATGTATAGCGACTTTGTTTACCATAGATACAGAAATAAAACAGAGAAAATTATCATTAAATAGGGAAAATGTTATGAAACATGCATATATGGAAGAAGTCAACATCTTAAAAATAAATTCAGAGCATATTTCATAGCGGATGTGGCGAAGTTATTTCGACGTACGAAAATAAGCACACAAAGCCAAACTAGCCTTTTTTTTAAATCATTAAAAATCTTAAAGTTGATATTTTGACAAAATTCTTTCACAGTTTCATTTGTAACGATAAATCTAAAAAGAAAAAGAGAAAAACAAACTGAAAAAGGGGAAAATATTTATATTGGGGTCCCGCCGGGGTTTGAAGTCACTCCCCATGGGTCCATTGGGCAAGGAAAACATACATTATACCTATGTGGATATCTTGACAAAATTTTTTCACTTGTAGGGAACCATGAGTACTTCATACCTAACAAATTTCATGACAATCTGAAGAGTAATTATAGTAAAGAAGCAGAAAATGTATGAAAATCAACACCCCCCCCCCCTTCCTTTTTACATAAGAAAAAAATCTTAAAAAATAAAAGAATTAAAAATCAAGCATAGAATACATAAAAGAGCATAAAGTAAGTTAAATATGATAAATATGCAGTAAATGAGAGTGTAAAATCATACAATTATTGAGTTATTTGAAGAAATAGTGCAAAAATGTGCATTTCTGACTAAGTCCGAAAAGACGTCAAGAACGCGTCAAAAATTTGACTTCGAAGTGGAACCAAAAATAACAACATTTCTTCAGACATCTCTCTAGATCTTCCTGATGCTTTCGGTTTGTCGATACATGCTTCTGTTCTGAAGAGAAGTTTGTCAAAGGTGGGTACCCCCGTGACCTACTTTTGGCTGTGGTGGCGCCACCTGTTGACGGATCCGGACGAAAAACAACAACGCTTGTAGGGGACCATGAGTACTTCATACCTACCAAGTTTCATCAAAATCCCTTCAGCCATTCTGGAGAAGAAGTTTTAAATGTGATAATTTTGCGACGACGACGGACGCCGGACGACGGACGCCAGACGCAACACTATGACAATAGCTCACTTGAGCCTTTGGCATGAAAAACTAGTCGTTAGTGTGATTTAGATAATTCTAGTCATAAGCTACTGAAATAATCAAAAAAAGAAAAAGAAAAAAGAAATAAGGAGCTGTAAGAATAAGACGTAAAATCTGCCCTGAATAATTCAACATGAGACTTATTAGAAAAGCAATTTTTATCTGTTGCATTCATTCAAACTTAAATCAATATATGGTGCCCTGTTCACACGAGTGCGCATTGAATCTAATTCGCATTAGATTTGATGCGCTTTATTCTAATGCGAAATAGATTTGCATTGCGTTCACACGACACATTCTAATGCGCATTAGATTTTGGTACATTTGCACTGAGAGCCGTATACTTTAGATAGTAAAAGAAAAGAAAAAAAATCTGGACCCATCTCATCAACTTTACACAGACGTAGATCATAAACGAGGGAGTCTGAAATCCCTCTTATTTCCTCTCTAGTGACCTTGAAATCCATTTAAAAAATTCAAATCTTTCTTCTTTACTACATGATTATTTCGATCATACCTATTTTGTTTTTTTGATACACTGAAAAGTGTTAGAAAATCGCGGCAGTTTTGTGTTACTTTTCCTTCTTGCGTTACTACAATAATGTACCATTCTTGCACGTGAAAATGGGCGCACTGCTACCATGACGTCACATATGGAGGAATAATGACGTCAAGTATACTACAGAGTTACGTAACGTTGTGTCGTCATTAGTGATAAAGATGGCGGATTAGTTGCTGCTGAATTTCTGATTTTTAGACGAACAATTCGGCAAGTTTCACTTAATTTTATTACGCCATAAAATAGAAGAATTCTATCCATTGCGACTTTGTCAAGGTATGTTCTCCTGCTCTGTCGTTTAAGGGAATCGAGTCACTTTTACCCGTATCCTCGGTCCTGTTACCATACTTTTTCAGCTCCAAGTATGTATATCTTTTGCTCGTGCATTTTCCCATACTTATGTATACGCGTTACCATAAATGCGAGCTTCGCTCGCAAAGGCCCTTCGGGCCTTTGCAGCGAGCTCCGCTCGCTATAATGTCAGTCTACGCAAGTAAAGAGACGCAGTACTTAGAGTGTTCATTGTGAATGAAATCAAGTATTTTTACCCCTTAAGTCCAAGGGTGATTAAAAGTGCCCAGTTATGATGGAAATGTACTGTTGAATTCTAGTAAATCATATACGCATGCGCCAGATTTAATGCGAATTAGATTCGCTTTGCGTTCACACGGCAAAATCTAATGCGCATTAAATCTAATGCGAATTAAACTAATGCGCAATAGATTCTCCGTGTGAACGCAGCTAAAATCTAATGCGCATTAAATTCGATTAAATGCGCATTAAACCCGTCATGTAAACAGGGCATGAGTACTGATTCTAGAAAAGTTGTCAAAATTATTATATTTTTTTTTTCTAGAATTTGGATTGCTACGCTCGCCGATATTATAGATACCTTATATATTAGGATCGAAATGAGACTTGTATCTTCAATTTTGAATCATTATTCGACTTAAAGTACCCAGGGGCGGATACAGGATTGAAGTTCAGAGGGGGCGTGGAATATATCAATTGACCCAAGAGGGACCCAGGGTGAAGTGCTAGTGGGTCCCGGGTTCCTAACCCATATACCCCCCCTCCCCCCCTTTAAGATGAACGACCATTTTGTTTGACGAAGACAGAAATCTTGAAGAATCTGGCTAGCGAAGCAAATTTTTTAAATCCTTTTTTTGGGGGGGTGGGGGGGGGGTTACACATCAAAGCCAATCCCCTTTGCTGTTCACGCTGTTAGTTATGGTACATTGACTTAAATGGTATACTTATAAATGGTATACTTATAAACGGTATACTTATAAATGGTATACTTATAAATGGTATACTTATAAATGGTATACTTATAAATGGTATACTTATAAATGGTATACTTATAAGAAACATTCCGTTCAAAAATGAAGTTGAAGTGTGGAAGGGGATACAATATTTAATCGACTACTGAGTACAAAATGGATATCATACTTATATGGCTTCGGGTTTTTATTGCAAATAAATAAAGTTAGATGGCGAGCGGCCGCTAGCCAGCAAAAATTTGCTAAAATTTGACTTCAAAGGACCAGAAATTAAGCATACACATAATAGTTTGAGCCACAAAATACCTACGCCCCCCACGCCCCACTCTAAATCCGCCAATGGTACCTCAAATGACGATTCATTATCTGAAATGTGCTGCTCCCTTGTAACAGAGGTCGTTTTTCTTCACAAAGATGTAATTATACCGCCCGCAAACGAAGTTTGGGGGGTATATAGGAAACACCCTGTCTGTCTGTCCGTCTGTCTGTCTGTCCGTCTGTCCATCCGTCAGGTTAAGAAGTTCTCAAAGCAGATAACTCTTTAAGTATAAGTTATAGGACTTTCAAATTTCATGCATTCACCATAATAAGTAGTATATTTTAATACCAAGACATTTGACCTAGTGACCTTGACCTTGAACTTTGACCTTACAGTTATATTTTGATTAAGAAGTTCTTAAAGCATATATTTTTTTTCACATATGAATGATCTTTATTAGGGTTTTCATATTTCATACATACATTCACAATAATAAGTACTATATTTTGATACCAAGACATTTGACCTAGTGACCTTGACTTCGAACTTTGACCTTGTAGTAATATTTTGGTTAAAAAGTTCTTCAAGCGAATATCTCTTCAAGTATAAGTGATAACTAAAGGCTTTAATATTTCATACACGCATTCATCATAGCAAGTATTACTCCATGACATTTGGGCTTGTGGCCTTGACCTTGACCTTTAACCTACTTTTAAACTATAAGTAATAGGGCATTGATATTTCACATATATATTCCTCATGACTAGAGCTTTCATTTAATACAATGACTTTTTACCTTGTGACCTTGACCTTTGACCTACTTTTGACCTTTGACCTACTTTTAAACTATAAGGGGTAGGGCTTTGATATTTCATATATATATTCCTCATGATGAGAGCTTTCGTTTGACATCATGACTTTTGACCTAGTGACCTTGATCTTGACCTTTGATCTACTTTTTAATAATAAGTGATAGGGCTTTGATATTTCAGAAATAGATTCCTCATGATAAGAGCTTTCATTTAATACCATGACTTTTGACCTAGTGACCTTGACCTTTGACCTTCTTTTTAACTGTAAGGGATATGGCTTTGATGTTTAACATATAGATTCCTATGTCATAAATGAATCCGTTTAGAGAAGAACGTCCCGCGGGGGTATAATTCGTCACTTTAGGGCAGTTCTAGTTTAGTGTTGTACCCTTATACACAAACATATCCTGTGAAGTGAAGAAGTTCCAAAGCTTCGGTCCCTGGACCCCAAAAGAATTTTCACCACTATACACAACTTTTTTCAAAATGACATCATAGATGACGGGCGCGACCATTGAAAATCACGTGATCACGCCGCAATTATGACCGTGAATATATTCATGGCTGTTAAGGAAGCGCATAGCAAATACGCGTATAGAAAGGGCTGAAGGGAGGGAGAGGGGAGGGTGTGGACAGGTTTGAGGATATAGCAATGACAGAGAGAGTATTTACAAGTGTAAAATATTTAATCTTAACATTTCCTAGATGACAAGAGAGTATGAAAAGGCAGGGGAAGGGTGGGGGGAGTTGAGTCGACATAGATCTAGTCAAAGAACTGATTTGCGTGTCGCGTAACATCATGACATATTTATATATATAAAACATTATCATCTAGTAACCTCCCGTACAATAATATTTGTAATTTGATTAAAGAGATTTCGTCTTTTCATAAAAAAGTCAAAAACCGACTCACATGTTTCGCTGAAACATCGGGAAAATTTAATAAAAAAATGTTTAATTTCGGCGAAATCTAGTGCTTGTTAGGCAGTTTCTATTTTATGTAAGTTCTCATCAACCATGCAAAAATGAAATAATTTTAAATCAAAAGAAGAACAGGAAAAAAAAAAGAAGGAGAGGGATTGAAAGGGATCAGGAAGTTGGGCGCTAAGGGGAAACATATATGACCACCAATATATCTCTTTTTAAATCATAATTCCACTCCTAGACTAAATAAATTTAGACAAGATAATGTATTCCTGAAGTTTCATGAATTATCGGTTACGCTCGCCGGTATATTTGGCATAGATAGTCTAAACATATGGCAACGGTCCGCCTGTTCTGACAGACAAAATTAAGTACGGACCTATGTTTTCCTTTTGATTGCCGGAGCGAAATGACAATGCTAGCGAAGCTGTTCGAATATGTAATAGATAAATCCCCAGTCTTTACGAATTAAATAAGTAAATAATATATAAATAAAAGGATTTTCCAGAAATCAGCAGTTTTTGAATAAAAATTGTGATTTTCCACCTAAAAAAAGAAGATTATCAAAGAAAACTCGTCTAACTCACTAAACTTGATCACTTTTATGCCATCCAATTATATGAAACCTCTCCAGCTTTGATTGAATTGAAGATATAGATTTAAAACAATTTTCACAGAAATAAGTGAATTTTGCACATAAATGAGTTTTTTTTTGCACCAAAATACCAATTGAATTAACATAGGATATTTCAAATGCATATGACTTACAAGAACAAGCTATGATATACCCAGAAACTCTTTTGAATATAAATAATAACGTCTGATTTCATACTAATAAGTTTTTTCCAGAAATTAGCGATTTTAAAATGAAAATCGAGATTTTCCACCCAAAATAGCAAGATAATCAAAGAAATCTCTTCAAACTCATTAAAATTGATCACATTTATGCCATCCAATTATATGAAACCTTTCCAGTGATGATTAAATAAGAAATATAAATTTTGAAATATTAACAGAAATAAGTGAATTTTTCACATAGATAAGGTTTTTTGCCCCAAAATAAGATATAAATTAAATTTCAGTTATCAAATAACATTTCTATCCATTTATTATAAGAAACAGCATAATATCAAAGCTAAAACATATCAATTTGGGCAAATTAAAAGAGCTAGTACTTATTTTCTCAAAATAAGTGGTTTTGCATAAAAAATGCATATTTTACCCAAAAATTATGGTTTTAATTAATTATTACATATAATTTCACAATCATCTGACAAGATGATTACTTTCTATAATAATAATAGCTTTAGATGTATACTTTTAGAAAAGAAAATGAATTAATAAAATTTTTCCAGAAATCTTTAATTTTTAGACAAAAAACAGGCATTTTGCTCCAAAATTAAGTAGAAACTAAACCTTTTATGTCACATACATGTAATTTATGAGTGAACCTAAAAATACATTCCTGCTATCATTTCAAGAACTTCAGAATCTATAGATTCAATAAATATTCTCCAGAAATCAGCTATTTTTAAATGAAAAAATACGTTTTTCCCAAAAACACGTTGATTTTGAATGAAATGTTAGTAAAAGAAGGGAGGAGATCTCCAACAAGACCCCGCTGCAGCATCAACCTTAAAACACCAAAACACCCGATGCAAAAACACAAAAGACGAGTACAGCACGAGACGGAAAAGAGACACACGACATGTAAACATCAAACAAAAAAGACTACACATAAACCGACGAGACCAATGGGTAACTGGTGCCGACTTTGGACGGCCATTTGTCACGCAAGTAGCAAATGGTGTGGTTATCCTTGATTACGTGCGCACAACCCTCTCACTTCTCCAATTAACTAGAGGTCTCGAAGAACGTACAATTGTGGTGTAAAACAACCTCCTCACTGTAAGATGACATCACATAAACAAGACCGCGAAACGTAGAGGCCCCAGAGACACAGATGAATATGTAAATGGATATAAAAAGAGGGCATGCGTAATACAGTCCGTGCTCTGCCGGCTGTAGCGAGCTCATGTATGTAATCACCCGAGGAGTCCGACTGACATTCAGAGAGGACAGGTGGTCGGGGCCCTGTCTCCTCTAAAGATGTTTGGACAGGACCCGTTATGGAGTCCCGTCGTCACAGTCAGTCAGAGTGCAAGTCTCAAGGATGCGCTTGTACAAGACTGTAGATTGGTCAAGTACCAAGCCTAGTGTCCGTCTGGTGACGTTAGGATCATATCCATGGTATAAAAGGCGTTTGATGATTCTGACGCATTTTCGATGGTTATGCTGCCTACCTTTGATCCTTATAAAACATATATAATCTGATAGAGTAGGAAAAGTTACACTAGAAAATAGCTTTCAATCATTGCTTTCATAACAAATAAGGGTTCTTTTACAGAAGAACACAATGTAGATCTATGTTATATACTTCATTTCTTAAAATTTTCTGGGTCACCGTTGACTCATCACTGCTTCCCCTTTGAAAAAAAAATCCTGGATCCGCCTTTAGCAACGGTTACTGCCAAATTATGGCAAGCCAATGTGGACAAAAATAGGTATTTTCTAATATAAGAAATTCTTTTTCTAATATTATAATTTTTTTTCTAATTTTAGAAATTCATTTTCTAATATTTGAAATTTATTTTCTAATATTCGTCATTTTCTAATATTAGATATTCATTTTCTTATATTAGAAAATATTTTTTTTTTAATATAATAAATTTATTTTCTAATATTTGAAAATGATTTTCTAATATTACAAAATGATTTTCAAATATTAGAAAATGATTTTTAAATATTAGTAAATGAATTCTTAATATTAGAAAATAGTCGATAATTTCTGATATTAAAAAAATGAATTTCTAGTATTAGAAAATGAATTTTTAATATTAGAAAATAAATTTCTAATATAAAAAAATGAATTTCTAATATTAGAAAATGAATTTCTAATATAAGAAAATGAATTTTAAATATTAGAAAGTAATTTTAAATATTAGAAAGTAATTTCTAATATTAGAAAATAATTTCAAAAATTAGAAAATGAATTTCAAACATTAGAAAATGAATTTCTTGTATTAAGAAATTTCAAATATTAGAAAATTAATTTCTAATATTAGAAAATACCTTTTTTGTCCACATTGGCTTGCCATACCAAATTGGTTATGCATGTATCCATACCTTTCTATGGAGACACGAGACATAAGGACACATTGTACACCAAGTATCGAATAGAAATTATTTCTGGGGAGGGAGAAAAAGTGTGGGAAGGGAAGAAAGGGGCAGTCGGGTTGGATAGGAGAGTAGTGATTGGATGAAAGGTGGAGAAAGTTCGATAGGGTACCCCTGCACCCCCCCCCCCACCCCACCCCCAGCCAAGATTCGTCACGGAATTACCGGGCTGAGCTTCGGCGGTCGGGCATTGGATTTTGAACTCAGCAAAACGAAGGCACTGAGGATTAAAAGATACATTCATGTGTCCAAACATTCACTGTTGAAATAGGTAAAACTACCCTATCAAATCCCCCATTTGAACAATGCATTGTCGGGCCATTCGCGAATATCGTCTACTCACTCACTCACTCAGTTTATGTCTTAGAAGTACTTATGGATGGATAAGAACATATATGACCATTGCTATAATTCATATACTTCGATATCCCCATTCAAATAGTTTTAGGGAACAACCATTTGATTTTTATGGGGGGGGTGGGGAGGAAAACTTTTTCCAGCCGAAATTTTTTTTCGGCCATTTTAAGAGCCGGAAAATTTTTTTCGCCGGCCCTTAGTGCCGGATTATTTTTTTTTTGTAATTTCCAATGTTGAAAATTACTCTAAAGTTTAAATAATTCAGCATGTTTTTTTCTGCCATATTAAACATCAAACACAGAATGAGTTCATCTGTTGCCAGCAGATCACTTCATTTTAATTTCTTGAATGGCTTATGATGCCTTTAATCTATTTACTTAGACTATATGGTGCTAATGACTACCGAATTTGATTTTTTACTCCAAATTGCATAAAGTTTGTTCAATTTTTTTCACACTTAGTTTATGATACACAAAAAAGTGTTTACTGGGCAGTGGAAAGGTAGGAAGAGAGGGGGAGAGGCAATTTCATGATCCAGAATTTTTTTTTTGCCGGCCCTTTGGGCCGGAATATTTTTTTCCCTAAAAGTGCGATCCGGAATTTTTTTTTTTTTTGCAAAGTCTTCCTGCCCCCCCCCCCCATAGAGATCAAATGGTTGCTCCCTTAGTTTATTCCGATTTTAAACTTCCCCGCTGCCTAGGCTTGAACACTGTTATTGTTTACGCGTTGCGTCACGGTTTTGATGGCGCCGCGATGTAAGCGCTATCTGTCGGCAGTAAGAAATAACAGGGACGATAACTGGAAAAAGTTGTGTATTACTGATTATATAATATAATAGATTTAAGAATATGAAAGTATAGGATGGGACCTTTGTTTGTAGAAACAGTTCCAATGCCCTTTTTCTATTGAATTTTTCTGCGAAAGGTATAGGTCTTCAAAAAAGCTTTCTGTATTCGAGGTTTACTAGATACAAACATTGAGAAAATGAAATATTCTGCAATACTTGTATGAGGGCTGATTAATATGTTATGAGCCTCGTATTGATGGATTTGAATTTTATCAGACGTTTTGCATAATTTTTATTTTTCTACGTAATCCCCTTCAGTATCTATACACTCTTGCCACCGGTGTTTAGGGACCTCAATACCACTTTTAAAAATCTCCTTATCTTGATTGGTCAGAAAGCCAGTCACTGCAAGTATGACGTCATCATCGGACTGAAAGTGGGTGCAAGAAATAGCTGCTTTGATGTTTGGGAATAGATGAACATCTGATGGGGCAAGATCAGGTGAATAAGGCGGATGCTCAATCGCATGAAAGCCACGATCATGAATGGCAGCCATGGCACTGACAGACTTGTGAACAAGAGCATGGTTCTGATGAAACAACACATCTTTAACAAGCGAGCTTTCCGTGGTGCTTAAGTTTAATATTTTCTCGTAACTGTGTCATAAGTGACGCATAATATGTACCATTGATTGTTTTTGGAGATAATCTATCAGCAGAATATCTTCTGCATTCCAGAAAACAGAGGCTCACAACATATCAATCAGCCCTCGTATATTACCCTCTACAACAAAGCTTTTATATAGTAAAAAAATCTGGCTGGCCGATAAAAACAATCAAAACTTGTAAAGTTTCTGCGAATATACGCAATAAATTTATTTCTTTTGTGAAGACAATGGGCTTCCTTAATTCTTCCCTCTATAAAGATGTACAATTTTCTAGATCCACTCCTGATTCATATCATGCTAGGTCTACTAACATCTGTGCAGATTTTATGACATTGACCATGTTTACAGTGATAAGGATCTGTATCGTGTACGTCGCCATTGTACTCCTAATCCTATAATTATAGCTTGTGACGGACCACGTCCGCGATGACAATGTTAACATTGGTTCTTATCAATTTTATAAAACATTTATACCCAGATACATACTAAACAGTCACTTTTAACCATTATGTCCAACATGTCGGACGTCATTAGTCCTTTGTACTTCTCCTGGACGTAAAATTCGCGTTTCTGCGGAATTACGGTTACCATGGATTTTGTGAAAAATTAAGAAGTGAAATATCTGCATTGAATAACATGTCCGCTGAGACAATGAATCGTGACGATCAAGGCGACTAGGTAGATGCAAATGAAAAGTCAAAAATGTTATCGGCTGCAAGACATGATTCAAAATTTGGACCAAATCCATGCATGTGAAAGTCTTTAGGAGATCGCCGTTGATTGTCAAATAGTGATTCATTGAACATAGTGGTGAATCGAGATAAAGAAGATCCTGATGATAGTCTCATAGTGGCGCAAAAAAAAATTAATTTTACTGAAAACAAAACGGTTCCGTTATGCGGAAATTGTCATCTAAGGGTTTCGAAATACCAAAACAAACGAAATTATAAGGCGCGATCATGTGATGATTTACGTATGTGTGACAGTCTTTCTTCCCATGAAAATGTGATGACAGTCAGGGCTTGAAATTCATAGAAATCCCAAGGGAGCCATACGGGCTCCTAGTTCTGGAATTTAAGGAGCCCGTACCAAAATTCAAGGAGCCCGTAAATATTAAATTTTATTGTCTATTAATTACATAAGATAATTGATGAAAGCAATTTTTTTGTTGTGAAAGACCATCTTTGACAGCAGTTTAAACACAACGTTGAAGTAAATCATTTGGGTCCAAGTAATTTCTTACACAGAAAGCTAACTTTTTTTTTTACTTTTCCTAAAATATAAGAGCGCCTCCCCCTCCCAAAAACATTATATACCTTTTAATGAAATACTTAATATAAAGACATTGTCAACTAATTTAACAGAACGTTATATTATAAAATGTGCGTGTGTACATGGGTTCATGTATTGGGGTTTTCTCTTTTTTTGTCATTTTATCCAAGTTTCTTTCTTTTATTCTTTCTTTCTTTAGTCGCTAACCGCAATATATGTCATGTGTAAGATACGATACTCTGCAAAATAATGGTACATGTACTGAGCCGACACGGGATTTAGCACCGCTGCAATCAATATACTAGAAACGCCATCTACTAAGAAATTGCACAAAATTTATTTATAATAATCTACCTGTAACGAGTCTAACGACACTTGAGATGAACAACATTCACAAATCGTTACAGACACATTAAATATAATCATAACGATAGGTGTTTAAAACGCCATCGACGAAGAAATTTGCACAGAATTTATTTAGGCGTAATAGTGTTATGTAGTTTGGTCAAGATCTAATCAAAACCGTACCATATTTGCTGTAAACAAGTATTTTAGCCATTTCCTATCTGCATGTGACCTTCCTCTTGCTATAAGTAATAAGTGTATGAAGTTTTGTAAAGATTCAAATTTAAACTGAGTTATGCAGGGTTTATACAAGGATTTTAGCCATTTCCAAGCTGTGACCTTGACCTCTGGAATATGACCTTGAAAATCAATAGGGTTCTTTCTCTTGCCCTAAAGAGTAAGTGTATAGAGTATGGGCAAGATCCGATCAAAACTGTGTCCGCTAGGCTTCATACAAGTATTTTAGCCATTTTCACTTTGTGATCTTGACCTTTGACCTATGAGCTTGAAATCAATAGGGGTTCTTCCTCTTGTCATAAGAAATAAGTGTATGAAGTGTTGTAAAGATCCGATCTAACCTGATTCCTGTAGACTTTATACAACAATTTTAGCCATTTCCAATCTGTGATCTTTATCATTTAGCTATGACCTTGAAAATCAATAGGGTCCTTCTTCTGGTCATAAGGAATAATTGTATGAAGTTTGCTTAAGATCCCATTAAAAATGAGTCATCTAGTCTGTATACAAATGTGCGGTGCTGTATACAAGGATTTTAGTCATTTCAAATCTGTGACCTTGACCTTTGACCTATGATCTTGAAAATCAATAGAGTTCTTTCTGGTGTCACAAAAATTAAGTGTATGAAGATTGGTCAAAACCCATTAAAAATTGTGTCCTCTAGGCTGTATACACGGATTGTAGCCATTTCCAATCTGCAACCTTGACCTTTGACCTATGACCTTGAAAATCAATAGGGTTCTTTCTCTTGCCATACGGAATGAGTGGATGACGCTTAGTCAAGTTCCCATCAAAACTGTGTCCTCTAGGCTGTAAACAAAGTGTGACGTACACACTTCCACACTCGCCCTCACATGCACGACGGCGTTACTATATTCCCGCTGCAACTATGTTGCGCGAAGATATTAACAGAATCCTGTGTTGTATCTTTGTTTAATGACCGTTTCTGTGATTGTATCTAGGTTTGATGACAGTTTCCTGTGACTGTATCCGACTTTTATGACAGTTTCCTGTTGTTGTATCTGACTGTTATGACAGTTTCCTGTTGTTGTATCTGACTGTTATGACAGTTTCCCGTTGTTGTATCTGACTGTTATGACAGTTTCCTGTTGTTGTTTCTGACTGTTATGACAGTTTCCTGTTGTTGTATCTGACTGTTATGACAGTTTCCTGTTGTTATATCCGACTGCTATGACAGTTTCCTGTGACTGTATCCGACTTTTATGACAGTTTCCTGTTATTGTATCTAACTGTTATGACAGTTTCCTGTTGTTGAATCTGATTGTAATGGTAGCTTCCTATGGTTGATTTCAAATTTAATTACCGTTTCTAGTGGTTGTATCTGACGTAAATGACAGTTGCCTTTGGTTGTACCTGACTATAATAACAATTGCCCGTTGTTGTATCTGACTGTAATGACAGTTTTCTTTTGCTGATTCTGACTTTAATGTGAGTATCCTGTTGTTCCATCTGACTGTAATGACAGTTTCTGTGGTTATTTCTGAATTTAATTAGTTTTCTGTGGTATTTATTACTTCAATGAAAGTTTCCAGTGTTTATGTCTAACTGTAATGATAGTTTTCTCTGTTTGTATGTGAGTTTAATAACCGTTTCCTGTTATTGTATCTGGGTCTAATGACAGGTTCCTGTGATTGTATCAGACTTTAATCAGAGTTTACTGTGGTTGAATCTGACTGTAATGACAGTTTGATATGGCTGTATATGACCGTAATGACAGTTTTCCGTTTATTTATCTGACCTTAATGACAGTTTCCTGTTGATGTATCTGATTTTATTACTGTTTCCTGTAGTTTTATCTGACTTTGATTATAGCTTTCTTGTGACTTTATCTGACCGTTATGACAGTTTCCTATTATTGTATCTTACCGAGCTGCATATTTATCCGATCTTAAATAATGCTATTGAATTTGAAGACGTTTTGGTATAATGAAAGTCTTCAGTGATTGTATCCGACTGTAATGATACTTTCTTGTATCTGGGTTTAATGACAGCTTCCTGTGGTTGTATCTGACTTTAATGATAGTAACTTGTGATTGTACCTGACTCTAATGATAGTTTCCTGTAGTTGTTGTTGACTGAAATGACAGTTTCCTGTGGCTGTTTATGGGTTTAATGACAATTTCCTGTTGTTGTATCTGACTTGAAAGACAGTTTCCTGTGGCTGTATCTGATTTTCAGGACAGTTTCCTGTTGTTGTATCTCACTGTAATGACAGTTTCCTGTGGCTGTTTATCTGACTGTTATGACATTTTCCTGGTGTTCAATCTGACTGTAGTGACAGGTTCCTATTGCTGTATTTGACGTTAATAAGTTTACTGTGATTGTATATGACTTTGATAATAGTTTCCTGTAGTTACGTCAGAATTTAATGATATGGTCCTGGGGCTGTATCTGACTGTGATGACAGTGTCATGTGATGGTATCTGACTTTAATGAGTTTTCTGTTCTTGTGTTTGGCTGGAATGACAGTTTCTTGTTGTTGAATCTGACTGTTATGACAGGTTCCTGTGGCTGTATTTGACGATACAAACATTTTCTTAGCTTTTATTTGACTTTATTGACAGTTTACTGTGATTGTATATGACTTCAATGAGAGTTTTCTGTGAATGTGTCTGACTGTAATGACAGTTTCTGTTGTTGAATCTGACTGTAATGACAGTTTTCTGTTGTTGTATCTGACTGTATCTGACCTTAATAACAGTTTCTTAGCATGTATATGACTTTATTGAGAGTTTACTGTGATTGTATATGACTTCCTGCAGTTCTGTCACACTTCAATGATAGTGTCCTGTGGCTGTATCTGACTGTGATGACAGTTTCCTCTGATGGTATCTGTCTTTAATGAGCTTCCTGTTGTTGTATTTGACTGTAATGACAGTTTCTTGTGGCTGTATCTGACGTTAATGACAATTCTTAAGCTTGTATCTAATTTTATTGACAGCTAACTGTGATTGTATCTTACATTGATAACGGTTTCTGTTGTTGTATCTGACTTTATTGACAGTTTCCTTTGGTTGTATCTCACTTAAATGATAGTGTCCTATGGCTGTATCTGGGTAAAATGACAGTTTCCTTTTGTTGTATCTGACTGTAATGATAGTTTCCTGTGGCTGTATCTGGGTTAAATGACAGTTTCCTGTGGTTGTATCTTACTTTATTGACAGTTTCCTGTGGTTGTATCTTACTTTAATGAGAGTGACTTCTGGCTGTATGACTCTAATGATAGTGTTCTGTGGTTGTGTCTGACTTTAATGATAGTTTCCTGTTGTTGTATCTGACCTTAACGATAGTGTCATGTGGTTGTATCTAACTGTGATATCAGTTTTCTGTGATTGTATATGACTTTTGTGAGAGTTTTCTGTTGTTGTATCTGACTGTAATGACAGTTAATTGTAATTATATTTGACTTTATTAACAATTTTCTGTGGTGGTATCTGACTGCAATGACAGTTTGCTGTGGCTGTATCTGACTTTAATAACTGTTTAACGTACTTATATCTGACTTTAATGATAGTCTCCTGTTGTTGTATCTGACTGTAATGACAGTTAACTATTATTTTATTTGACTTTATTCACAATTTCCTGTTGTTGTATCTTATTCTGATGATAGTTTCCTGTTGTTTTATCTGACTTTATTGACAATTTCCTGTTGTAGTATCTGACTTTAATGACAGTTTCATGTGATTGTATCTGACTGAAATAATAGTTTCCTGTGATTGTAATGATAGTTTCCCGTTCCTGTATCTGACTTTTATTACTGTTTCCTGTGATTGTATCTGACTTTAATGATAGTTTCCTGTGATTGTATCTGACTGTAATGACTGGTACCTGTTGTTGTCTCTGACTGTAATGACAACTTCTTGTTGTTGTATCTGACTGTAATGACAGTTTCCTGTTGTTGTATCCGACTATAATGACAATTTCCTGTTGTTGTATTTGACTAAAATGATAGTTTCCTGTTGTTGTATCTGACTATAATTACAATTTCCTGTTCTTGTATCTGACTTTAATGAAAGTTTCCTGTTGTTGTATCTGACTATAATGACAACTTCCTGTTGTTGTATTTGACTTTAAAGATAGTTTCCTGTTGTTGTATCTGACTATAATTTCAACTTCCCGTTATTGTATCTGACTATAACGACAACTTCCTGTTGTTGTCTCTGACTTTAATGGTAGTTTCGTGTGATTGTATCTGACTTTCATGATAGTTTCCTGTGATTGTATCTGACTTTCATGATAGTTTCCTGTGATTGTATCTGACTTTCATGATAGTTTTCTGTTGTTGTATCTGACTATAATGACAATTTCCTGTTTTTGTATCTGACTTTAATGATAGTTTCCTGTTGTTGTGTCTGACTATAATGAAAACCTCCTGTTGTTTTATTTGACTTTAATGATAGTTTCCTGTTGTTGTATCCGACTATAATGATAATTTCATGTTGTTGTATCTGACTTTAATGATAGTTTCCTGTTGTTGTATCTGACTACAATGACAACTTCCTGTTGTTGTATTTGACTTTAATGATAGTTTCCTGCTGTTGTATCTGACTATAATTACAACTTCCCGTTATTGTATCTACCTATAATGACAAATTCCTGTTGTTGTCTCTGACTTTAATGGTAATTTCGTGTGATTGTATCCGACTTTCATGATAGTTTCCTGTGATTGTATCTGACTTTCATGATAGTTTCCTGTTGTTGTATCTGACTTTAATGATAGTTTCCTGTTGTTGTATCTGACTATAAGGACAATTTCCTGTTGTTGTATCTGACTTTAATGACTGTTTCATGTGATTGTTTCTGATTGTAATGATAATTTCCTGTGATTGTAATGACAGTTTCCTGTTCCTTTATCTGACTTTAATTACTGTTTCCTGTGATTGTATCTGAATTTCATGATACTTTCCTGTTGTTGTATATGACTTTCATGATAGTTTCCCGTTTCTGTATCTGACTTTATTGACAGTTTGTATTTATTTTACTTTATTTTTTTCATGTGCCGTTCTCTAAAATCAAATTATAGATGCTCCATTATAACGAAAGATGCCATCAAGTTCAGGTTAACTCCGATTTAACTAAAGGAAACTATCATTAAAGTCCGATACAACTACAGGAAATTGTCACAGAATCCAAACTGCAGCAGATAATGATGATAACTATATCGGACTTTGCTGAACTGTCATCCCTCTTTTCATATTATATTGTATCCAATAAAGACATCAGATCGATAAAATCTAACCAAAGCCTATAGCGACAAATTATAGGCATGGGTTTAACCTTAATTTTCTCCTAAATCGTCTAAAACGAACCTTATGCAAATTTGATACATGTACCAATTGTAGTTTTTAATGTAACATTCAATCGAAAAATCACTAGAATAATTAGGTCAAGTAAGACTGCATCACTGAAGACTTCATGTCTTGTTAGCAAATCAGAATGTTATATTCACTATAACATCCTTATTTGACATAAATTCTTGATATGCATTTGATATTTAAAATGCATAGAAATACAACTTTTTTCCTCCAATAAGTATTTCCGGGCATAATGACTCTTGCATATCTGATCTCTGCATGTCGTTATATCCACTGTATAAAGTTTCAATGAAATCAACCAATTTGTTTACCAAAGCCCGAGGGCCATAATTCAGGCGTATCTGGTTATACATCACCCTCCCCCTTTCTCCATGCAAATCTGCATTTCATGAGCTTTCCACTCGTACATTTTAATCTAAATCCATCCATTAGTTAAAGGGAGGGGCTGATTGCAACGACAAAGATTAACATTCAAAATGCAGAAAAAAAATCAGGTCAAGTCCAAGTGTCATAATTTAAGTGTTACTTTTTCGGCAGCTATTCCCTTTCTTCGTTTCATGACATTTGAATGCATAAAAATCTAGGTATATTATCCCATTCTTCATACACATGTACATGTAATGACGCCTTTCTCATTAATTGTGATCACATTCTGCTAGAGTTACCTCTCCTTGTCTATGAACAACGAATATTTCTGAAGAGTAATTTAATTATAAATGTACTTCATTTTCCTTTTTTATATACAAAGGACTCAAAATACACTATATATACAATACACAATTATAATACAATGCACTAAAACGGATGTATGATATCAGCTCCCAGTTCCGTTACATATACAGGTTGTTACAAAAAAATCTTCCTTTTCCCATGTTTTACGTATATATATATTCATCGATTTTTTTTTTCAAACTCATATGTTGAAACTATAACGAATCCGAACTACGACATAAATTCATGAATTGCCGGCCTCCCCAGTAAACTAGCTCTTTTAAGGAATGCTGTCAAATTAAGAATTAAGAACCTCGTCTTTTCACCTACATGTAACAGCCCCCCCCCCTTCCCCCTCTCCGCACCCAAGGATCTCACCTACATGTAACAGACCGCCCCCCCCCCCCCTTTTCCCCTCTCCGCCCCAAAGAACCCCAACTACATGTAAAAGACCCCCTCCCCCTCTCCGCCCCAAAGAACCTCACCTACATGTAACAGACCCCCTCTCCCCCTCTCCGCCCCCAAGAACCTGACCTACATGTAACAGACCCCCCCCCCCTCTTCCCGAAAAAATAACCCCATAAAATTGTCTAGATCAACCTACGACTTTAAATTTAAAAGAAAACAGGAAAACATATTGAATGAAAAGAAATAAAATAATACAAGGCATCTCTATATATATTAGTAACTTGTCGCCTGTCTATAATATTGCTATAACAAACTTTATTTAATATTTGGAAGTTTGCAGACAAATGTCATTTATCTATCATAATTATCTTTAACGACGACTTTCAAGGGTTACTTCCTGTAATTATGTCATCTTTTCATTATATTTAATAAAATTTTTAAACATGGTAACAACCCCACCACTAGATCCGCCCATGATCAATACAACATTAATACACAGTACATTAAGTTCATCGGTTTTCAGAAAACATAAAATGTCCGTTTCCTCAGATTTCTGAAAACTCGTCAACCTGGAAATAAACATCACATACAAAACATTATGTAGCCTAACACAGTGTACAGATATGGTGCTGGGAAATAACAGATAAAGAAAGCTTCATTTACAAACATAAATATTTTTTTTGTTTTATCATGTTTACTGGGAAAAGTAGCATAACTTATCGTAAGAAATACTGATTGGAAAATGAATTATATTTAACAAGATCTTTGATATTGATTAATAAGTACTCACCTTTGTTTTCTTGTTTCAATCTTGATTTTATTTAAGATTAAACATTTGAAATTAAACTGAATAAAAAATTGAATAATAATAACTTACCTTGTAATAAACAAATCGAAACTCAAACTGAAGAAAATAAGTAATATTAACTATATAATCAGCCATATTGACCTTGATACTGTGTTGACTTATGATATAATTATAATATTTTATTTATACTAAAACAAAACAACTAACTTACCTTTTTATAAATCTGTGATACACAGAGGAGTTGATTTATTGTAAACTAACCTATTCAACAAGTCAGATTTAAGTTATAACAATATAATATTTATTGTGTGTCCTGTGTCAGTGGCCATACTCTGGTAAAGTCTAAATTAGGCTTACCTAACCAAACATCATCCCGTGTTACAGATAAATGTGGTGAGGAGTGTATAGTAGACAAAGTATGTATGTCTATGTTAGTGTCCCACAGTGTAACACCAAACTGATGGTGGATATCAATAACAGACTGTAGCCACCTACCCCACCCTGATGATGTCATATTTACTCCCACTAACCTTACCTCCTCTAACAATGTCATATTTGGTGTAAGGCCCAGGTCCCTGTCACCCAGTGTCACGTCCTCCAGCCATAACTCCTGTAACCCATCACACTGACACAGTACAGGACCAGGTACCATGTTAGTGTTAGCTACTTTAACCTTCCTCAGATTTAATGCCCTCAGTGACGGTCCACTGACCTTGTTTATAGTCCTATCTGTTTTATCACCATCAATATAGACCCTGGACAGTGACCTTGTACGGTGTGGATCACGTAGTAAGTTATTAACTACTGTGTTAGATATACCACCCTCTCCGTCAGTAGGTACCTCATATAAGAACAGTGACCTTATGTATATACGGTGATCTGACAGGAGTTCCCTAGTCCCCCTCACTGTCTCTATGTCAGCGTCATAATAAACATAAACATCTGATACATGGAATGTCACTGGGCTGTCTGTCACTGGGCTGTCTGTCTGTCCGTACTCTAACTCCCTGAGCCAACTTACCTGTAGTTTGTACAGTATCTTCACTGTATTGTCGCTAACTAGGCCAGGTATTTCTCTGTATTCACAGATCCTTGTGTCACTGTCTGCCACACTTACAACACGCTGTGATATAACACTACCCGAACACGGACACATACCACATATAAACATAATAACATTAGATAACTCCATAATGACCTTGATATCACACAGATGTTTACAGAATAAATCACTCACCTCTTTCTTGGTGACGATGTAAATAGCAGCCAGGAATTCCTGTACAGATTTGTGGAAGAAATGAACACTCACCTTTTCCTCCATAACGCTATGTACATCTCTCTGACTGATTAAACCTACATCAAGGGCAAACTGTAAATCTTTCTCACCTATTTCTGTCTCCAAGTCATCTTTCTGAAAAACTAACTTCATTTCTTTAGACATAAGACCTTCATATGCTACTTTTCCCAGTTTTAACAGTACATTAAAGTAATTTTTGATACTTTTCTTTGTAGACATTAGTTTTGGTAAACTAACATTGACTGATACAAAACTCAATTTTTGAGTGTCATGTTTAAGATGAGCTCTTTTTATCAACATATTGACCATGGCTATATAGAAACTGGTCATACTGTCCCCTAACTGTTCTCCCTCATACCATATCTGTACACAAACTACAGCTAATAAAGGTATCTTTATAAATGATTTTACAGTTTCATTGTCTAATTTAGTTGTAATTTCTTCATATTTGGCCTCAAATTCAGCAGTTCCTGGCTTCATTTCATGATAATGTACGAGTACTTTTTCTATAACTGATTCGATACCTGCGTCGTCCAGTCCCAGTATTTCAATCACTCTATCTTCGCTGTTTACTCCCTCTACTTCAGAAAACTTCCATGGCCGCATGGTGGTGAAGATAACACAGTTTGACATGTTATCTATGTTAGGCATTCCTTTATACTTGAGACGATCTATGACAGACTGATCGGGCTTCCACTCGTCTAAGCCGTCCATCATTATAAAACATCGGTATTTCTTGCTAGATAACACGTGTTTGGCTGTTGCTTGGAGATCAGGATCAGATCCTAGAATGTCCTGACAAATCATGTCTATGACATCAGCTCGTGACGGATCTACATGACGTAGTGGTATATGGAAGACGAAGTCAAACTGACAGAGAGCGTTTTCCCATTTGTTTAGCGGTCTTCCACTCATACCTGGCTGTTGAGAATTGCACCACGTTTTCAGAATCCACTTGCAGTACGTAGTTTTGCCGTGAGCGGCTTTCCCTAACATAAACACACGGGGGACCGGCTTACCGTTTTTTGTCAGCATATCCTCGGGACTTTTCACTTCTTTCCCCTCTTGCTGTTCCTCGAGCTGCGCTGACTTTTTCCCCTTACGGTTCTCCTTGACATCCTCCATGATAACCACTGACGAAAACAGGTGTTCTATAGGTAACTTATCCCCGTCCGTTGTTACCGGTGACAGGGGGATCTCTCGTGTCTCCTTGTTATTCCTCTCAATAAGCTTCTGTTTTAAAATGTTCACGCCAGGTTCAAAGTCTACAAAGATATAAGTGAATTTTTAGAGCAAAGCTGACTAATATTGTAACTTCCCATTTTTAGAATTTATAATTGTACACACAAAAAGCAATATCTGAATATTTTAATCAATGAGAAGCAAATATAAGAATGATGTGATTTTCACATTACGACAACATGCAGTTTCGATTATTTGCATTGTAAGAATGATTCTCAGCATCACATCAATGATTTTGTTTTAAACTCTAACATGGCTTAAGATTTTCTCCCTATATGCACTATTGAACTCGCACTGGTGTAAAATCTCCAACGAACGTCCAGTTCGCTAAGCTCCACCCATGCACGTACATGCAGAACAATTATATTAGAATATAAATAATAACTAGCAATAGCTGGGATTTGTTGTTCAGTAATTCCCCTCGTCGCATAAACCAATCAAATTATCACCAAGCCGCTTCGTGGCTTGGTGATAACTTCATTGGTTTATGCAACTCGGGGAATTACTGGACAACAAACCACGGTTAGCTAGTTATTATTTCTTACGTAACAACTCCTTCTAGCATCGAAGAATTGATTCCTCGACTCCTTAAAGCGATTTTTCGCATCATTGTATTAAATACTTCGACAAATCATAACAACACTTTGTCACATCAAAGCAACTCTTTGTGACAACTTTAGAACGCATCCTATTAAACATAGAAAAATCGCATTGTCATCTCATAACTACATTTCGGCACTTCGTAACAACGCTTCGACACATCGTAACAATGCTTCGATACATCGTAACAATATTTCGCCATATTTTTACAACGCTTCGTCATATCGTAACAACGTTTTATTATTTTGTAACAACGCGTCGTCATATCGCTCAAGTACTCCGTCATATTGTTACAACACTTCGTCATATCGTAACACCTTTAACATTTCGTCATATCGTAACAATGCTTCTTCGAAACCCTACCCCTTACAGTTCAAAAGTAGGTCAAAGGTGAAAGACAAGGCCATTTTGTCAAAAGTCATGATATCAAATGAAAGATCTGGTTATAAGGAATTTATATCAAAGCCATATCTTCTATAGTTCAATGGATATAGCCAATGTTTTTTTTAAGTAGGTCAAATTCCAAGGTCAAGGTCACTATGTCAAATTTTGTTGTTGAATGTGCTTTGTCCCACTAAGAACAATTACCATGTCAAGTTTCAAGTTGCCGCTCTATTCAGATTTCTCGCAACAAACATAAACGCAACACTTTAACCAAAATGTCGACGCACTGACGGACGAACGTACAGACGGACTTCGCCATTTCATAAACGGAATTCTCCTTTGTGTGTAATCCAGCCAAAAATCATGAAAAGTACCAAAAAATAAAACTTTCAACCAAAACAATAGACAAAAGCACGCATTTATAGAGTTATTATAAATAGTTCAAAAATGAGCATTCTGACAAAGTTTAGGTCCGAAAAGACACACCGACGGACGGACAGGTTGATTCCTATATACCCCCACACTTTGCGGGGATATAAAAATGTGAAAACTTTACGACGGACGGACGCCAGACGGAACCCTTTCAGGTGACCTACAAACTGAAAAAGAAAAAAAAAATCGGTCTCGCCGGGATTTGAACCCACCACCCTTGTGTCATCGGTCATGGAGAACATACCTATGTAAAATCTTTTAGAAAATGTTGAAAATCCAAAAGTTGATATTTCGACAAAATTCTTTAGCAGTTGCATTTCTTTTTATAAACTCTTTCTAAATATAAAAAAGTATATAAGAAGTTGAACATGTAAGAAATTACCCCCCCCCCCCCCTCTTCGCTTTTTTCAGCTAAAAAAAAGAAATCATAAGAATTTCAAAAAATGAAATTCAGCCAATTTCGTTTTCACATAAGCATATATTTTGTTTATCATGGTAAAATGAACTATACTTGGTAACACATTCAGTCGTCAAGGGATAATATAATCAAAGAAATAACAATTTTGTCATTAAAGTAATTCCAAAATGACATAAATACGTGTCAAAAATTAGATATCGGATTTCAATGAAATGAACAATTGAACAAACTTAGATAATACATCCTTCCTGATCACTCAGACACCATAGGTGTGTTCGATCCATGCGGTTCTGAAGGAGAGGATTTTTAAGAGGTGTACATGTACCAGTAATGGATCCACCCCTGAAGGGATCCGACTGAAATGATCAAACTTTTACCTTTAGCACCTCATTAATACAAAATTAATTAATAGCCGGAGAAGTCGAAAATGTGAAAAGTTAAGGGACGGACGACGGATGCCAGACAAACCGGTTCATGACAGCTGTCGGCTCAGGTGAGCAAAAAACCGTGGACACAGATCGAGGAGAAAAGGAGATCAGCTTCTAAAGGTTTAATTCATGCTGTAGGCAAAAGGAACAAGTTTGATTGCAATAATCAACGATCGTAGTTACAGTATTTTTAGAAGAGCTTCGTCTATCGGCAATTGCAAATGTAAATTTCAATACTGACCCCCCCCCCCTCCCCCTTCAAAAAATTTCTAAGGATCTAACTTTTAGGTCAACTTTTACTTGAAACATATTTAACATATTGACTATTTTTATAAGGATGGGGGTTGATATCTTAGAATATATATCAGTTGGGCTTCATTGAATCTTTTAAATATATACCTTCACACCATATGAGTATAGTTCCATTTTGATGAAAATGTCTCAAAAGAATGAATTAATTTTTTTATCTTATTGATTTATAAAATAGATAAAAAGAAATCTATGGATAGTATCGTTACAAATGAGTAATCTTGATGCGACCTTTGACTCGAATATTTAGTTACAATATAAAGAATATTAAATTTAGCGCAATATATAGACATAATACTTTCATTTTTTAACATTATTTCAATTTGTAATTCCAAGGAAGATGATTTCTATATAATACGATATTCTGAAACTCATAATCGCTTGCTCAAAATGGTGTCAGTTGGACAGCGTGGACAATGTAATCCCCCCCTGCTCAAAATGGAGTCAATGGGACAGAGTATGGACAATGTAACCCCCCACCCCCCCTGTTCAAAATGGTGTCAGTGGGACAGAGCGTGGACAATGTAACCCCCCCCTGCTCAAAATGAAGTCAGTGGGACAGAGCGTGGACAATGTAACCCCCCTGCTCAAAATTGAGTCAGTAGGACAGAGCGTGGACAATATAACCACCCCCATGCTCAAAATGGAGTCAGTAGGTCAGAGCGTGGACAATGCAACCCCCCCCCCTGCTCAATATGGAGTCTTTAGGACGGAGCGTGGACAATGTAACACTCCCCCCCCCTGCTCAATATGGAGTCAGTAGGTCAGTGCGTGGACAATGTAACACCCTCCCCCCTGCTCAAAATGGAGTCAGTAGAACAGAGCGTGGACATTGTAACCCCCCTGCTCAAAATGGAGTCAGTAGGACAGCGCGTGGACAATGTAACACCCCCCCCCCCCCGCTCAAAACGGAGTCAGTAAGACAGCGCGTGGACAATGTAAACCCCCCTGCTCAAAATGGAGTCAGTAGGACAGAGCGTGGACAATGTAACCCCCCTGCTCAAAATGGAGTCAGTAGGACAGAGCGTGGACAATGTAACCCCCCTGCTCAAAATGGAGTCAGTAGGACGGAGCGTGGACAATGTAACCCCCCTGCTCAAAATTGAGTCAGTAGGACAGAGCGTGGACAATGTAACCCCCCCCCCCCCCTGTTCAAAATGGAGTCAGTAGGACAGCGCGTGGACAATGCAAACCCCCCCTGCTCAAAATGGAGTCAGTAGGACAGCGCGTGGACAATGTAAACCCCCCCTGCTCAAAATGGAGTCAGTAGGACAGCGCGTGGACAATGTAACCACCACCCCCTCGCCCCACACACATTTTTCCGGCCTTGCCTAATCTTATAAGGATCGAACGGTGACGGACATATGTTTCTGCTGTTGACCTCTGCGTATCATTTATCTTAATACCATATTCAATTTTGGTCTATTAAAAATAACATTATAAAAAAAACTGTGTTTATGGAAATACGAATGCCCCCCGTTGACATCTTTGTAGGTAATGCAGTTGGAAAGTAGTTCATTTTGAGGTAAAGGTCAAAAGGTCAAATTTGGTATCCATGGAAAGGTCTTGCTACAAGAAAGTCATATGTGAAATATGAAAGCCCTATCACTTACCATTCAAAAGTTATAGCTAAGGTTAGTTTTTCTAAAGTAGGTCAAACTCCAAGGTCAAGGTCACATGGGTAAAAAAATTTGGTATCAATAAAAGGTCTTGTCACAAGGAATGCACATATCATTCATAAGTAATGGCAAAGGTTAAAGTTTTTCAAAAGTAGATCAAACTTCAAGGTCAAAGTCACAAGGTCAAAAATTTTGGTATCAATGGAAAGATGTTGTCACAAGAAATACACATGTGAAATATGAAAGCCTTATCACTTACCATTCAAAAGTTATGGCCAAGGTTAAAATTTTTCAAAAGTAGGTCGAACTCCAAGGTCAAGGTCACAAGGTCAAACATTTTCATATCAATGGAAAGGTGTTGTCACAAGGAATACACATGTGAAATATGAAAGCCCTATCAATTACCATTCAAAACTTATGACCAAGGTTAAAGTTTTTGCGGACAAACAAACAAACAGACAGTCCAGACCCCCTGTCTCCCCCCTGTATCCGCGCGAATTAAGACACCAATACATGCTTTTCACATATCCTGTTTCTATTTAAGAATTGAATGTTTATTTTTGCCATTTTATTGGATGATGAAATGTCAGTTGTCGTATCATAAATTGTGTAAAACCGCGTAGTGTAGCGAAGCGGTTTTACGCAAAATTTGTGATACGACAACTGACATTTCATCATCCAATAAAATGGCAAAAATAAACATTCAATACTTATAATTACCAAACATATGAATTTATTCCAAATTCGTACAAATTCTAAGGAAAATAAACAATTGAGTACGTGGCGTATGAAAATATTTAACTGGTACGAACTAGTGCCCTAACAACAAAAATATTCGAGAGGAAAAAAAAGCGAGCCGACATTTAATCTGGAAAAAAGCATTTCCCCCTTCAGAACCTCAGCATGTTTTACCTATTTGCACTTACTGCTGTACTGTTATGACGTAATTTGTGACGCGTTGTTTATCGAAGGCAGCAGACATGACAGTTGAAAGTAGAACATGAAGCAATTTGTGTTGGGATTTATACGGACTCTCAGACAGCATTTCTTGTACATGTAAATCTTATGTGTCAAGAAAAAACACGTTGTTAAGATCTACAGGTATCGGAATATCAGCAGTAAATTATTTCTTAGGAATCAGAACGAAATCGGCAACACAATTTGGTAAGTCGCGATTGCGTAGCTTTTGCTCAGTACTTTCAAATTTATTCATCCTTCATGTTGTATATCCATGTGTATTAGATTAATTTCGATAATTTTAGAAAAATAAAGGAAAAGTTTTTTCTTGCATTTCTAATAGGTCAATCCAAATTTCCCCTAGAAACACAAGAAATCCGTCAACAAACTGCCGTTCATGTTCACTTGTTGCAGTTTTCAAATCATGCGCGTAGCAACCGATGTAATTTCTGCAAGCATTCACAGTACTGTGTTGTGATGTTTATCAGTCGACACTTGTAACTGTCTCTAGTATGAATGGATTATTTCAGACCATTTGTATTGTTTATTTCATGCGTTAGACAATTCTTGATTTCTGTTGCTTAAGTGTGTAAGTAGTTCCGGTCAATTTTGACATTTTATCATCTCATAACGGAAGTCACAATAAATGCGATCGACCAATCAAAATGCTTAGAATCAGATAAACAAACACATTTGGTAATTATTCCCCTTTATCTTCTTTCATTCAAATTTTATATTTTACAATTTCTAGTGAGTATGTTGTATATAAGGTTGCCGACGAGACACAACTTTCGCTAAGACCAAAATATACAAATGTTTGTTTCCTGTAACATGCTAAAAATTGAGAGGGTCGGTAGGTAGGAAAATAATTCTTTGTTTTTATTTTTTTAAGATGTTGTTAGAGGGCAGATGCGATTTTGTTTTTATTGTATATGGAGACACTCTTAGTCTTCACCTACAAGAGGCATGGAACTGAAAATGGTAAGTCCAGGATATTTTTGTGACATTTTGTTGAGTCCCATCATTTATAATTTCATTTTATTGATCCTGGAGCTCAACTTACTGCTATTTAAGATGTTTGTTATTTGAGAATTTGTTGGTAGTGTACATAGCTGCAGCCATTTTTGTGGGTACAATGTACATAAGCTGAAGCTTGAGCAGCATGATTAAATTTTAAAATGACTATTATACATGTATAAAGAGATAATTCATTTCAAAAGGGGGTTTCCATAGGAAACTCAGTTTGCCTTATTTCTATTATGCAGAAATGGAACTATCATTTTAGCCCCCCCCCCCTCCTTCACACACATCAAATCCTTGATCTGCCCCTGTACTTTATATCTGAAACTCAGAATTAGGTGGTGGAGGAGGATAGATGAGTTTGGTAGGGGGCTCTGGTGACTATCACCTTTCTTTTTGAGCTAAGTAAGGGTTATCCTACTGTCTCCGAGGGCGTAGCCCGAGGAGCAGTTGAATAACCCACTTGTTGCACGGCAATTGTTATGCCATCAAACAGTCATCACCGTTGATTGAGTAATTATAAGTCGTTATTCCGAGTATGATAAAACTACTCATGGTCAGTAAACCGTTAAGAATTTCACGCATTTCAAATGTAGATTTCGAAGAAAAAACAGTCTTTGTTGTTAAATTAGGGGAATTAAAGTTAACTAAATAAAGGGAAACTGATATTTGAATTTTTCAAACTACAGTGTAATTAGAGAAAATAGGGAGTGGATTTTAGGAGATTCAGTTGAGGATTCCCCTGTACATGTTTTCCAACAAATATTCAAAACTACGGGAATATTATGATACTATTATATCTTTGTTTCTTTTCAAAAGTATTCCAGGGTACCAGTCAGTACATTATTCAAGGGTACCAGTCAGTACATTACTCCATCGAAATCTTGCGAGTTTTGTCTGGTAGCTGATCCTATGCATACTGAAACATTTTACAAAGAGCGGATCTAGAGCGAGCTGGGAGTCAGGAAACCCCCCCTGGAATTTGTAAAGAAAAACCAACATTATTTCCCGTTTCTATGTATTTTCTTTCAAAATCATAGTGTGATAGGGTCATTTTTGAGGTATATTGTATGAAAATGTATTTTTACCATTTTCCACATTGTATTTTGTACCTCTATTGTAAGAGTTACATAGCTTTGCTAATTTTTCCTTTAGAGTTATCTTTCTTTGTGATACTCAAATGTATTGGTCAACTTTATTGGTCATTTGGTCACTCTTTTGAATTAAACTTATTTCATTGGTTCATGATTTATAAGAATGTATTTCATTGGTTTAGACCCTCTTCCCTTTGTACTATTGTTTTTGGTATGAAGAAGAACAGTAGCCATTTTGATTGTTGAAAACATCTTTTTGAAATACTTACCATTATCTGCACACATTGACTGTAAGTACTAGATTTATTTTATTAATAGCAATTCTCTGTAACTATTTAAACAATTTCGGCACGCATGGTCTCCGATTTTCGTGAAATTTCACACATAAGTAGGGAACAATGAAAAAAAGAAAATTTGACAAAAATTTTATTTCTAGGTCATCTGGTTACCATGGCATCGGCCGTTAAAGTTGAGAAATTGGCAAAATTGAGCTAATTTGAAGCTCTATAATATGGTCTATATACGACATTAATGGAAGATTTTTTATGCATCCTAAAAATTAGGACATAAAATCTTAAATAAGCTCACTAGTAGTGTCTGATATTGTAAAAAAGGCTGGTTACCATGACAACATCATTAGCTAATTTTGATATCTTGATTTCAAAATGCCGTTTGTATTTTCTAATTTTCCTTCTTTCTTGATGGGTATATGATAAGGAAATAGAATTAATTTTATAAAATGAGCAAATTCAAGATAAACCCACTTGTTGCTATTTACATAAGTTACCCTGGCAACGGTAACTATGGTCTATAATATTACTTATTTTGCAACTTCAGAGTAATTAAAAAAATTATGCATCATGATGAACAGATAAAAATTGTTGGAAAATATCCAACACAAAGAGCTCTTTCAAAAACCGTGAAAAAGTTATGGGGAACATATGTTGCCATGGCAACCATTTTTAATCATTTTTATAAAACAGTAATTATTAATCTCAGGAAGTTCAAATTCAATATCAATAAAGATTAAGTAAGCCTCTATCAAAATACAATAAAAAAGTTTCACATTATAAATGGTTGCTATAGTAATTTGGCCATACATTATAAAAATAAGCATTTTTTGTTGTTTTTCGAAGCCCTTTCCTCAAAAAACGAAACAGGCTTACACAACCTTTTTTACATATACAATAAAGCAATGTCTAAACTTTATTTTAGATTCGAAAAATTTCAGATAACTTAACTTTTGATGACCGTATCCAAGGACTTAAAGTGGGCCTATGAACAATTTTACACAATCGTTCCCATAGCAACGGGCTATTTCCTGAATATTTTAAAGACATTTTCTTTCATGTAATGAAAGATCTACTTGAATACATTTATTAATTTTCATCACTTTGAATTAAAGTTCAATCATCTAGTATAAAAAGGACTCTAAATATTGTCCAAAATTGCTTTCATATTTGCGATTTGAGGTAATGTTGCCATAGCAACGAACAGAAACTTTGGCCCAATGTGAATGCTTATGTTTTATTTGCATAAAAACCTAAAAAATGTAAGTAATTTATCATTAAATTTTGAAAAAAATGCCAAAAACACTATTTTGATAGGGTACCTGTGTTGTTGCTATGGAAACATATAGATAAGACCGTAAACCCAACATTATTATTACTTAATTTGAAAGAGCAATGATAGGGTACTGATAATTCATCAGTGTTTGTTTTAGATTATGCTGCATAAATGATATATATGACTTCAAAAACGGCCCAAAACGCATTTTTTCAATATTCAATGTTCGTTTCCATGGCAACCGGATGTGATATTAAGAAAATTTTTAACAAATTTTTACTTTTGGGTCAGACTCAACATTATGTACAAATTTTATCAAAATGTGAGACATGCCGTGCCATGCGTCCTTCATAAAAGTGCAAATGCTTACAGAGAATAGCTATTAATTATCATGATGAGATTTTCTGCATTTATAATATTGATTTTTATCTGAAATTGGAAAATATACTTACCTGTTGTCAGCATCCCAGGATTTTGGATATTTTTGTAAAACCTATACTTACCTGATAATTTATAGAAACCATTCTCAGATAAACCTTTTTATTTTAGGACTATTATTAGGATGTAGAAGTATAGATATCCCAGAGAAAATAGTGTGTTTGGCACTGAACCACATTTAGGTATGATTTGTGTTTATTTTCTATATTTTGTATAATTCATATTTGTACTGAGTATTTATGATGTGTAATCTAAGTGTTATTATTGTTGAGAAATATTATTTTCAACTAGATATTTTTATAATGGTATTTTTGATAAAAGTAAGAAAGACAACTCTTATATATCATGATTTATTGAATTTATATTTTCCATAAATATTGTGAACATATTTTTATGAATCCTTATTATTTGTTACAGTGCTCTACATCACTTTATGCTGATTCCTGAATATATGATTGAAATGTACCAGTGCGTTGTTATTATTCCGGGAACTGCTATGCAACCCTGTTACATTTTATGGCGCCCAACTTTAAAAGAACCTTCCAGATTGCAGATTTGATGTACTGTGACTATTTATTGCCGATTGACAGTGTGCATATACTCTGTGATTGATTACCATGTACTTACCTGTGTGATAGACAGATCGTCCTAGAAAAAGACTTACCTTGATTACATTGGAATTCGTCCTGGAAATAAACCTTTGTTTACATTTGACACTTCCGGTTTGCGGATCCATTATTGACTTTTGTCTTTGACATTGTGCCATTGATGTTTTCATCGACATATGCTTACTTACCCACAGAATAGACTTACCTAGAGCCGTGCATCGATAGATTAGACTATCCAATCCAGATTTTGTGTCAGAATTCGCTACCTGAACACTTCTTTTTATTTACCCTACCTGTGTATTCCTGATAGTGCATTGACACTTTGCCTTTGATTGATTTTGACTGCATACTATTTATTCTAGCATTTCATTCTACTTAAATATTTGATTAATTTAAGTATTCATTTGTATATCTGTAAATGAACTTAGTCATTTTCATATTTTTCAATATGATCCATGATTAAAAAAAATTCACGCTTGAATGAACATTGACAGTTAGAATTTTTGCATTGCCAGTCACTAGAGTTACCTATCTTAGATTTAGTTACTACTATGATTTAAGTTAGAGTTACCTCTCTTGAATACAGATATTTTTCTGAATTTCATTGAATTGAAAATTTTTGCCTACTTTGTTGGTAAAATCTACTGAAGTTAATTTTGTTATCTTCATAGTATATCATTTATGTAGACAGTCAATAAATTTTATGATTTTGATCATAGATTTTACTTACGTTTGAAATATTCAGTGAAAATTGTTGTGTGACACCTACTTTATTTGTCACTATGATTTATATTAGTCATTAGATTTTACCGTATATCAAAATTCTTACAGTGTGAAATAAAGTGTACATTTCTTGCAACTATTGCATACAAAGTGACATTTTGCAACTATTTATGCACTTACACTGTTTGTTCATTGCTTGTCTATTGACTTGTATTGATCTGAATAAAGATAAAATTCCGATCATGTCGACAGACCCGGAAATTCCCGAAGATGAATTACGGACAATGGCGAAGCTATTTAAAGAACTTAAAGTCAAACCGAAGATGGACTCGCCGGATGACTTCAAACAATGGATGGCCGATTATGTCAAGCAAGCTGATATAAAGCCTACCGTCAAGATTAATACAGATTCGACCACAGATACCACAGTGAAACTTTCCTCTCACTATAGACCAAAGTTATCCAATTTCTATGGTGATGGCAGTAAATCAGACATTCCATACGACCAATGGAGATACGAAGTGGACTGCTTAGTACGTGAGAAATACGATGATTCTATTATTGCGCAATCCATTCGTAATTCACTGAAGGGTAATGCAGCTCAAGTTGCGATGCGTTTGGGTCCAGAGGCTAAAGTACCTGCACTCTTAGAGAAGATGGAAAGTATTTTTGGAAGCATAGAGAAAGGGGAATCCATCATGCAAGAATTTTATAGCGCATCACAAAGACAATCAGAGGATAGTATGACTTGGAGTTGCAGAAATATACAGAAAAGCCATAAAGCGAGGCGTAGCCACTAAAGAGGATCAAAACAGTAAAGTAAGAGCCAGATACTGGAACGGATTGCACCAATGGTTGAGAGACATTACTGCCTACAAATTTGATTCCATAATGGATTTCGATGAACTTAGACGAGAAGTCAGAATGATAGAGAAGGATCATGACGTCACTAAGGTTCAATCAAAGATGGCAATGGCACCCTCTGATCCTGTCCAACCAGAAAAACCAGATGAATTAAAAGAAATAAAAGGCATGATTCAGCAGCTAACAACCAAAGTGATTGACATGGAAAAACAACAAACATACAGACGTGAATACCCTAGAGGAAGTGGATATGGCCAAGGTAAAGGACAACAACGACAACAGTACAATAGAGGTTACAGACATACTACCAGTAATAGACCGCCATACCAACAGGAACCATGGTACATACAGCAAAATGAACCATCCCATACTGAAGACGGCGAACCTATATGTTACCGTTGTAGACAGCCAGGACATCTTGCCGTTGGATGCCGTGTCCTATTAGACCACAGTCGCCGCAGTTTAAACTACAACAGACCATCGTCGAGGGGCAGACGTTAGGTCTTCACACTCCACGCTCCAATTACAGAAACAATAAGAAAATAGAACTGGTAGGAGAAGCATCTGAGACTTCCATCAACATAGAAGGGAATGATGTTAGATGTTTGATCGATACTGGATCTACAGTCAGCACCATTAGTGAAAGTTATTACACCACTCACCTACAGCATTTACCTATCCATCCACTGAAACAACTCTTACAGATCGAATGTGCTGATGGACAAGACTTACCCTACTTTGGTTATATTGAAGCTTCGATGACAACACCTGGAACTTCGACATCAGAGCCACTCTACATTCCACTTTTGGTAGTTCCTAACAGTAATTATAACAGCAAAGTACCAGTTTTGCTAGGAACCAACACCATACACTACATCTTGGATTTACTGAAAACAACATATGGAGATAGATATTTACAAGAAGCTGACCTCCATACTCCATGGTATCTCACATTCAGAGCATTAACGCTGCGTGAAAAAGAACTTCAGAAAAACAACAACAGAATTGGTATTGTAAAGTCAGCATCGACAACGCCCATTATCATACCACCTAATTCATCCATCACAATCCAAGGATACGTAGATAAAGCGATGCCTTACCACAACACTCCATCAATCCTACAAGCAACAGCCAACTCAGCTATTCCAACTGACTTAGACATCGTTCCATCAGTAATCAACTACCAGTATCCATACACTGATTTTGTTGACATCAACATAGAAAACATCACTACCATGACAGTCAGGGTCCAGCCTAAAGCCATCATCTGTGAAATCCAGCCTGTGTCCATTGAGGATGAAACACCTAGTTCAGAAAAGAAAGATGAAATCAGTGAACCACTCAACAAAGTCAAAATCAGCGATGACATAAGCCAAGAAGAAAGAGACAAAGGACTTCAACTACTAGAGAAATACAGAGACATATTTTCTACTGGTGAAACCGATATTGGCCACTCCAAATTAGTACGACACAAGATTGAACTCCTGGACGATACACCATTTAAACAGAGACCAAGACGAATACCCCCATCTATGTTTGCAGAAGTGAAACAGCACATAAAGGACCTTCTTGATGGCGGCATCATTAGAAAATCCAAATCCCCATGGTCCAACAACGTAGTCCTGTGCCGCAAGAAAAATGGTGAACTACGTATGTGTGTGGACTTCCGCCAATTGAACTTGCGTACGAAGAAGGATGCATACGCTTTACCAAGAACTGATGAAATATTGGACGCACTTTCTGGCAACAAATTCTTCACCATCCTAGATATGAAGTCAGGATATCATCAAATTGAGTTACACTAACCACATAAAGAAAGAACAGCATTCACCGTCGGTCCATTAGGATTTTATGAATATCACCGCATGCCTTTTGGTTTAGTCAATGCACCGGCGACCTACCAACGACTAATGGAACAGTGTTTTGATGGTCTCCACCTAGACATCTGCTATATATATCTTGACGATTTAATCATCTTTAGTTCTACCTTCGACCAACACCTTGAAAGATTAGAAAAAGTTTTCCAACGTCTCAGAGAAGTCAACTTGAAATTATCACCCAAGAAATGCGAATTCTTCAAACAGAAAGTAAGATATGTAGGAAACATTGTATCCGAAGACGGAATTGAACCGGATCCAGACAAAATCAACAAAGTATTAGATTGGCCTGTTCCAACATCACCAGAGGATGTCCGTAGTTTCCTTGGATTCGTAGGATACTACCGTAGATTCATTGAAAAATTTTCATCGATAGCTCAACCCTTGAACATCCTACTACCGGACACGGAAGACAAACGCAAGAAAAGGAGCCAAACCTAAGAAACCTAAACAAGATTGGATTTGGGCAAAAGAACAACAAGAAGCATTCGACACCTTAAAGCAGAAATTGACAACTTACCCCATATTAGGCTTTCCAGATTATAACTTACCTTTTGAACTCCATACCGATGCATCTTCCAGTAGTCTTGGAGCAGTCCTCTACCAGACACAAGACAACATCAAACGTGTAATTGCCTATGCCAGCAGAAGTCTTACCAAAAGCGAGAAGAAATACCCTGTCCATAAACTGGAATTCCTGGCACTGAAATGGGCAGTCACTGAAAAGTTCCATGATTACCTATATGGATCAACATTTACCGCCATAACAGATAACAACCCACTTACCTACGTTTTAACGTCAGCAAAATTAGATGCCACCAGCCAGCGATGGGTAGCAGCCTTAGCCAACTTTAATTTTACCATTACTTACCGACCTGGTTCGAAGAATGCCGACGCAGACGGAATGTCCAGAATTCCACGTGACGATAGCACTGATAGTAACACCATATCATCGGACACCATCAAAGCTATCTGTAACATCAGCTACTCACCTCCACTTGTAGAGACTGTATCGCTCGATCCATCTACAGTTACTGAATACTTACCTTCCATCCGTAACTTCACAGAGATCGACATTGCTGAAGAACAACGATCAGATCCTGTTATACGCTATTGGATACCACTGGTTTATCGACATCGAAAACCTGAAAAGAAATACTTACCTTTACATCAGCCAGCGGTACATGCAGCACTCCACAAGAATTTTGACCATCTTACCTTGATAGACAACATCCTATGCAGAATGATTGACATCAACGGAGAACGGAAATACCAGATCGTCTTACCTAGATCATGTGTTAAGAGTGTACTTTACCATCTGCACCAGGAAATGGGACACCCCGGACGAGACAAGACGATAGGACTGATAAGAGATCGATTCTATTGGTATGGAATGACCAGCGATGTGGAAAGATACGTCAACAACTGCACACGATGCTTATTCCGCAAGACACTGACAACCGAAAGAGCACCACTTATCAGCATCAAGACCTACCAACCCCTGGAACTTGTTTGTATAGCCTACCTCAGCCTTGAAACATCTAAAGGTGGATACCAAAGCATAATTGTAATAACAGACCACTTCACCAGATTTGCCCAAGCTATACCAACTAAAAACCAGACAGCTAAAACCACTGCAGATGCCCTATTCAACAACTTCATTGTTCATTACGGAGTACCAGCAAAGATCCATAGCGACCAGGGAGCACAATTTGAATCGAACATCATTAGAGAACTATGTAAAATCCTTAACATACAGAAATCCAGAACCACTCCTTACCACCCCATGGGCAACGGCGTCTGTGAACGTTTTAATAGAACCTTACTTAATATGCTCGGAACATTAGAGAACCACCAGAAACACGATTGGAAATCTTACATAGCTCCTTTAGTCCATGCCTACAACTCGTTCAAACAAGAAACAACAGGACACTCACCATTTTATCTGATGTTTGGGAGGGAACCGAGATTACCAGTTGACATCATATTCCCTAACCCACACGAGAGCAACAAAGAAGAGAACACATTACAGGACCATATTGAACAACTGAGAGACAGACTACAACATTCCTACAAGTTAGCCCAGGACACCATACAGAAACAGCAAGGTAGACAGAAAAAGAATTATGATGTAAAAGCCAGAGGAGCAGTGATTAAACCTGGAGACAAGGTCCTAGCAAAGATAGTTGCATATGATGGAAAACACAAGATCTCTGACAGATGGGAAGAAAAACCTTACACTGTAGAAAGCCAGCCTAATTCCAACATTCCAGTATTTGTGATAAAGAATGACGAGAAAACTAGGACATTACACAGAAACCTACTTTTACCCATTAACCATCTAGATGACATTACAAACATAGAAGTACCAGTCAACAAACCTGTACCTGCACCTAGAAGAATGATGACCAGAAGCAGAGATAAGAAATCTGTAGAGAAAGGTCATGAAGAAATAGATAGTGACAGTGATAGTGATGATGAAGATGAAGAATTGATAGTTATAGAGGCAGTGAACATTGCACACAGCAGTGAAAGCGCAACTGCAAAACAACCTGAGATCCACCGTGAAACCCAACCTGAATCCACACCTAGACAACAAGCAGTACAACCCCAGAGACATACAGAGAGAGAACAGAGAACCTTATCACAGACAAGGACCATATCAGTAGAACATCCCCCAGCTGACAGAGTTACTGAACCTGATAGTTCTGTACCACACCCTGACCAAGCTGATGAATTGACTCAAAGTACTGGTGCTGAGAATGCAGAAGGTTTCCAAGTACAAACACCCAGAAAATCCAAAAGAAGAAAGAAAAGACCAACCTGGATGAAGGATTTTGTTGTAAATCAGCAGATAGCCAAGGAAGAACAACCTGACTGGAAGCACAGAGCTGATTATTTGATTTCACTTTTATCCCAAAATGAACAATTTGGACTTGATACATCTGAAATCTCTAGAGCTATTCTCAAAATCATCACAGAAAAGGTATAATTTTGTTTTATTAGTCAAAGTCAGTCATATTTCATGTATCCAGACATAAAAAGTAAGTATACTATGTTTGATTGAAATGAAAGATTTTCATTTCAGTACATGTATTTTGATTTGCATTGCAGATATATATTTTTAGCTTTAAAACTTACAGTCATATTTTGTATTTGTGTGCATTTTTCTTTTGATATGTAAATGACGAGGAGGTCATTTCAGAAAGAGGGGAAGTATGTGATAGGGTCATTTTTGAGGTATATTGTATGAAAATGTATTTTTACCATTTTCCACATTGTATTTTGTACCTCTATTGTAAGAGTTACATAGCTTTGCTAATTTTTCCTTTAGAGTTATCTTTCTTTGTGATACTCAAATGTATTGGTCAACTTTATTGGTCATTTGGTCACTCTTTTGAATTAAACTTATTTCATTGGTTCATGATTTATAAGAATGTATTTCATTGGTTTAGACCCTCTTCCCTTTGTACTATTGTTTTTGGTATGAAGAAGAACAGTAGCCATTTTGATTGTTGAAAACATCTTTTTGAAATACTTACCATTTTCTGCACACATTGACTGTAAGTACTAGATTTATTTTATTAATTATCATGATGAGATTTTCTGCATTTATAATATTGATTTTTATCTGAAATTGGAAAATATACTTAACTGTTGTCAGCATCCCAGGATTTTGGATATTTTTGTAAAACCTATACTTACCTGATAATTTATAGAAACCATTCTCAGATAAACCTTTTTATTTTAGGACTATTATTAGGATGTAGAAGTATAGATATCCCAGAGAAAATAGTGTGTTTGGCACTGAACCACATTTAGGTATGATTTGTGTTTATTTTCTATATTTTGTATAATTCATATTTGTACTGAGTATTTATGATGTGTAATCTAAGTGTTATTATTGTTGAGAAATATTATTTTCAACTAGATATTTTTATAATGGTATTTTTGATAAAAGTAAGAAAGACAACTCTTATATATCATGATTTATTGAATTTATATTTTCCATAAATATTGTGAACATATTTTTATGAATCCTTATTATTTGTTACAGTGCTCTACATCACTTTATGCTGATTTCTGAATATATGATTGAAATGTACCAGTGCGTTGTTATTATTCCGGGAACTGCTATGCAACCCTGTTACATTTGGTTGCACTCCTTTCCCTAACGGGCTGAATCAACGTTAATTATGAGGAAAAATCTAGATCCGCCCGTGACATTGAAAAAAGAAGTTCAACCTGTAAATCGCGGTATTTTTTTCTTAATTCCTATTATGAAATGTTATTTAAGAGATGCTAAGGCGAACATTAGTGTCCTTTTATGTTGTGTTGTATTTTCAAAACGGGAGACAATGGACGTCAGGTCAATTAAGAGATTAACGGCTCAGTTGATCATTCAATGATTAGTTCAATCATTAATTCAATCATTGTTTCACAATGAAAAATATTGCACTGTCTGGAAAGGTGTTAATTACCGTCTACGAGGTAGACCGTGCAACAATATGTATTATTCTATAAATTATAAATAGCGACTCTCTGATTGGCTGATAACGTCATCGACACTCCTAAATAAATTACCGTATACCACGGTTTAAAGATAGACTGGTATTACCCCCACTCATTATCGATAATCTGCCCATCACTACGGTTTATGGTCATTTCGTACCAAAACCAACTCGTAGCTTGGTCACAGGGAGTTTGTTTAGCACTCGCTCAGTCGCATTTGCGACTAAATTTGGCCTTGGGCAACTTTGGAATCCCAAAGTGCACGCATAGTTGGCGACTAAATAAAATCAATCATTATTATTTTGTTCTTTTCTTTTTCATTCATTTTGTTTCTCATATATCTCCGCACACTTTCAGCCGACGAGACGTCAAAGTAAACCTTACCCACAGGCCTTAAGATCGTCTGGATACGCCTTTGCGCACATTATAAGATTTTATTATTATTATTATAGGAGCGTTGGCGAATCCAGGCGATCCTTTGGCCTGTGACCTTACTCATCGGTATCGTCTGGTATAAGACCCGCTACCAAGACAATACGCATGCCCACTGCCAAGGCAATTCGTCATGACAGTCTATTTGTTCACTTGATTCTTCTTATTTTGACGTTTTATTTGCTTCTTTCAATCATCGATGGTTGGTTCTCTTTTTTTCTTACAAACTGCGGACAAGACATTAGATAACTTGTACATGTGTTTGCACCCTCTTAAATTTGTTTTCTAACCTCTTACTCTCATTCAATCAATTATGTAAAGGTTTCCTATAACTTTATATAATCCGCTGACCCTTTCGTTGAACGTCCAACTTCTTGAAATAGATGGTATAAAATCGTCTGACCAAGTGATAGTCTATACATAATGTTTGATCCAGCCTTCTATATTTCATATAAATTTGTATACGAAAATATGACCTTTTAACATTTAGTTTGCTCCAATACAATTTTGATAATCCTGAAAAATGTTGCACACAATATATTTAGCGGGGACAGATTGGGCTCTTGAAATTTAAGCTGGGCTCCTGTGTTACTTCCTACCTAAGATTTAATAGTCGATTAGCGGCGTGCTTAAATAATCGATAGCGTGAAAGTACATAAGGGGGGGGGGGGGGTGGCCGCTAAAGGTTCAGAGGAAATTCTGTCCGATTGTCTAAAACTATTTCCAAGAATTTGTCTGCTTAACCATTGCTGTTCTAAATGTTGTAGAGTAACAGAAGCTAGTCGCATGAAATTAGTGAGAATAATTGTAAAAGAAAAATCATTAATTAAATCAATGACAATTTTCAGACCGACATTGACATTCAGTTCTTCAATTCTAGTCGGTTTTTTTTTTTTTTTTTTTTTTGTGTTTTTGCCTTTTTTTTTTGCGGTAAACTGATTTTATTATTTGATTGAGGATGGTTGAACATAATCCTGTTTGATGTTACTGTTAATACTAGTATGCATTGTTGATCAGTAATATATCAAATGTATGTTTTATTTGAATAAGAAATGGTAAATTTGAGAACCATGTAATGAACCGATTATAATCGGTAAAATCGCATCGGATACAACAACCGATTCTTACCGATTATCGATTATGATTTTGAACCGATTTCCCATCACTAATAAACCGTGTGAACTAAAGTCACTGTATTGATTTACGACAAGAGACGCTATGTACGTAATATGATCACGGCTTGTCTGAAAGAAAATTTAAATCTGGGTAGCACGACTTGCATAAATTTTAAGGATGTTCGATTCTTTATAGGAATTATAGGGAAAATGGTGAAAAAAAAAATAAGAGTCGGCACGATTTTTGTAGGGCTTGGACGATACTGCACCCAGCAGATCCGATACGTATCACGATACCTGACATACGATACGATACGTTTCGAGATTCTAAACAAATTGATAAAACCTTCTCACAAGCTATTTAAAAGTATTTTTATTCATGATACATTGTAGAGTAGCTTTTTCTATTTAACATATCATATTTATTTACACTAGCTTTCTCCAAACTTCTTTTCAAATTTGTTTTCTTCAAACGTTATTAACGTTTTTTGGTATGACAGACAAAAACCCCGCAAAATTCGAACACATATTATTTGTAAAAGCGGAGTTGTGTTCCAAATTTGGGAACAATAGTCAAAATGCGATTGGGCGGGTAGGGGTGAAAGAAAGATGTGAAATTAAGTTACAGAAATTTAGTAATTGGCATTTGATTCGCTTCCGGTAAATAATTAACTTCTTTATTAATAGATTCGAATTAATCAATTTTGAACCAAAAATATTCGTTGTTGTTTACCTTTTCATTAACAAACCCCTTTATTTTAATTTTGGGCATTGATAATTCAAAAACCCCTCGCAATAAAAGTTAACAATTAGCCTTGACGACTGAATTATCGTACAGAAAACATGTTAAATAATACTGGTTGAGCTTTTATTTTTGAGGTCGGACATTTAAAATGTATCCACAAAAGAATCGTATCGAGTAACGTATCGTGACTATTTTCATGGTTGTAATAGAGGTTTAGCCGTTAAGACGTATCGCTTAAAAATGAGTATACACATACGTATCTGTGTGTAAAAATCAAACGAAAATGGAGCGAAATTTCCGGACAATGGTGAGGAACTCTAATCTTTAAAAGAAATATACATAATCGTAACTACATGTATATGTAAAATTAATCATTATTATCAAAGAGCTTGAAGTCTGTTCAAGTTTAATACATTTGTAATAGGAATGGTCAATATGTAAGTAAAACCCCGACAGTTTCAGATTACAAACTAGACTATAGTCTTTCTCTCTCTCACCACACATATTTTCTCGAATTTTTCGTATGGGAAGGGGTTTACTTGCAAAAGAAAAACAAGAAAAAGAAGTGAGGGTCCTGGGGACTGCCTAGACCTTCAGCGGTCGCAAGGTAGGACCATGATAGGCGGCTCGGGGGGGGGGGGGTATATGACCGTACTTACTCTTAAATCTATGCCCATAGAGAAAATTGCTATTTGAATATCAAACTATCAAACAGTAATATGATTGTTTTCTTAATTTGGTTTGAAAAAGGGTATATATATATATATTTTTTTTTTAGATATTCATGAAACTTACTTCTTACTTACCATCGAGGAGGGGGGGTCACTCGTGCAGTTGACGGCGCACATCCCAATAAATTGTTTTTTTTTAACTTTTAAATGAACTCTGATTCATTAAAAGAACTGATGTTGTAAATATAAACATGAAATAAGACTTCAAGCCTATCTTTCATCAATTAGATTCAATTTTTAAAGGTCACTCTAAGACTTTAAAGTCGTTTGTTATCGACCTGTTTCTCTTTCCTCAGTCAAGTTATAAACTGTATATTAACGAACGAACGCAATTATGACAAAATGAATGCAACATATATTTCTTTTCCATATTGAAAACGATACGTATATGATACGTATATGTCCACTGGATACGGCGCGGGAAAAAAAACTCATGCAAAGTGTGACATATATATATATATGATGGTTAGACGACATGTTTACAGAGCGTAACCATCCATGCGAGTGTTCGATTAACAAAAGATTACTGAAGCGCATCACAGTATTATCTCCTGAATCGTAGTCAATCAAAACAGTCTTTGATCGACAAATTTTATTTAGAAAAAAAGAGAGGACGATCTCTATACACAAGAACGAGAATCAAAATTTATCTATAATTTGACAATAAATATATCAATCTGATATTTTTTAGGAAGGCTTGAATTTACCTTTTATATAATTTTACTCTAAATACTGATGAAAAAAATGCCAACAGTCTGACAGATCTATATCGTTGTTTACTGAATTCCTCTAAACATGCATTTCTGACTCCACAGAATTTTTATTTCCTTATATTCAATAAAAACATTTGATTTTGAAGAAGCAGGAAAGAAGATTACAGGCAGGAAGTTTGCGAAAAAAAGGAGAGAAAAAAGTTTCGGCGCTAATAAGAGTAACGAAAATAAGTCCGAACCGATAAGGAAATAATAATCCAAACCAACCCCGCCCCGCCCCCCCCCCCCCCAAAAAAAAAACAAAGAAACAACAACACCCCCCAAAAAATAACCCCAAAAACAAAATAAAACAAAAGCAAACTAACAAAACAAACCGGCTTTAAAATTATCAAACATTTCAGGCTATTAAAATTAAATTTCATTGGGGTACGAACACTTTTGATTCGGGAGGGGTAGGGATGGTTTATTTACGGTGTCCCTGAAAATAAATTATTCTTACAAAATTTTATAATGCATTTCGTTTCATGTGAAAGTTTACATTCTCATTTCTAAAAATTTAAATTTTCAGGCGAATTACGAAACGTAATTTTTAATTTGGGGTGCGCAGCTCTAATTCATTCCACTAGCGCCACCTGCAATGTATTGCGTTTTCACAATAGAGGTGTAATTTTACAAATTCGGCAATGTTTTGGTCGTTACAGCATATTTTCAAATAAAACTTTTTATAGCTCCTTTTTCCAATATAATTTGTGTATGCAAAAACGTCCACATCGTTTTCGCAAAATTGGGGGGGAGGGGCTCTAAATTTTGATGAAAAAAAAATTAATTTCCCTATGGTAAGTTAGAAAAAAATAGCAATCCAAGGAATGCTTGTGTCGCCTGCGAAGCGGTTTGATTATTATTCTAGAAAGTGGATCAAAATTCTTGAAAAGTAGGTCTAGGTCAAATATCTAGATCAAGGTCAAAAGGTCAAATTTTATGGTCTGTGTAGAAAGGTCTTGTCACAAGGAATACACATGTGAAATACCAAAGCCCTATCACTTACCAATCAAAAGATATATCCATTCTTAATTTTTTTGAAAAGTAGGTCAAATATGTAGGTCAAGGTCAAAAGCTAAAAAAATAATGGTATGTGTAGAATGGCAATGTTACAAGGAAAATACATGTGAAATATCAAAGCCCTATCACCTACCAATCAAAAGATATAGCCAATATTACTTTTCTTGAAAAGTAGGTCAAATATCTAGATCAAGGTCAAAAGGTCAAACTTAATGGTCTGTGTAGAAAGGTCTTGTCAGAAGGAATACACATGTGAAATATCGAAGCCCTATCACTTACCAATCAAAAGATATAGCGAATCTTATCTTTTTTTCAAAAGTAGGTCAAATATCTAGGTCAAGGTCACAAGGTCAAAAATTATGGTATGTGTAGAAAGGTCTTGCCACAAGGATTGCACATGTGAAATATCAAAGTCCTAACACTTACCAATAAAAAGATATATCCATTCTTAATTTTTTTGAAAAGTAGGTCAAATATGTAGGTCAAGGTCACTAGGTCAAAAAATGTTGTATGTATAGGAAGGTCTTGTCACAAGGAATACATATGTGAAATATCAAAGCCTTATCACTTACCAATCAAAAGATATAGCGAATCTTATCTTTTTTTCAAAAGTAGGTCAAACATCTAGGTCAAGGTCACAAGGTCAAAAATAATGGTATGTGTAGAAAGGTCTTGCCACAAGGATTGCACATGTGAAATATCAAAGCCCTATCACCTACCAATCAAAAGATATATCCATTCTTAATTTTTTTGAAAAGTAGGTCAAATATGTAGGTCAAGGTCACTAGGTCAAAAATTATGGTATGTGTAGGAAGGTCTTGTCACAAGGAATACACATGTGAAATATAAAAGCCCTATCACTAACCAATCAAAAGTTATGGGCTGTGACACCCAAAGTGTGACAGACAGACAGACGGACAGACGGACGGACGGACGGACGGACAGACGGACAGACGGACAACGGACAAAGTGATCCCTAAGTGTCGCTATGCTTCGCAGGCGACACAAAAATAATCTTGCTCTTACATGTAATCTGAATTTGAAGAATTACAATAAAATTTTGCTTAAAATTCTCGCCGCAGTTTTCAATTACGTACACAAAAAAATTCGGCTCTATCAAAAACATATTTCTGTGATGGTGAAGTTCATATTTGAAAATATCAAATGAATGCACATTAATGAAAAAGGGCTTCTTTAGAGGCTCAAATATATTATCAATACAATATATTACTATTGATAGATGCATGTAGCATCATTTTATATACAAGCTTTGAAGGAGAACTCCATTTTTTCACGAATTTACAATTCTAGATTTGAACATTTGCCTAAAAGACCATCCACTCAGACCCACTTACTTGTACCTTATTATATACATTTTGTTTAATGAGGATTATATTGTATATTCTTTTATTTCGAAGTGAATTAAATTTTTGCATAAAAACAAATTAATACTTTAGAGTTTTAAGTAAGAAATTAAGAATTCCTATTGAAAAAAAAACACAAACAATCTTAATATAATATTGAAAATTACTATAAATGTTAGAAAATATTTTCTTGCTCCTACTTTGCAAGAAAAAAATACTTTTGCTCTGGTCCTGGGCGAAAAAAATAATCTTGCTCCGACCCAAAAACCCAAGCCCCCCCCCCCCCCCGCCATAATATCAAATGGACCGTGCCTTACACCGAATCATATGGTTTCCATTTAAATTAAGCTCAAATGCCTTCAATAGCGTCACACTTTTTTTTTTATTTTATCGGGGGAACCCTCTAACTCCCTTCAATGGGAGGGGGTAGCATCTTTCCATAACCCCCACTTTGCCTTTCTGATCTCTCAAGTCATCTATCATAAAGTGTCCGTGCCCCGGACGGTTAAAATCTTTCTTTAAACATGCCCTCCAAAAATATTCTGGCTCTGCCTCTAAGTACCCCATGAATTACATAAAATACTATTGAAATAGGAAATATTTCTGTTAATTCGAAGAAAAATAATTAAAACTGCAGCAAAATCGGGCACATTTGTAGAGAAAAAATGCTAAATTTGAATGTTTTGTAGGTGGCGCTATGGGAAACAATTTAAAGTTTCATGCATCTCGCTGATAATGAGGAAACTTACACAAAAAGTTGTCTCGATGGTAAAAAATATTCTAATTCAATTTATCTGTCAGGGGTTTCTTTTAACACATCGAACACTCCCATATTTTACACAGTGACACATGTGAATAGGCTTCATCCTCTGTGGTCATATCAATTAACTTTATAAAGAGTTCTATTATTTATCTTTTTCATATAAAAATATTTTGGAGTGCGGTGTGGTTTGTTACATATCATATGTGGGGTTAATATCAACATTCTTCACTATTTTATTGTCCAGAAATGTTGCTCCATTGTTGTTTGGTTTTTACACACAGATACGTAAGTGTATACTCATTTAGATGCGATACGTCTTAACGGCTAAACCTCTAATAGACTAATCTACTTTATGATAGATGACTTGAGAGATCAGAAAGGCCAAGTGGGGGTTATGGAAAGATGCTACCCCCTCCCATTGAAGGGAGTTAGAGGGTTCCCCCGATAAAATAAAAAAAAATGTGACGCAATTGAAGGCATTTGAGCTGAATTTAAATGGAAACCATATGATTCGGTGTAAGGCACGGTCCATTTGATATTATAGCGGAGGGGGGGGGGGGGCTTGGGTTTTTGGGTCGGAGCAAGATTATTTTTTTCGCCCAGGACCAGAGCAAAAGTATTTTTTTCTTGCAAAGTAGGAGCAAGAAAATATTTTCTAACATTTATAGTAATTTTCAATATTATATTAAGATTGTTTGTGTTTTTTTTTAATAGAAATTCTTAATTTCTTACTTAAAACTCTAAAGTATTGATTTGTTTTTATGCAAAAATTTAATTCACTTCGAAATAAAAGAATATACAATATAATCCTCATTAAACAAAATGTATATAATAAGGTACAAGTAAGTGGGTCTGAGTGGATGGTCTCTTAGGCAAATGTTCAAATCTGGAATTGTAAATTGGTGAAAAAATGGAGTTCTCCTTCAAAGCTTGTATATAAAATGATGCTACATGCATCTATCAATAGTAATATATTGTATTGATAATATATTTGAGCCTCTAAAGAAGCCCTTTTTCATTAATGTGCATTCTTTTGATATTTTCAAATATGAACTTCACCATCACAGAAATATGTTTTTGATAGAGCCGAATTTTTTTGTGTACGTAATTGAAAACTGCGGCGAGTATTTTAAGCAAAATTTTATTGTAATTCTTCAAATTCAGATTACATGTAAGAGCAAGATTATTTTTTTCTAACTTACCATAAGGAAATTAATTTTTTTTCATCAAAATTTAGAGCCCCCCCCCCCCCAATTTTGCGAAAACGATGTGGACGTTTTTGCATACACAAATTATATTGGAAAAAGGAGCTATAAAAAGTTTTATTTGAAAATATGCTGTAACGACCAAAACATTGCCGAATTTGTAAAATTACACCTCTATTATGAAAACGCAATACATTGCAGGTGGCGCTAGTGGAATGAATTAGAGCTGCGCACCCCAAATTAAAAATTACGTTTCGTAATTCGCCTGAAAATTTAAATTTTTAGAAATGAGAATGTAAACTTTCACATGAAACGAAAAATTTTGCATCATAAAATTTTGTAAGAATAATTTATTTTCAGGGACACCGTAAGTAAACCATCCCTACCCCTCCCGAATCAAAAGTGTTCGTACCCCAATGAAATTTAATTTTAATAGCCTGAAATGTTTGATAATTTTAAAGCCGGTTTGTTTTGTTAGTTTGCTTTTGTTTTATTTTGTTTTTGGGGTTTTTTTGGGGGGGGGGGTTGTTGTTTGTTTGATTTTTTTTTGGGGGGGGGGGGCGGGGTTGGTTTGGATTATTATTTTCTTATCGGTTCGGACTTATTTTCGTTACTCTTATTAGCGCCGAAACCTTTTTCTCTCCTTTTTTTCGCAAACTTCCTGCCTGTAATCTTCTTTCCTGCTTCTTCAAAATCAAATGTTTTTATTGAATATAAGGAAATAAAAATTCTGTGGAGTCAGAAATGCATGTTTAGAGGAATTCAGTAAATTACGATATAGATCTGTCAGACTGTTGGCATTTCTTCATCAGTATTTAGAGCAAAATTATATAAAAGGTAAATTCAAGCCTTCCTAAAAAATATCAGATTGATAGATTTATTGTCAAATTATAGATAAATTTTGATTTCCGTTCTAAGACTTGTGTATAGAGATCGTCCTCTCTTTTTTTTAAATAAAATTTGTCGATCAAAGACTGTTTTGATTGACTACGATTCAGGAGATAATACTGTGATGCGCTTCAGTAATCTTTTTTTAATCGAACACTCGCATGGATGGTTACGCTCTGTAAACATGTCGTCTAACCATCATATATATATATGTCACACTTTGCATGAGTTTTTTTTTCCCGCGCCGTATCCAGTGGACATATACGTATCATATACGTATCGTTTTCAATATGGAAAAGAAATATATGTTGCATTCATTTTGTCATAATTGCGTTCGTTCGTTAATATACAGTTTATAACTTGACTGAGGAAAGAGAAACAGGTCGATAACAAACGACTTTAAAGTTTTAGAGTGACCATTAAAAATTGAATCTAATTGATGATAGATAGGCTTGAAGTCTTATTTCATGTTTATATTTACAACATCAGTTCTTTTAATGAATCGGAGTTCATTTAAAAGTTAAAAAAAACCAATTTATTGGTATGTGCGCCGTCAACTACACGATTGACCCCCCCCCTCCTCGATGGTAAGTAAGAAGTAAGTTTCTTGAATATCTAAAAATATATATATATATATACCCTTTTTTCAAACCAAATTAAGAAAACAATCATATTACTGTTTGATAGTTTGATATTCAAATAGCAATTTTCTCTATGGGCATAGATTTAAGAGTAAGTACGGTCATATACCCCCCCCCCCCCCCGAGCCGCCTATCATGGTTCTACCTTGCGACCGCTGAAGGTCTAGGCAGTCCCCAGGACCCTCACTTCTTTTTCTTGTTTTTCTTTTGCAAGTAAACCCCTTCCCATACGAAAAATTCGAGAAAATATGTGTGGTGAGAGAGAGAAAGACTATAGTCTAGTTTGTATACTGAAACTGTCGGGGTTTTACTTACATATTGACCATTCCGATTACAAATGTATTAAACTTGAACAGACTTCAAGCTCTTTGATAATAATGATTAATTTTACATATACATGTAGTTACGATTATGTATATTTCTTTTAAAGATTAGAGTTCCTCAGCATTCTTTACAATTTATTGTCCGGAAATTTCGCTCCATTTTCGTTTGATTTTTACACACAGATACGTAAGTGTATACTCATTTTGAATGAAGCGATACGTCTTAACGGCTAAACCTCTAT